>JAQOOD010000001.1:35091376-35634502 GCA_029633175.1 Citrus glauca | reverse complement strand
TCTCTTCTCCAGCCATTAGATTAAATCCAACGGTCACTTGTTACAAGACAAGTGACCAAACCCCTTATGCAAAGTAGCTGCCCCCTTTCCATAAAGCATTCACTGCTGATACTAGCTACCTCTCTCGCTCCTAAAAGTCTAAAACTAAACCTGCAGGGGCAATCTAGTCATTATGAAACCAGAACCATACGAAAAACCAATCGAAGACTACCAGATAAGCTTTTAGTCGCACGCAGTGGATTAAACCCGCCACAATCCCGGCTCTATCAGCAAGTTCCAACCTTCCTTTCCTTTCATGGCCTTCACTTTATCCTCTCCCATTCTTCCTCACAAGCTCTCTTTCGGTTTCTCCGCCGCTCCAAAGCGCTCTTTTCTCTCATCCCAGTTCACATTTCCACTCAACAGGAATGAAGCTGCAAGATTTGGCCATTTCAAGATTCACTGCAAGTGTACAAACATTAATGATACAAGGGTAAATTTTTTTTTCTTTTTCCTCGTGGAATTGATAATTTCGTGTATTTAGTTGTAAATGGTTTCAAAATTTCGGGGGCGTGATAATGTTAATGTAGGAGTCTTGGAGATTTGTGATTACACCATCTGAACTCGTCTTATTAATCAATGCTGTGCAATTCTTTATGAAATTATGGAAAATTGCTTTCTACAACAAATGTTATATGGTGATTAGTTTAATTTTGAAGTGCATATTGTTAGTTTTCGAATGGTGTGAAACTTATTAAAGTATCTTTGGTTTATATATAAACCCCATTTTGACGAAAAATTAATTAGTTGAGAGCTACTTACTCATAAAAATGACTGTGATAATTGGACTTGAGGCATTGCTGTAGGTTTTGTTATTTATTTCTTCGACTATATGCATTAGATACGGAATTTATGAAATAGTGGTCAGATGATTGCAAACTAATGGTGGGTGGAAGAGGTGTCAATTTGGCCTAGTTGGTAATGTTGCCTGGTAACTATATTGGAGACCTGAGATTGGGATTTGTATTGAGGACCACAGGTCATATCTGGCCTACGTCATGGAATAGGCATTTTAGTCTATTTGAATTTGTAATTCATCCATTCTTTTACTTATTGCTCTCTCCTTTACTGCCTTCATCAGTGCTCATGGCAGTCATGGTGGTGGTGAAGGTAACCATAGAGATGAATAGGAAGGGATTTGGAGTGTGATTTATCACAAAAGCTGTCTGTGGCCGGGGGTACTTAAAGGGGACAGTAGAAATAGCTGCAGAATTACTGTTGGTGTCATGTTTGAACTAGTAAAGTGCCATAGTTGTCTAGCATATGTGTCCCTTTCCATCTAGTGATGGCTATTCTGTTCATTCAATATAAGTTTTTTCGAATAGCGAGGTACCCTTTATTCATAACCCCTTCCTCTGCTTAAACACAGGAAACATGTTTACCAAATTACAAATGTTATAATGTCACGTTTCAGTAACATAACAACTATCCTATACTGTTGCAGCCAATTTTGTGTCTAGTATGGTTAAAATCTGCTCTGATTTACCTGGTTCAGTTCTTATCTTCTTACTGAATGATTAGAGCTATACTTTTGGACCAGAAGAAAGATGAAACTATATTTCTCTATTGAGGTCCTCCTTGCTTTTAAATGGATTTCCAATTATGCAGGAACCGGTGCACCAGCATGATCTTCCCACCAAATTATTCATATCAACTTTTCAACATGGAATGAAAACAGTTAAGACTTTGATTGCAATGATTCTTATTTTTGTCCAAATTTCTACTCCACTACGCTTGGTTGGCTGGGACTTTTGGTCAGTTTCCCCCGCAAATGCAGTGCTTTATTCTCCTGACACAAAGGTCCCAAGAACTGGAGAACTTGCTTTGAGAAGGGCTATCCCTGCAAATGCAAACATGAAGGCAATACAGGTGGTACTACTAACATAATTTTTTTCCATTTCTCTAACTTACTTTGTAATCACTGGCTTTTTCTTTTAAGGCATCTTTGGAGGATATATCATTTTTGCTAAGGATTCCACAGAGAAAACCTTACGGAACCATGGAGGGTAATGTGAAGAAAGCCCTAAAGGTATTATTTGTCTAATTCTCTCTCTCTCTCTCTCTCTCTCTCTCTGTTTTCTTAAGAAACAATGTATTAAAAATGAGAATAACCTTCTATCTACGAGTGGTCTTAATATATATTTTGCAGCCCAGCGAATGTTAAACAAATCAACTAACAGAGACTTATTGCACTTTGTAAACCTTCAGCCATTAACTTCTTTTCTTCTCTCGTTATCCAAGTCATCTATTGTGATTCAGTTTCCGGAAATTTGCATTATTGTTTTTATTTCCTGACTTTAGATAGCAATGGACGAAAAGGACTCTATATTGGCAAGTATTCCAGCGGATCTAAAGGAAAAGGGGTCTACACTGTATGCATCTCTCATTGATGGGAAGGTATAAGAATTTACTTTGAAATAAGAAATACAGCTTAATTTAATGTGAGAAAACACCTAGAATCTTTATATGTATTTCACTCATATCGACTAATACTACACCCAATGTTGGGTTGATTGAGAACATTTACAATGTATAATGACCTATGAAGTGCTATAAGCATTTTAATTTCTCCCACTCGTTTACATGTCTACAAAGAGCCACAATTACATGTCTGCAGAATTACATGCTTTCAAGAAACCAAAAATGTAAAGAAAGCTCTTTATGTTTTATAAGCTACAGTTATTTCGTTTACATGACAGCAGTCTTCAAAGGAATAATTTATCTATAAAATGCTCATGTAATTGATTGCAAAATCTGCTTGCATTGTCCGTTGCTGAACACACTTAAATGATATTATAGATTTCTTTTCTGTAGGGTGGACTGCAAGCACTGCTAAAGTGTATCAAGGATCAGGACCCAGATAAAGTTTCTGTTGGCCTTGCATCTTCACTGGATACGGTTGCAGAACTGGAGTTGCTACAGGTTTTGCGGTTCCTTTGTAATTTTAGATGATCCTTCTATGTCCGCATATCTATTCGACAAATGACTTGACTTTCTTCAGTTTCCAGTAATTTTACATTGATAGTTGTGCAACTTGGACCATATGAGAACATGTAAAAATCTCAAGTTAATATTATTGTTTGCAACAGGCTCCTGGGTTATCCTTTCTGGTGCCAGAGCAATACATGAAATATCCGAGGTCAGCATTTTCTGTCGATTGTCTTATAACTTCTAATTCTCTATTTTAGTTACAGTGGTTATACGGGTTTCACAGAAAGTGATGTTACTCAAACAAGTTATTCTAGTGTCTGTCCTTATGGTTGTTTCTATTTCCATATCCACAATGAGTCAAATCTTGTTATAGAAACGCAAGTATTTTTATTGGTATTGTATGATCTGGAATTAGAATGTGGTACTCTTTTATTTTTAGGTTAACAGGGAGAGGAATTGTCCAACTTACCATTGAGAAGGGAGATGGTTCAGCATTTTCTCCCGAAGCTGGTGGTGAACCAAGGAAAACTGCCACAATTCAGGTAGATGAATTTAACTTAATTAAGCATCATTATGTGTTTTCCTTTTTTATTTTTCATTTTTAGAAAAGGATAACTATGGTAAGCTGCATCCATTAGTTCTTGTTAATTTTCTAGAAGTCTTAGGTGTATTAATTTCTGCAAACTTGTGAATTTCCTTTCATCAAAATGAGCTATTACATTGCTTCTATTCTTCTTAGTGTGTTATTGTGTTTTCTGCTAGTAATTGACTGTTAATTGATTCAGGTTGTTCTAGATGGATATTCAGCGCCATTAACAACTGGGAATGTCGCAAAGCTGGTAAGGTAGTTGAATCTCACCTCAGCCTTGTGATGTACTTTGTACAGTCATCATGTAATCTGGATTTTTCCTGTTATTTTTCACCATCTACTTTCAGGTTTTGCTTCATAGTGATGACTCCAGTGGTTTTTAAACAAATCTAAAGACTCAATACACATTCTTTTCCTTGCATGGAAAACTTAGAATTACAGGAGTATGTGTACTCTCCTGATGAAAGCACATTAAACCATTCAATAATCTTTCAGGTGATTGATGGAGCATATGATGGGACAAGGCTAAATTGTACGAACCAAGCTGTTCTGACAGAAAAAGGTCTAGATAAGGGCAGTGCTTACAATTTGCCCCTGGAAATAATGCCATCAGGGCAATTTGAGCCATTGTACAGGACGGCCTTAAACGTGCAGGTAAACATTGCATGTTTTGATGCAGTTAACAATACGTAACATTGCATGTTTTGATGCGGTTAACAATACGTTATCTTACTTCTGAAAAAAAAAAAATATATTACGAGACATTGTCTTCGTTCTTTAATTTTCACTTGGAAGGATGGAGAATTGCCGGTTCTTCCTTTATCAGTATATGGAGCTGTTGCAATGGCACATAGTGAAGACTCAGAGGAATACTCTGCCCCATTTCAGTTTTTCTTCTACCTTCATGACAAAAGAAATGTGAGCAAATTACATCACTTCATTAGAACCCAGACATAACAGGCTTTTGTTCAACATGGCCATATTCCTTTTCCGTATGGTCTCTACTTTGATTTTGATTTATCTAGACTGATATATTCTCACATGTACTTGTTCTGTAGGCTGGCCTAGGGGGGTTGTCTTTTGATGAAGGGCAATTTTCCGTTTTTGGGTAAATTATTAAACCTCTATCATGTTATTTTCTTTTTTATCTTGGCTAGCGGCTGTAAGCAAGCTAGAGACTGTTGCTTGCTTGAACTGATTATACTTTTCTTCTAATTTGCAGGTACACAACGTTGGGGAGAGACATTCTGCCACAGATCAAAACTGGGGATGTCATTCAATCTGCGAAGCTTATCGAAGGTCAAGATCGCCTTGTATTGCCAAATGAGAGTTGATTTGCGGATTATCTTCATCTTCTTTCCTGACTTTTTGCTGTATTCCCAAATGAGAGTTGCATTTTTAAAGAATAAAACAGCTTTTTAGCTGACCTTTCTATTCCTGTAGGAACGTCTCATAGTTGTTCGTATGCCATCAAGAACTAACATCTTTAAAGCCACCAGTTTTGCCAAAGAAAGCACAATTTACGGCAAAGTAAAGAACGGATGCCATGAAAACCATATATTTACATGAAGGAGAGAGTGTGACAAGCAGCTGAAAATATTATACAAGTTTCCTAGTAATATGAGAGGAAGTTTACATGCATTATTATTGCACAATAACTGGATAATCAACGGATTACAAAGCATCTTTATTGTGAGAAATATGAAACAGAAATCATCATAATGCAAACCACTTCCCTAGAACAAACTTCACTCTAGAAATCATACCTCGATTCATTTCATTTGCTTCTGCACGGTCGTTCCTTCGAAGAACTAGCATTTGCAAATATCTTTGGCCTCGTGACGTTTCGCTGATCATAAGAAACAAGATTCCAATAAGCTTTATTTATTTATTTATTTATTATCTATTTATTTATTTTTGTTTTTAACATAAAAAGGGAAGGACAGAAATAAAAAAGAAAAGAAAAAAAAAAAGAAAAAGATTTCTTAAACGAATGGAGTGAAGTATTGAAGAACTTACAGAGGTACTCTTAACTCCATCAGTATCCAAGGACGGGTGCGAGGAAGGGTGCGAGAAGGCTTTTAGTATTGGGATCATCCCACTCCAGTGCATCCCAGCACTCTTGGTCAATGCGGATCCTAAGAGAGCGGGGATTTAATGGTTGGCCATTTACAAGATGGGGAAGCAAGATAGGCAACCTCTTTATGTTTGGACAATTCTTCACAACAATGGTTTTCAGAGAAGTACAAACTAATGTCGAACGACGGCTACAAATGCTCGTTAAATTTGGTAGTAATGACAAATAGAGACGTCTTAATTTGGGAAGAGCCAATGATTTGATGGAATTATTTCCTGCTGCTTCATTGTTTTCTCCTTCTTCATCATCATCTGACGCGGCTATTATTTCCTCAAGTCCTACACAAAGTTCAACTTTAATCTCTTCCAAGTTTTGGAACCACAGTAGCAACTCAGGCGAGAACAGCTTTCGTATGTTATCACAAACAGACATGATTAAACTCTTGAGACGAAAAACAATGTTTGGCGGTGATGGTGTTTGTGTTCGTAGTGAGGAAGCATTAACTTCGTCTTCTGCAATTTGAAAAATGGCCTTCAAGTCGTCCAACCATTGAAGCGACAAGTACTCAAGGGTCTCGAGGATGCTGTAACAGGAGGACAAACAAAACACAAACTCCATGTCGTAGCACCTGTCAATCAGGCATGTCCTCAAGTCAGTTGTATCTTTCAAAGAAGGAACATCCCTTAAGCTTCTCATACCACCACACTCATGAAATACCAACATCTGAATGTCATGAGGGAGCACAACAGAATTTTTACGAATACGTAACTCAACAAGTGAAACACATTTATCCCTCTCCTCGGATGGATATAAAACATCCTTCTTCGCCACAGTAAAATAATACTTGCTGAGTGTTATTCGGGATCGCAGAGACAAGTACCGATGATAGTCTTGCAGATTATCGAATCGCACTCCAAAAATTTCCAATTTCGTCAATCTCAAAATGTCTTCTGTATTTTCAAAGGCAGTGAGACCCAACCGCAAGTGCTGAATACAGGAGTGATTCGATAACGTACCATCGGGAATTTGTCGAATTGGTGTCCGATTCAAAGCAAGGTACGTGAGATGTGCCAACATTTCCAATCCTTGAGGAACGACGTCAATTGCCGTGCTTCCAAGATCCAACTTCTTTAATGCGCTAAGTTTGGCCAAAGAAGGCACATAACCTAGCTGGTAGCAACGATGAACCATCAATGCTGTGAGGTTTATTAAACCGGATATGGAATCTGGCAGACGCCGAAGAGCATAGTTTCCAGACAGATCGAGAATCTTTAGCCCAGTCAAGTGTTCAAAGAAGGATTCAGGAATCTCCCTTATGTCGTTATATTGCAACAACAACGTTGAGAGTGATCTACACCTTGAATATGGGAAGTTGGAGGGAATTTCTGTCATACCACACCGCGTTAAAGAAACTTTCTCGACATCGTCTTCCCATTCTTCCTCAAGAAGTAGTGGTCTGATTTTGCCAGCTTTTACTAAACACCGAGGACTCGCGGCAGTAATATCCAATGCCATCTCTCTTACAAGATCATGCATCTTTACACATTTCCCCTCTTCGGCACTTTCTAACAAACAATTGTTTTCTAGCTTTCGTAAAATTGCAAGACCCTTGTCATGCATTTCTTGTCTAGTCTCCATTACATCTATGAGCCCCTCGACAATCCAATATTCTATGAGCTCCTCCTTAGGAATATCAAAGTCTTCAGGATACAATGCACAATATAAAAAGCAACGCTGGATTTTTGGATACATTAAACGATCATAACTAAACTTCAATCTTGGAATTACCTCCTCTGCCATAACGCTGGTTGAATTCTCTTTTAATTCATTTAACGCGTTCTTCCACAAGTCAATGTCATCCACAGACTTCATACTGCTAGCTACTGTAACAATTGCGAGAGGCAGACGAGCACACTGCTCCACGACTTGTTTCAAAATTGGTTCTATAGTCGGAATGCGCAACAGGTAATCCCCAACATGCTTCGAGAACAAACGCAATGCCTCGTCTTCGGAAAGCAAATCAACTGGGATTACCTCACAACCCATCGATCGAGCCACTTCTTTTGACCGTGTTGTTAGAACTAATTTGCACCCATTGTCTACAGTTGGCTCAGGGATTCCAACCTCATCGAGGAAAAATCTCTTCCACACATCATCTAAAATCAATACATACCTCTTTCTCTCTTTCAACATTTCTGACAACTCTGCCGTCCGCTGGGTTTTATCCTCAGCCGATATACTTTTATTCAAAGCAGATGCAATGTTTTTCTGTATCTTCTCGACATCAAATTCTTGGGATACAGTCACCCAAATTACAGTATCAAATTTGGTTTCCTTCAGGAGCTCGTTGTGGACATGCTTCATGATCGTTGTCTTTCCTATCCCGCCCATCCCACAAACTCCAATCTTGCATACTCTGTCACCCATCAAGTGTCCCCAGACTTTTTCTGTGACAGTAGCTTCACCGACCAGTTCTTGCGTTGGTATCAGCCGCCCAACATTTGACCCAACATTTGGAGGAGGATCAATTACCAAACTAGTAGGAAAACTGCCTTGATTATAAACATCAATTAGTTCCTTGATCTTCTCGTCAATAAGTTTCCCCAGACGAGCACGAGATACATATCTGCATTTATTGGCTTTATCTTCTAGACTCTGTACCTCACTACTCACTTTCACCGCTTTCGTTAACCAATTTTCAACTTCTTTCTTTGGTGTCTTTCCAGAATGACACTCTGCACTCCATCTTAACTCCACATCTTCCTTGCGGCAATTCAGATCTTCCTTCTTGCTTCTAAGAGTATCCAAAAATATCTTAAGTTTTCTGTGATAGTTCCAGTACTTACAAATTGGAGGACCTACAAATTTTATGATATCAATGATCCCTTGATCCATTTCCCTGTATTATATAGATAGATTTGAGCATGAGATTGTTGTTCTAATTGCTGTAAAAACTTCTAAATGGTAAGTAATTCCTAACACATTCACATTGTTTTAGACGTTCTTAAAATCAAAACAAAGAACTTCACTTTTTTTAAAGGATAAATAATTACTCTAATATGAATCAATTTGCGTGTTCTTGTATTTACAGCTCGTTTGGTTGCAGGATAAGAACATCTAATTGGATTATATTATATCTAGTCATATATTTTGAAGGATTCTCCGTTTGATATCTCATGGGCAAATATCCACGTACAACTCAATCTTTCAAACATTATAAAAAATACCTCAAAATTTTTTTCTTTTTCAACTTTCCACTTTAAATTTACAAGGTGTGTCACACTTCCACTTTTCTATTAGCATTGTTAGAGAATTTAACTGAAACAAATTATAAATAAAATGATCATTTTGCCACTAAATGTAAAAAAAATTATCTATTGGTTGTCATTTTGGATGCTTTTATAATGTATTGTTATTTTGCATTGATGGACACAAATGCAAACTCTAAGTTCTCCGTAACTTATTTTACTTTGTAATTTTTTGTTGATAGGAATACACTGTAATGTTCAAAGTTTTCCATAACTGTTTTTGTTTTTTTTTTTTAATGTATTTTGTATAACTTTAATTGTTTCTGTTAGTGATTTATAATTGGTTAAGATTTGTTGTCCTTTAGCTTGCGTAATTCACAAGATATATAGGAATAGGGACTCATATATATTTAATTTAAACATTCAAGTTTTGATTTAATGGCGTAGGTATATTTAATTTTTGTTTTTCTCTTTTTTTTTTTTGGTTTTTGATTCCAATCACTAATTAGACTGTGAATAGCGTTTCCTTTTCTCCATTGGGTATGCAAATTCTTTTAACACATGTTCTTCCATCTTTCTTCTACCTTTTTTTTTTTCCCAAGAAAGTGATGACGATAGAGAAACAACGGAAAATCCTCAGTTGGCAAGCATCGATTTGTTATTTTTGGATAATTATAATTTTTTTGGTTATTTTGAAGAAGTTGAAACAGTTGGGAGCACAATAGAAAATTTTGAAAGGTTTGGAGCAGGGAGTAATTAATCTTAAAATAAAAGAGTGATATATATCTCCACCCCATAGTTTTTGTAAACCCACCTCATTTTCAAAAAAGTAATCACAAAAAGTGCATATTATCTTTAAGAAATTTCAAATAAAGAATAACTTTGGAGAATTAATTTACTAAATCTATCTTAATTTACCTTTTTTATGACTTAGATTTTTTATTATATTTGTTTATAAAGATTTTTTTTGGAATAAATTTTTAACTATTTTATTCTTATAGGGTAAAACCACCAAGAATTTACTTTAATTTCAATAGTTTCTTAATTTTATACTAAACTCATTGTTTCTAATTAATATTACTTTAATTACACTAGCATAGGGTCTCTATGGCATAATACTCATGTAAATTATTGGACTAACAAATCTATGTTATTTACATGTAAGGGTAGTGAAAATAATAATTAGATTTCATTTAAAAAAATTAGATTATAAGTCACAAAATTAAATACCTAAATTAATAGATGCAATATGTTGCTTGAGCCAATTTGGTTGTTTTATATGATGCATGGTAATAAAATAGTAAAATAAAACTTATATTAAGGTTTATAATCAAATATGGTCAAATAAACCTAAGAAAAAAAATTAATAAAAGGAGTCAACTGATTAACCGTACAATACTTGTATTAATTTGTATTTTTATTGATTAACTGTACAAATGCTTCCACTTTTCTATTAACATCGTTAGAGGATTTAACAGAAAAATTATAAAAATGATCATCTTGCCACTAATTACTCCAATATGAACCAGTTTGCGTGTTCTTGCGTTTATAGCGTGTTTGGCTACAGGATAAGAACATTTAATTGGATTATATTTTATCTAATCATATATTTTGAAGGATTCTCCGTTTAATACCTTATGGGCAAATATCACGTACATCTTAATCTTTCAAGCATCATCAAAAATACCTCAAAATTTT
This sequence comes from Citrus glauca, assembly GCA_029633175.1. Taxonomy (NCBI): domain Eukaryota; kingdom Viridiplantae; phylum Streptophyta; class Magnoliopsida; order Sapindales; family Rutaceae; genus Citrus; species Citrus glauca. The sequence goes on along the minus strand of JAQOOD010000001.1, from coordinate 35,623,920 downwards.
TTTTCTTTTGCAACTTTCCATTTTTAATTTACGAAGTGTATCACACTTCACTTTTCTATTAGCATCTATAGAGAATTTAACAGAAAAATTATAAAATGATCATTTTGCTATTCAATATAAAAAGACTATTTATTGTCGTTATTTTAGATGCTTTTGAAATGTATTGTTATTTTGATTGATGAGAACAAAATGCAAACTCTAAGTTCCCCCATAATTTATTTTACGTTGTAATTTTTTATTGATAGGGAACACAATGTAATGTTCAAAGTTTCGCACAATTGCTTTTTTGTTATTTTGAATGTATTTTGGATAACTATAATTGTTTTTAGTAGTGATTTATTATTGGTTAAGCTTTGTTATTATTGTCGAAGATATGTTACTCAGGACAGATCATACGAGAAGTGGTTCTTAATTTATGTTGCAAATGAGTTACAAGTTAGCTAGGTTAGTTACTTAGGTGATTTTATATATACAAATTAATAGTTTTCATGAGTTTATATAACTAATTTAATTTAATTTAATTCGTAGTGTTATTGGTCTAACAACTACAAAATGAAATCCATTTTTTGTTATTTAGCTAGCATTAAATGGACTTTTTACAATTAGGGGGAAAATAATCCTTTTTGTTAATATTTTGTTAAATCTTCTAATGGTATTAATGAAGTAAAAAAGTCATACACTTTATAAAATTCTATTGGATAGTTGTAAAAGAAAAAAATTGGCGTAGTTTGGATAAAATGCTAAACATTGAGTCGTTGGTAGATATTTGCCCATCTTTTATTGAGAGAAAAATTTATCCCATGGTTTCCCATGATATAAATAACTTAGGATAACTCAAATATTTAAGAGAGGCTTTTTAAAATTTACTCAATAAACATATTTCCCTTTCTTATTAATAAATTAGTTTAATAATTATTGAATAAAATAATAATGTAATTGAAATTTTTGATAAAAAGTATAATTATTTTCAATAGTGAAAAAATGTAATAGTTAAATATTCTTAATAATGATTATTTATTATTATTATTATTACAACTAATAAATTTTGTAATCTAGTCCGATCTTATGCTCACCAAACAAAAGGCAAGAGAATACTAAATATACACTCTGCTTGGCATTGAATTAAAAGTTATATAATATCTTTATTGAGATAGAAGTTACAGCTATGAAATAAAAGCTAGTAGGTATTCATAAAAATTTGTATTAAAATAAAGGGTTAATTCCACCCTAAAGAGAGAGAAAAAAAAAGAAATATATCGGGGTTTGTTAATTTTTATAATTGAATTTTCACATTTTACATTTTAAACGTCAAAGATAACAACCAAACCAACGATTTTGGGTGTGCGGTAGAAGAAGTTGAAACAGTTGTGGGCAAAATAGAAACTTTTGGAAGGTTTGAGAGTAGGGCGCAATTAATCCTAAAACGAAAGGGTGATGACATCTTCACCCCAAAGTTTTTATAAGTCCACCTCGTTTCAAAAAATAATTACAAAAAAAATGCTCAATATTTTCAAGAAATTTCAAATAAAGAAGAATTTTAGAGAATTAATTTATTAAATCTATTTTAATTTACTCTTTTTATGACTTCGATTTCTTATTATATTTGATTACAAAAGTTTTTTGGGCATAAATTTGTTACTATTTTATTTTTATAAGGTAAAACCACCACGAGTTTACTTTAACTTCAATAGTTTTCTAATTTTATACTAAACTCATTTTTTCTAATTAACAGTACTTTATTAGTATGATTATTAAACTTTAATTACACTACCATAGGGTCTTTATGGCACAATATTCATGTAGATTATTGGGCTATCAAATTTATGTTGTTTACATGTAAGGATAGTGAAAATAATAATTAAATATATTAGATTATAAGTCGGAAAATTAAATACCTAAATTATTAGATACAATAAGTCATGTTTATGAGGCAATTTGGTCATTTTATATCATAATAATAAAATAGTAAAATAAAACCTAAATTAAGGTTTATAATCAAATATGGTCAAAGAAACCTAAGAAAAAAATTAATAGAAGGATTTAATTGATAGATTGTACAATACTTTTATTAATTTGTATTTTTAAAAAATTCTATGAACTCACTGTAATTATTTTTTAGAAGTGGGGTGGATTTACTACAATAATATGGTGGAAATATCCCCACCCGAAATAAAGTTTAAAACTTAATAAATTATATAATTACTAAATCAAATATATTATTACTTAAATAGTTATTATCTAATTTCTTAAATTATATTAAATCAACTATTTGGTAATTATAATATATATTGAAAATATCTTTATCACTAGCAAGCTTCTAAGTCGTGCAATAAATTAGGTAGGGATGGACACCAATCCGTCTAACCCTTGATACCGACTCAACCCATATGATTTTTTACAGGTTGAGTTGAAAAATTTTAATCCAACCCAACCCGTCAACCCATTTATGTTTGTGTATGTGTGTGTTTTTATATAAATTTTGGTATTTAGTGTTTTGTATTAAACAAGAATTTAAATAATGGACTTATTTTTTTTCCATTAATTATGTACTAATATATGATTGTTGAGTTTTGAAATGTTGGATTTATTATAAGAATTTTAATATTTGTGTGTTTTTAATTTGATTGTTGCCTTTTAGCGGTAGGGCATCATACGACCATCATCATCTGAAAGAGTGTTACACGCTTTAGTGTGTGAAGGTGGTGTTGCACTATGACTCACTGCATTAAACGACAGGTCAACGTGAAGCCACGGCTTTGGGCAATAATTGCTCTATTATATGCATTAACATTTATTTTATTTTGTTTCTTTAGCAACTTTGGATGACTATGACCACCATTATTTTTTTAAGGTGGAAATAAAATTTACCTATTTATTAAATATTAAAAAATGGGTGGTGTAATTATATTTTTGATATTTTTTTGGGACAATATAAATATTTTATCATGTATAGTGAGAGATAATCACCTCAGCTTCTAAGTTATAACACAAGTGTTTGTCAACACTTTAGAACTGTTGCTTAGAAGTTATAACTATCTAATTATAGTATCAAAACGGACCTGTAATCCTATATAATCCAATCCAATATGTCTATCATATCCAATCAAGTGAAATCTAATTCAGTCTAATCTAATTCGATGTAATATATAAGACATGCCCGTAACGTGCAATAAGATATAATGAAAAAACTTATAAAGAAGGTGGCTTAAATGAATTGTTTCCAAGATAGAATGCTAATGTACATAATAGTGTCATGCTTTCTACATTGTACAAACGTTCAGTCCAAAAACTAACATGAAAATAAATAATAACAACAATAATAAAAGGTACCTGGGGCTGCTTTCCAGTTCTACTTCAAAGGCAGGCAATCCAAACGGCCTTCATGTTTTAGGCTTCTTGAACGATGACTCTGACAAAGAGATTGTGTGGATAATGTTGTTAAGAAATTAATTAAAACAATAAGAGGAGAGAGCATTTATTAATTCCACCAAAATTATTTCACTTGCCTGAATAAATGGGCAGGATTGGCCAATTCCTTGTCGAAGTTTTCTTGGATGAATTGAAAAGACAGAAGATGAGAACTGCAGAGAATTGCGTAATACCAGAATGCAAATTCTCTAATCTCTGTCACAATTTTGTAGAAGGAAAGGCTAATCTTTCATTTTAGGATTGATTCAGTGACGAAAAGGTATCCATGAGAATGAAGCAAAGAATTGATTATATTGATACCCTACCCTGCATGTAATGTTAGGAATAACTTGTTCAAGCCCAAATGTCCAATTACCTTTTTGTATAATTTATGCGTCTAGGTCACGTAAAAATCAATAAATTTTACGATTTATTACTCACTTCTACCATTCAATTAATTAATCTCACATTACCTGAGTCTGCGGGTTTAAAAAATCTGCCCACGAATCAATATTGAGATGAAGAACTGAACTATTAGCACCCTTATAAAAATTTTTTATAATCCTTTTTAATTATCTACAGCTTTAATCTTTATTGAATTATATTAAAAGACAAAATATATACATAATTAAACCTGCATTTAAACACCACTAATTTTCTTTTTTGAAAAACTATAGACACCCACATATCATATATATGTGTTATATGTTATTTAACAATTTTTATTTTTTTAACACTTCTATTAAAAAAAATTCGAAAGTCTTATGATTCTTTTTGAAGTTATTTGATTTAAGGTTATTTTTATCATTAAGAGAGATGTTATAGGATATTTATATTATTTTAAAGTATGTAAGTATAGTGAAAAAAAATAAAAAGTTCTAAGAGATTTTTAGAGAGCCGCTAAATAATATTACTCGAAGAGAGTAGTCCGCGATCATTATTATTAAATATTCAACAAGTAAATGAATGTTGTTAATTTTGTTCATCGTACTTTTACTATGAGACTTCACAAATCAAACACATCTGCTTAATTAGAAAAACTCAAGACGTGTCAGATGAGAGCAATAAATAAGTGCAATACCAAAATGTAAATTCTCTATGAAAAATTTGTTGAAGGGAAGGCTAATCGCCTAATCTTGAATTAAAGAAAAAAGGATAGAATCCAAACAAAGTGCATTGTGAAGCTAATAATCACGAAAGAAAAGGTGTCCGTGGCAATGAAGCAAATTTGCAATGTCACGAACACAAAGAGCTTGTTCAAGTCCAATTATATTTCTGTATGGGTAATGCGCGTATTTGAGACAAATGGTTTATATTGAATGCAGTAAACAATACAATACCTTAAGTATTCTGATTCATTAATTGCATATATTGCCGGCTCCTCCTCTATCAGTACGTGGATCTGTTGCTGTGACACACAGGTGAACACTCAGAGGAGTACTCTGCCCCTTCTCAGTTACATATTGAAAGAATAAATATCATTTAATATTCCCATTGCCGTAGGCCTGTTTCATGGTTTGTATGCTGTCAAGAACTAATATTTTAAAGCCACCAGTTTTGCCAAAATAAGGCACAATTTACAGCAAAATAAAAAATGGATGCCATAAAAACCATGTATTTATGCGAGTAAGAGAGTGTGACCGGTAGCTGAAAAGATTATACATATGTCCGTGTAATGTATAGAGCAAGTTTGGAAAATTTACAAAATTAGCCATAATTATTTTATCATTTTTGTAATTAACCATAGCAACTTTTTTCTATCAACATTAGCTAAATCCAAGCATTTCTTCTCAAATTACCTTTCTTTACAGAGCAAAACCAACTTCTGTTCTCCCGTATCGTCAAACAAAACGCTTAACTTTCTACTCGTAAATCATCAACGACGGCAACAAACAACACTAAAAGTCAGTCATAATCTATTCAGATCTAATACTAATCGACATCACTTACTGGTACAAGTTATTTTCTCAACTTACTAAATGTCTGGGTGAATCAGTTCTGACAACAGACTACCTGTCGCAACAAGAGTTGGTGCGACAGACGTCGGTCGCACCTTCCTTGGGGCGACCGGCTCCTGTCGCCCTAAGGGACAAACATTTTTCCTTTTTTTTTGGTTTTTTTAATCTCTTGAGTTGGGTGAAGAATAAATTTGTCATTAAAATGAGAACAGCCCAACTCAATAAGTCACAGTCAAATATCAGCCTTTTCTAGTTCAGGTAACTTTGATTGAACTAGTGGGCAGGCACGTTAATAATATTAAAAAGTCTAAATATTTCTTTTTAAAATTAAAACCATTCACGTGCAAGAATAGAATATCATTACAATTTTATATCTTCGGACGAATTGATGTGTTTCTTTCTTATGCGGGCTTTACTTATGTAATAATATCAAATTATTCATTATTGTATGCGTTATGATTGCAAGTTATGTATTAAGAAACATTGTGAAATGTTATCCCTTTGGTTTATTCGTGTAATTAATTTATATCTCTCTATAAATACCAATAAGGTGTATGTATACAGGGATAAGGTTTCGCTTCTTGTAGGCATAGAATCCCAAACCATGCTCGACTGTATAAAATAATTTTTAGCCAAATACATGTATCAAACAACGCAACGTCGTCAATATAAATTATAAGATAATTTTTGAAATACGTACCCAAAGAAAATATTGGCACGTCTGCATGCTAATTAAAATATAATTTTACAAGCAATACTACAAAAATCAGTGTGTCATAGTAGCATGTGCGATGTTTCATCTAATTTGTGGAAGTTCGTACTCAAATTGGCTTTCCAAGTAAAGAGGGAAACGATACCCAGAAAGCAACTTACCTATTTCTTTGTGGCAGTTCGTTTTGAACTTAAACAAAGTGTAATTAGTTAATATTTACATTAATTTCAATGACAGATTTATTCTTCACCCAACCCAAGGGATTAAAAAAACCAAAAAAAAGGAAAAATGTTTGTCCTTTGGGGCGATAGGCGCCGGTCGCACCAATTCTTGTTGCAACAGGCAGTCTGTCGCCAGAACTAATTCACCCAGATTTATCCAGACATGCAGCAAGTTAAGAAAATAACTCGTACCAGTAAGTGATGTCGATTAGTGTTAGATCTAGATAAATTATGATTGACTTTTAATGTTGTTTGTTGCCGTCGTTAATGATTCACGAGTAAAAAACTAAGCTGCGTTTTGTTTGACAATACGGGAGAAAAGAAGTTGGTTTTGTTCTGTAAAGAAGGGTAATTTGGGAAGAAAGGCTTGAATTTGGCTAATTGATAGAAAAAAGTTGCTATGGTTAATTGCAAAAATGATAAAATAATTATGGCTAATTTTGTAAATTTTCCTATTATTACACAATAACTAGATAATTAACGAATTACTATGCAGCTTTATTGTGAGAAATAAGAAACAGAAGGCAATTAGCTTGCTTAGAGTATTATACAAATCATTATAAAGCAAATCACTTCCCTTAATGCAAAATTCACTTTAGAAATCAAAACCTCGATTCGTTTCATTTGCTTCTGCATTGTTGTTCCTTCCATGAACTAAGTTTAGCAAATTGTTTTGGCATGGCGACATTTCGCTGATCATAAGAACAAGAGTGCAAGAAACTTTATTTTTTAAACATAGAAAAGGGAGAAATTAAAAAAATAAACTGAGAAATTCTTAAACAAATGAAGTATGGAAGAACTTACTAGAGCTGCTCAGAACTCATCCAATCAGGAAATAGAGCTTTTCTTCATAGAAGGGCGTGAGGAGGCTCTTAGTGTTGGGATCATCCCACTCCAGTGCAGCCCAGCATTCCCAGTCAGCTTTGATCGTAAAGGAGCTGGGATTTAATGGTTGGCCGTTTAGAAGATGGGGAAGCAAGACATGCATCCTTTTTATTACAACGATAAATACTCTGTTGTTTGGGAGGAAAAATAGGTGCAAACATGGACTAATAACACAGTGAAATGTGTCAAGAGGAGTCAACCAAGTAAAATTATTTCGTTTGACCGGATCATTAGGGTAGCTCGTAGGGATTCGGAGACGAGCTCCCTGATAGAAAGGGTAATTTCGTCAAAACATACAACATCAAAGTACATTCTTAGAGCATCTCCAAAAGATTTTATAAAGTTTAGGAAAATTATCAGCCATACATCTTTAAATGACACCCGCATCAAATATGTGTGAACACTTTTTAACTGTATTACTAGTATACCTTAAGTTGACAAAACACTTTTACCGTTTACCAATCCGTTAACTTCCGTTTGCAAGCGTTGACATTATAAGGGTAATCTAATCTTTTAAGATTGATGAAATTTTGATTAAAAAAATGACATGTCATCTCATTTACTTAGTAAAAAATGACATGTCATATGATATATATTGATAAAAAGAACATGTCATCCTATTTATCGGATAATTATTAATAATTGCTAAAAAAATATTTTACATCCGAATCTACTCCTCCAAAATTTAACCTAAATTTTTGAAGATCTACTCTTCCAAGCTCCAACTGAAAATTTTTATGATATAATATGGATATCTTTTATGGATAATTGTTAATAATATGTATCATTAATAATTCATTTTTTAATTAAAAAATGTATTATTAATAACAAAATTAAAAAAATTAAGTATTGAAAATTCACATTTTTGGGAGAAATTTATATTTTTACCTCATTTTGAGTTTTAAGGGTAAAATAGTTAATTTGCCACAATTCTGTTAACTTTCTAACGAAAGTTGATGGATTGGTGGACGGCATAAGTGTTTTGTCAACTTAGGGTATACGAGTGATACACTAGAAAAATGTTCACACACGTTTAATACGGGTGTCATTTAAAGGTATATGTCTAATAATTTCCCTAATTTTTTACTCTTTAAATATTTATTTGTTTACCTATGTGGCAAATAGAAAAATAAAACAATATATTTTTCTCCAAACGACTCTTCAAATATAAATGAGTTAATATTATTTTAATTAAATAAAAATAATAATAAAATATAAGTTGAAGAGGGAGAAAGCAACTCTCCAAATTTGAAGAGAGAGGATTATTTTTATTTAAAAAATCTTAATTAGAGTGTCTTTTAGAGTTTTAAATGTTAATATGACTCTTTAAATAAGTAATAAAATATTATTTAAAGAGTCTTTTAGTAATGCTAGTAGAATTCAAATTTTTAATGATTAGAGGCTGCAAATGAATAATGAATGCTATTATGAGAGAAATAAAAAAATATCTCCTGTTTTTGCTAAAAGTAACGAGTCAATGGCAAAAGAGATTACTTTGTTGAGCAATGGGAAAATGCTAGGTCAGCTACCCTCTGTAGTGCCCCAAAAAGCAACAAGACCATAAAACTAGAGAGGTTGGCCATTGGCACCTGCATAATATTAGAATCAAAAGGGTAGTTGGTGGTTTCTTTGCCCCCCAAACCTGAGTATGTTACCGTCTTGGGACTACATGACAAATTACACAAACACCCTCATTTAAAGGAGGGCAACCATTAACTAAGCGCCAAGTGTATAAAATTACCAAAAAAAAAATCTCAGGTACATTGTACCAAAGTTTCAGGATTTCTCCTAGTTATTACCAACTTTCACTCACTCAAAAAATTTTTCATTGATCTCTTTTGTTAGAGTATATTCGCTATTATTGATAACTTCAAAGTCAATTTAACCTTGAGGCGGTCTCTTATCATTTATCTAACTTAAGTGTCAAAGTATAGTTGCTGGTCACCGCCGACTCCACCTCTAATATCAATTTGGGCTCTCTATTATAGGACTCATTCAGCTTGAGTTTAATGACCTTCGTCTTCATTTTCATCTCATCTCTTTCCCCTATTTATCAAACACTCACCTCACCCAGCTAAACAGCCTCCATCTTGCAAGAGAACACTTCAAACATAACAAGGCAACCTCTAACATTTTTCCCCCTCTTTATTATTTTATTATTTTAATTGGGCTTACTTAAAATCCAACTAAATCATTTATTATCCGTCAAGTGTCCCCAAACTTTTTCTTTGATAGTAGCTTCACCTACCAGTGCATGATCAGCTGCCTAAACATTTGACCCAATATTTGAAGAAGGATCAATTGCCAAACTAGTAGCAAAATTATCTTGATCGTAAATTTCAATTAGTTCCTTGATCTTCTCGTCAATATGCTTCCCCACACAAGCACAAATACATATATGCATTTACTGGGACCATTTAATCAAACCATTTTTCAACTTTTTTCTTTGGTGTTTTTCCAGAATGACACTCAGCACTAAATTTTAACTTGACATCTTCATAAGGCAATTTAGGTTTTCCTTCTTTCTTTTAAGAATTTCCAAAAATATCCTAAGTTTTCTTTGATAGTTCCAGTATTTTCAAATTGGACCCTCTACAAAGTTTATGATTTTGATGACTGTCCCTGGCTCTATTTCCCTATATTATATAGTTAGATCTGAGCATGAGATAAATGTTTTAATTGAAGTGAAAATCTCTTTTAATAATAAAAAGTCTTTTCATATTTTTTTGGGAAAAATTATTCTAATATATACCAATTTTTTTTGTTATTACTTTTATGTGCAACATGAATTATAAAACTTATGAAAAATGTTGGTTGAACTAATACTATATTTACTTATTGGACTAAGAGTAAGGAGTGTAGATTTCTCCTATTCTAGCATTTACTAATGTATTTTAAGGGAGAAGTGAGAATTTCATTTCATTGACCCCACTCATTTTTTGAGTAAGGAATGAGAATTGGGTAGGGATGATAATTTAACCTAGATCCCTGGACCTAGATGAATCCGGATAATCCGGTTTGGGTTCAACTCATATTGGATTTTGAAAAATCCGGTATCCGGATGTAAAATTACTAATCCGGATATTTCCAATTTCGGATTTGGTTTTGACTGAACCCATAAATCTGGACCCGAATATCTTGTTTAATACTATTTCTTTAATTATGTTTAATATAAATAGAAACATTAAAAGAAACCCTAGTTTCATCACTTTCACAGTTGCTACTACTGAAAATGGAAGCCAAAAGCGCCAAGCATTTCCTTTCTCTTCAGCTCGTGCTCGTCTCCTCATCACCGTGCTTTGCCTTCGCGGATCTATTCTTCATCATATCATCACCGTGAAACGCCACCGTCGTCATCATCAACGGCATCATCAAACGCCGCCACCACCATCATTAAACGTTGTGTTCATCATCATCAGCCGCCGTCGCGACCAGCACCAGCTCCGATACAGTTAAAAGTTTGCGATTAGAAACCAGCGGCCTTCGTCAGACACCGATTCTTGAAGTTGAAGTTCATGAATCGTGAGTTTCGACATTATTATGTGATTTATGCTTCGAAATGTTTTCTGTTGATGCAGAATTCTGGTTGTTCTCTGGGTGACCAGGATCTCTGCTCGCTCAACACAATCACGACCAGAACTTCTCCTCGCACAGTTGCTTTTCTCAGTTCCCTGCATTCACAGAAACAGGTCAGAGTGCGCTGGTTGTTTTCCCGGCGTAAATCCTCCGACGCTCAAGTCAGATATGAAGGTTTGGGAAAAGTTGGCCGTAAATCTCTTGGCCTTTAGCTTAAATTTCAGTTTTAGACTGTGTTTTTTCTCTCTTAGAATAACAAAAATCGTCACCCTTTTACCTTCGCCGGCTGCCTTTTTATAGACCTCTTGAGGATTCAAATTGCCCCTCCATTCGCGCCCATCATTTCCCCATTACCGTAGTTGTGGGCGGTTGCATGGCTTTCGTGGCGTTCGTGCCTTGAGTCCCGGGTTGGTGAACACGTCATTCAAACTGCCGTTGACTGGTTCTCCTCGATGCAACCTCTAGTAGGAAATGGCATCTTGCCTTCACCAATAGGTTAACTTCACGGATAGTATGCTTGACCAGGAGCAGAGAGGTCCTGCTCCTACTCCCCTCTGTGGGTTCTATTCTCCTCTGTTTGTCTTTGTCGAAACACGCCATGCTTCCAGGTGCCTGCTCGTCTTGGCTGGTTCCGTCGAAATATCCCCAAACACAGGTCCCCCTGTTTCTGGTGTTGGATAATGAAGTGAATCGACAGCAGAAACTCAACAGTTCTGGCTTGCGTTGGGCGGGAAAAGCTGCCAAGAGTCGTGTCGCATTTAATTGCGGATGAAGCGACGTGGTGGAGATTTGACCCTTATTTGGACACTCCAAGACTTTTCACCCAAAACACTCATCATTCTCTCAGTTTCTTCGGCGAACGACTTTCGGCAAACACACTTCTACCCTTGATTCCCTCCGATTGAACCATTCCCTCCGACTGTGCCTTCCTCTCCGACGGCCGATTCTTCAAGTACTACCTCTATTTTCTCGGTCTTCAATAGTTGTAGACATTTCTTTTTCTTTTTACTTCATTCGGGTATTAGTCGGTGGTGGTGCTAGGGTTGTAGATTGAGAAATGTCGAAGGGTAAAGACAAAATTATCGAAATAGACGACGACGACGAGTTAGACTTTTTACCTAGTCTGCTCGCCGACGTTGCCTTTGACCCTAGGATCCCCGGAAGCAACCTCTTCGAGCTGAAACAGTGGTGAAGTAGGAACATCCGGCTCGTCTGACACCCTAAGTGATGAACAGAGAGGCGATTCGAGTGGGAAGCCTTTACCAGAAACATCACGACAAAAAATGAGGAGTATGGCAGGGGGTAGAGCTTTATCACACCATTATGCCATTGACCTAGTCACTTGCATGACCACAGTAAACGAGCTTCCTGCCCTTCGGGATCAGTATGGGATTCCCGATGATATACCTCTTAGGATCCCGGGGAAGAAAGACACCCCTAATCGGCCTTCTAAGGGTTATGTCACATTGTTTCTGGATAGCTTTAAACATGGGTTGAGGTGCCCCCTGCATCCATACTTTGCCCGGATATTTAGCAGGTTAAACTTATCTCCTGGTCAGTTAAATCCTAATGGGTGGAGAGTGCTTTCTGGTCTGTTCGTTATGTAGTATAGATGTTGTCAAATCGAGCCCACAATTGATGATGTGAGACACCTATATCAACTAAAGAGCAGCCCAAAGATGCTGGCTGATATTACTTTCAATCCAGCACTAAGAGCAGGAAACCCGTAACTGAGCTTCCAACAGGGGGTGGTGGGACTTGGAAGAGGAAATTCTTTTTTGCTGGGGGTCCTTGGGGTCAGATTGCACAGATTGATGGGAAGGACTATCGCGTCCCATCCCGATTCGTGGTCTCAGGTTGCCTGTTCGCTTTAGATGTCTTGACTCCATAGTAGTTCTTATTTTTGTTGCTTTGATTCTAATCAACTATCTGCTCACGCTGCAGGTTCTTGGGGTGTCCATTTCCCACTTAAACCCGAGCCGCTCAAGCTAGTGGAGTCTGTACTAGCCAACTCCTGCTCCCATTGAGAGCTGCTGACCCTCAAGAATCTGGTCGCATCTAGTTTAGTGACTACCGGCCACAAGATGGAAGATGCCGTGATTGCAGCTTTGACCAGGAAACGTACTCGTACTCAGGCTTCCAAGAAGAACCAGGATATGGACGCTCCTGCTGCGAAGCGAGCAAACATCGCGGAGCAGGCATCTCCTCTGAAGACCTTACCACCTCCTCCTGTTATCACCGTGGGGAGTAGCGGAGCAGCCACTGATCCTGCTTCATCCGCTCCTCGCGAAAAGCCTGTACCCCGTATACCAGACCACTTAGTCGCCTATATGAACGACCTCTCCAAGCTTGTGAGCAAGAAGGATGTGCAGGAGTTTTCCAGCTTGGCCCTATCCGACCTGGTGGATGCCATGCAGTATAGCGCCGTCCATCTCAGCTGCATGGTTACCTACTATAAGGTTAAGGCTGCCTGCCATGACAAGAAGGTGAAGGAAGATTACAAGGTGGCGGCCACCAGAGCCGACAAGGCTGAGAAGAAAGCGGGGGACTTGAACCTGAAGAACCTAAAGCTGCAAGAGAAGGAAGCTCTTGCTCAAGCCAAGGCCGCCACTCTCGAGGACGAGCTGACCAAGGTGCAGGAAGAACTACGAAGGCAGAAGGCTATGTATGAGGCTCAGCTCGAATCTCTACGTGTGTCCCACTAGGCCCAGATCGAGGACATGGAGAATGAAGCTGAACTCTGATACAACCAGGGGCTTTGTCATTCCTACCGTAGCATTATGGTTGTCCTTGGGAAGCAGTATCCAGATCTCAAAATGGACGGTTTTGCAGCTGCTGTTGCTCAGCACATGGATGAGGAGGAGGTGAAAGAGAATGTCGAGGAGGTGGAACCGATCGTGGTCGAGGAAAACTCTCCTCCTCATGTTGACCCTGCTGTGGTTGGTGAGACAGGTACTCCTCTTCGCGTTGATCCTGCTGCACCTGGTGAGGCGAGTACTCCTCCAGGCGCAACTGGTGAAACTCCTCCTGCACCTGACGTGGCACAGCTCGCCGAGGAGACTGCTCAGCCTACTAACCCGCCTTCTGTTAAAATTTTGATCTGTGTTGTAGTAACATTTCTTTTCATATGTAGAAGCTTGGGATTTGGAGCCTTTGCACGACTTAGAGAAATTTTCGAAGCTTAGGATTCTACTCTCCTTCGCTTGGTCGAGTAGATCCGGGCATGCTTGGCTTCGGTCTCGCCATATAACAGGCTTTGAGACTTGAGCCTTTACAGGCCTTAGAAAAATTTTTGAAGCTTGGGCTTCTGCTCGCCTTCGCTTGGTCGAGCAGATCCGAGCATGCTTGGCTTCGGTCTCGCCATATAACAGGCTTTGAGACTTGAGCCTTTACACGCCTTAGAAAATTTTTCGAAGCTTGGGCTTCTGCTCGCCTTCGCTTGGTCGAGCAGATCCGGGCATGCTTGGCTTCGGTCTCGCCATAAAACAGGCTTTGAGACTTGAGCCTTTACACGCCTTGGAAAATATTTGAATCTTGGGATTCTGCTCGCCTTCGCTTGGTCGAGCAGATCCGGGCATGCTTGGCTTCGGTCTCGCCATAAAACAGGCTTTGAGACTTGAGCCTTTACACGCCTTAGAAAATTTTTCGAAGCTTGGGCTTCTACTCGCCTTCGCTTGGTTGAGCAAATCCGGGCATGCTTGGCTTCGGTCTCGCCATAAAACAGGCTTTGAGACTTGAGCCTTTACACGCCTTGGAAAATATTTGAATCTTGGGATTCTGCTCGCCTTCGCTTGGTCGAGCAGATCCGGTCATGCTTGGCTGCGGTCTCGCCATAAAACAAGCTTTGAGACTTGAGCCTTTACACGCCTTGGAAAAAATTTGAATCTTGGGATTCTGCTCGCCTTCGCTTGGTCGAGCAGATCTGAGCATGCTTGGCTTCGGTCTCGCCATAAAATAGGCTTTGAGACTTGAGCCTTTGCGCGCCTTAGAAAATTTTTCGAATCATACAATAAACTGAATTTCCTCGTTCGTTCATGTTTCATTACACACGATTTACATGAAGTTGCTTTTACAAAATAAATAAATAAACATAAGAAATAAAATAGCGAGCTCGAACAGAAAATTTACTGGAAATATTTCTTGAGATGCGCTGCGTTCCATGGGCGCTTCACCTTGTGCCCGTCTGCGCGAACTAGCTTGTAAGCTCCGGGTCCCGCTAGCTGTTTGACCCTATACGGCCCTTCCCAGTTCAGCCCTAACACTCCCTAAGCCGAATCTTTCGTGTTCTGGTTCACTCTCCTCATAACCCAATCTCCAACCTTGAACTGCAGCACGCTCACCCTCTGGTTGTAATAATGAGCAACCCTGTGCTGGTTGATGGCTGCCTGCCTCGACGCTTGTTCCCTCTTCTCGGTTAGCAGATCCAGATTCAGGCACATCTGGTCGTTATTCTCCTGCTCGTCAAAGTGCTCTGTCCGATGCGTGGTTGTTCCAATCTCTGCTGGTACAACCGCCTCGTGCCCGAAGGCTAGGGCGAACAGAGTTTCTCTTGTTGTTGTTTTGTGGGTTGTCCTATACGCCCATAGTACCCCTGGCAACTCATCAACCCAGGCTCCCTTCTTTGCTCTTAGTCTGGTCTTAATAAGCCTTTTGATTGTCTTGTTGGCTGCTTCTACTTGTCCATTGGACTATGGATGAGCAGGCGAACAATACTTCAACTTTATCCCTAGGTTCTAGCAAAAATCCCTGAAGCTGTGGTTGTCAAATTGTCTGCCATTATCCGTTATCAAGGTATAAGGGATTCCATACCGACAGACCAGATTTCTCCACACAAAATCGGTTGTCTTTTTCTCTGTGATGCTGTTAAGAGCTTCTACCTCTATCCACTTCGTGAAGTAGTCAATCGTAACTATTGCATACGTTGCTGCTCCTCGTCCCTTTAGCAATGGTCCGATCAGATCTTGTCCCCACTGGGCAAACGGCCAAGGGGATGCCATTGAAGTGAGCTTCTCTGGTGGCTGGTTAGAGAAGCTTGCAAAACTTTGACAACTTGCACAACTCCTGGTCCTCTCCTGTGCATCCCGATGCATTGTTGGCCAGAAATACCCCTGCCTTAGAACTTTATGCACCAGCGATCTCCCACCAGAATGGTTCCCGCAAATTCCCTCGTGCACTTCTCTCATTACATAATCCGCGTCGTCCTCATCCAAACACCGAAGGAAAGGGAGTGTATATCCTCGTCGATATAGCACCCCATCAATCATCGTATACCTTGAGGCTTGGGCTCTGATCTTCCAGGCTCGCAGCTTGTCTGGTGGTAATATCTCATCTCTAAGATACGCGATCAATGGGTCCATCCATGAGCCTTTCTGCTCTAACCTCAACACTTCCAGATCCTGCTCGATGCTCGGGTTGGACTTAACCTCCAGAGGGATCGACTTTGGCATTTTTGGGTCTGCTACCGTTGCCATCTCTAAGATACGCGATCAATGGGTCCATCCATGAGCCTTTCTGCTCTAACCTCAACACTTCCAGATCCTGCTCGATGCTCGGGTTGGACTTAACCTCCAGAGGGATCGACTTTGGCATTTTTGGGTCTGCTACCGTTGCCATCTCTAAGATACGCGATCAATGGGTCCATCCATGAGCCTTTCTGCTCTAACCTCAACACTTCCAGATCCTGCTCGATGCTCGGGTTGGACTTAACCTCCAGAGGGATCGACTTTGGCATTTTTGGGTCTGCTACCGTTGCCATCCGAGCCAAAATATCTGCTCGACTGTTTTGCTCCCTGAGGATTTGCACCACCTCAACTGCTTCGAATTTCCCCATCATCTGCCTCACTATCTTCAAGTACCGCTCCATCTTCTCCTCTCTTGGCTGGAACCTTTCACTGACATGATTCGCGACAAGCTGTGAATCAGTTTTGATCTTCACTCTTTCTACTTTTACGGCCTTAGCCAATTCCAACCCCGCTATCAAGGCTTCATATTCTGCCTGATTGTTTGTGGCCGCAAAATCTAACTTCACAGCGTAAGAAATCTCTTCCCCTTCTGGTCCTTCCAAGACAATGCTAGCTCCTGATCCCTGCTCCCCCGACGAACCATCCACTGACATCTGCCATACTTGGGCTTCACTGCCATCCGTAGCCATATCCAGCTGGTCCGAACTTATCTC
This sequence comes from Citrus glauca, assembly GCA_029633175.1. Classification (NCBI taxonomy): domain Eukaryota; kingdom Viridiplantae; phylum Streptophyta; class Magnoliopsida; order Sapindales; family Rutaceae; genus Citrus; species Citrus glauca. Next base: position 35,606,985 of record JAQOOD010000001.1, on the reverse strand, counting down.
AGGCTCTGCAAACTCTGCTACAAAATTAGCCATCGCCTGCGCCTTAATCGCTCCTCGTGGTTTGTAGTCGATGTCAAACTCACTCAGCTCTATGGCCCACTTCACGAGCCGACCAGAGGAATTTAGCTTATGTAGAGTTTGACGTAATGGCTAGTTTGTTATCACCAAAATAGGGAAGGCTTGGAAGTATGGTCTCAGCTTTCGAGCAGCGACCACAAGAGCAAGAGCCCACTTCTCCAATAGCGGATATCGGGTTTTAGCGTCGAGTAAGGCCTTGCTGGTGTAGTATATTGGATATTGAACCCCATCTTCCTCTCTTACCAGAGCAGAGCTTGTGGTACGATCCGATACAGCCAAATACAATGATAACTTGTCCTTATTTCTTGGCGTGGATAGCAAAGGTGCCTGCTGCAAGTACAGCTTAAGGTTCTGAAAGGCCTCCTCGCACTCTTGGGTCCATTCTGTTTTCTTCCCTTCCCTTATTACCTGAAAGAATGGCTAACATTTATCTGTGGCCTTGGATATGAATTGGTTCAAGGCTGCGATCCTCCCCGTTAGGCTTTGTATCTCCTTAAGGTTGCGAGGAGACTTCATCTGGATGATCGGTTGGATCTTCTCGGGATTCACCTCGATCCCCCTGTGACTGACCATGAACCCGAGGAATTTCCCTGACTCGACCCCGAAAGCGCACTTCTCTGGATTGAGTTTCATCTTGTATTTCCTTAGGAGCAAAAATGTCTCCTCGAGGTGCTTGACATGTTCTTCTGGGATTTTGGACTTGGTAATCATGTCGTCCACGTACACCTCCATTGTTCTCCCGATTAGTGGCTTGAAAATCTTGTTTATCAGCCTCTGGTATGTAGCCCTTGCATTTTTCAAACTGAACAGCATTACCTTGTAGCAGAACAGTCCCTGGTTGGTGATGAATGCCGTGTTTTCCTCATCCTGCTCGAACATGGGGATTTGGTTGTATCCCGAGAAAACATCCATGAAGCTGAGCAAATCGTGTCCGGCTGTCGAGTCTACTAGTTGGTCGATCTTCGGCAGAGGAAAGCTATCTTTTGGGCATGCCTTGTTCAGGTCTGTGAAGTCCATACACATTCTCCATTTGTTGTTTGCCTTCTATACCCACACTATATTTGATATCCATTTGGGGTAGTTGACCTCCAGGGTGAAACCTGCTTTCAGGAGCTTCTCAACCTCGCCATTTATGGCATCATATCTCTCTTGATTAAAGCATCTCCTCTTCTGCTTTACTGCCCACGCCCCTTTCTTTATTGCCAGTTTGTGGCATGCAACCTCTAGATCAATCCCTGGCATGTCTTCATGCGTCCATGCAAAGACATCTGCATGAGCCCGTAGGCACTGCACCAACTCCTTTTTCTGCTCCCCCTTTAACCTCGACCCAATTCTGATCGCTTTGCCCGGATTCTTTGGTTCCAGAGTCACTGTCTCCAATTCCTCGACAGGCGCTTGTCTGCCTTTCTTGCTCTCCACTCAGCTATCGAGGGACGTTATCTGCATGGCTTCCCTTGTCGCTGAGGAGTAACAGCTCCGTGCGATTCTCTGGTCTCCTTTTACTACGCCCACAAGCCCATTTACCCGGTACTTCAGGGCCAGGTAATGGTTGGACAACATCGCTTTACTGATTCTCAGAAACGGCCGGCCTAAGATCATCTGGTAAGAATCTTCCTCATCCACCACCACAAAATCCAGCATCGTTGTTATCTCTGTCGGGGAGTTACCAATCATGACCGGCAGCTCGACCATGCCTAAAGGGACTAGCTTTCCTCCTCTGAACCCCTTTAGGGAAGTATTGGTGTATTCCAGCTTTAGATCTGCTAATCCCATCTCCTCCAGAGTCGACTTGAATAACACATCCACTGAGTTCCCAGTGTCCACCAATATCCGATCAAACCTCTTGCTCGCAACAGTGGCTTTGATGACCAGGGCATCCTCGTGGGGGTATAAAATCCCTTCTTCATCCTCATTAGTCCACATGATCGGGACCTGCCTGACTCTCGCCCTTTTAGCTGCCGGGGTGTTGAAAAGTACGTCCTTGCTAGTCATGGCGTATCTAGCATAGTTCTTCCTTGCTCTGTTGGAATCTCCGACCAATGTCGGTCTCCCAGCTATCACCCTTACATGAGGCAGCTCGCGCCTCAAACTTTTACCACCCTGCTCCCCCTCACATGTCGAGGCCTCCCTCGGGAAACGCCCATCTATGAATTCATCCAGGTAGCGATTTCTCACCAAATCCTCGACCTGAGTCTTGAGATCTCTGCATTCAGTAGTGCCGTGTCCATGAGTCTCGTGGAACTTACAGTAGCGTCCCCTATCTCTTCTGCTGGCCAGCTTGGTTATCGGGGCCGGCGGGTATAATAATCTAGGTCCCTTATGGCCTCGTATACTTCGTCCAGGGGCATCTTCAGAGAAGTGTATCGCCTATAGTCCTGGTTCTGGTCGATCACATGCACTGCCCTTTCTCTACTTGCCCCATTCTGAGTTGGAGGTGGCGGCACTGCTTCTGGTCTGCTCCCTCTATTTCCGTGGGAGTGTGGATGATGACCGGCATATGCGGAATCATACCTTCTCCAATGCTCCCTAACCGATGATCTGGGGGGTGGAGCCCTGCTTCGTTGATATTGCGGTGGCCTCTGGTGAGGCTGGTAAGTGGCTACCCGACCTGCTGCGCTACTACCTGAAGCTTGGTGGTCTTTCCTCCTGATCGGTCTACTTCTTGGTAGTGCCCTCTTTTCTTTCTTTCCCAGTCCTTCTAGCTGGTCTATCTTAATCCGTGCGGCCTTCTCCTCTTCGATCTCTATATCCCTCTTGCCTTGCTCGTATGCAGCTGCATACGTTTGAATGACCGGGCTTCTCAAGTTATACCATAGCCTTCCTATTTTTACCCCCTCCTTCAGTCCCCTTAATGCCTGAGGGTGGTTGAAGGCTCCCAAATCGAGGACAGCCTGATGGTACCTCTTGATGAATTCCCGCAGGGATTCCTGCTCCCCCTGTTTCATGCTCTATAGCTCCATCATATCATCTTCTGGTGCCATTGCCCCCCGAAACTGTTCTGCAAACTCTTGGCACATCTGCTCGAAAGTTCTGATACTCCCGCGAGGAAGCTTCTTGTACCACTCGCGTGCACGTCCCTCCAAGGATAACGGGAACACCTTGCCCCTTTGGGCTGGAGATAGTCCCTGCACACCCGTTATGTTGTTGAAACGCTCGATGTGCACCAAGGGATCAGTTCGCCCCGAGTATCTAAGATCTGGGAGGCGAAAATCTCTCAGGATGACTGCCCTTATGATCTCCGCTGCGAGTGGTGATTCCCCGTCCAACATTATTCTCCAGCCAGGAACCCTGCTCTTTCCCTGCATGTCATCGATCACCTGCGCTAGCCTGCGCACTTCTTCCTCCAACTGCACCGCTCGACCAGGATCTCGAGTTGCAATCTCATCTCGTTCCTACTCGACATCATGTAAATGTTGCTAAAGCTCTGTCTGATCTGCATTTTCCGTTCCAGTGTTCTCATCAAAACTCGGTCTTGCTGGGGATTGTTCTTCCCTTCTATGAACATCTCCCCGTGTAGAGCAATTACCTCTCTCACCACCAAATCTCCTGGTGGGTTCATTCCTCCTCATAGCATCATAGCCTGGTGCGGCTTTATCAGCTCTTGTCCTTTCTCCCTGATTCTCCCTTCGCTCGTTACGTAACTCATGGAGGATGAATGTTAGGGGCTCCATCTGCCTTTCCATCCTTTCTATCCGGTCAAACACGGCTTTCTCCCGCGCTTCGCTGGCTATCTCTCTCAACGTCACGGAATCATTTAACATCGCATCACCCCCTTGTGCGCTACTCCCACCAATCTCCATTGTTTCTCCACTTGCTTTATCCCTCTCCTTACTGTCAACAGAAGTTTTCGTTCAAGTCCCCACAGACGACGCCAAAATGTTGATGCAGAATTCTTGTTGTTCTCTGGGTGACCAGGATCTCTGCTCGCTCAACATAATCACGACCAGAACTTCTCCTCGCACAGTTGCTTTTCTCAGTTCCCTGCGTTCACAGAAACAGGTCAGAGTGCGCCGGTTGTTTTCTCGGCGTAAACCCTCCGACGCTCAAGTCAGATATGAAGGTTTGGGAAAGGTTGGCCGTAAATCTCTTGGCCTTTAGCTTAAATTTCAGTTTTAGACTGTGCTTTTTCTCTCTTAGAATAACAAAAATCGTCACCCTTTTATCTTCACCAGCTGCCTTTTTATAGGCCTCCTGAGGATTCAAACTGCTCCTCCATTCGCACCCATCATTTCCCCATTACCGTAGTTGTGGGCGGTTGCGTGGCTTTCGTGGCGTTTGTGTCGTGAGTCCCGGGTTGGTGAACACGTCATTCCAACTGTCGTTGACTAGTTCTCCTCGACGCGAGCTCTAGCAGGAAATGGCATCTTGCCTTCACCAGCAGGTTAACTTCACGGATAGTATGCTTGACCAGGAGCAGAGAGGTCCTGCTCCTGCTCCCCGCCACGGGTTCTATTCTCCTCTGTTTGTCTTTGTCGAAACACGCCCTGCTTCCAGGTGCCTGCTCGTCTTGGCCCTGCTCGTCGAAATATCCCCAAACATTTTCGATTCTTGCTGATAATAGATTCGAAATAATATCTTCAACATTTGAACTTTGAATTGTAAATTTATGTTATAGATTTGTATTTGTTGGATGTTTTATTGTTCATAACCATTAAAATTTAGTCCATGTATTTGTTTTGAATGTTCTAGAATCTGGATATGCTGTTTTAATTTTTTAATTTTTTAATTTACTAATCCGGGTTCAAAAACCGTAATCTGGAAACCCGGATTTTTCTGGGTTGAACCCGGATACAAAAAATTTGGGTTTATATCTGGATTCGGATTGCAAAAATGATATCCCCATCCAGAATCGGGAAGATCGAACCCAGATTCGGACCCAAATTTTGCCATCCCTAAAAGGGGGGAGGTGGGAGGTGGGAGTGGGAATCCACCCCACCTCTTCTTTTTTTATTCTTATTTTATTAAATTTAATATAATTATATTTAATATAATAAAATAAAATAAAAATTTATTTAAATAAAATTATTATTATTTTTTTAATAAATTATTTTTGGAGTAAGGAGTGGGAATGAGGGAGGTGGGAGTAGGAATCCACTCCACCTCTTCTTTTTTCATTCTTATTTTATTAAATTTAATAAAATAAAATAAATATTTATTTCAATAATATTATATTATTATTTAATGAATTATATTTATTAAAAAATAATCTTATTTAAATATACTGTTAATATTATTAGTTAAAAATAATAATTTACATTGGTTCTAAGTTAAAATTAATTAAAAATAATATTATTATATTCATAAAGAATTAATAATATAATTATATATTATTTTTATTTAAAAAATAATATTACTATATTTATTTAAAAATTATAGTATTATATTTATTTAATATTAATAATTAATAGTAATAAATAGTTTATTCCAAGAAAATTTTTGTACTATATCATTAATAATAATTTTTTATTTGTGTTGCTTTCATTAATAATTTTTAATTTACATAATTAAAATTAATAAAAAATAGTGATTTACATAATTAAGAATATAAAAATTATAATTAATTTAAAAATATAATAAAATGAATATTTTATTTTTTGAATATATTTTTTATTGATATTGTAATTAAAAATTATAATTATTTAAATAAGGGTAAGATTATAATTTGAAATCATTTACTCCCAATCCAAAATAAAGTAAATATATAAATTAGATTGTGATTTTGATTTCATAATTAATTCTAGTGTAAGTAAACAACATACTCTTACTCTCACTTCACACTCTCAATTTATGAATGCCACTCCAATGTAAAATGTAAACACTACCTAAATTGTGTCCAAGATAGAATGCCAACCACTATAAATATATTAAGTCATGCTTTGTATATAAAAATTCATAAAATTCACAATTTTATTGTACTAGAGTACATGCGTTCAGTCTAAAAAAACATGATGATGATGATGATAATAATAATAATAATTGTTTTCAACTGATTTTGGGGATGAGTAAATCCAAAGCCAATTTAAGACAATGAATTTGTTATTTTGGGGGAAAAGGGGTATCTCGCTGGTTTATTGTGTGGGATATGCTATATTCGGGGTTTGGGGAGGGGAGAAGGAGTAAGTGAGAGATGGCTATGGTGGAAGGTCAGCAACGCCCAAGTTATTCCTTGGAGTGGGTTTCGTACCTGCAAAACAGTGAAAGGAGGGTTAGAGGTGAAGCCGGGGGGTACCCTGGCGTTCACATTCTGACGCCCAAGTTAGCAAACTCGAGCTTTTTAGGTGAAGAGAGCTAGCAAGCTCTCTGTAAATTAGGGTTTAAGGATGTAGAGAACCTGGTTTTTGGAGTGGGAGTGTGAATAGAGAATATTGGAGGAAGGAGAAAAGCTTGTCTCAAAAAACTTGTGGAGAATAAACCCCTAGGTGTCTTTATATATGGTGTACCTCCCTGCCACGTGGCGTACCCTCTTTGGCTCATGTCCCTTTACTGTTTTCATGATTTTTGGGCCGTTATATGCATGCCCGCGGCGTATCTCATCATTTGGAGACGTGGCGCACGCTGGTGAGTGGTCCCGGGGTACCTCTGCAGTAGTTGTCGGGTAGGCGGTTGGGGACCACTGTCCTTGGTGTAATATTCTGCACTGTGGCAGGCGGTTGTCTCCCCTTTTACGTATCATTTTTTATTCCGTTTTCTGACAAAATCAAAGGAAATCTTTTAGGAGGCGGAGACGTTGCGCATAGCGGATATTTTGGAGGATTCTCTTACATCGTTTCATAGGATATCCTAAGATATGGGGGTACCCCTTTGTACTTAGGGTACCCTTTTCCATACGGAGTACCTTATTTTACGGGGGGTATCCCAATTCACGTGGAGTACCTCAATCCATTCTAGATTCGCTCCTTTAACTGACACATGGCACTTCACTGTTCATCCTATTTTTCCCTCAAACAATAATAATAATAATAATAATAATAATAATAATAATAATAATAATAATAATAATAATAATATAAGGTACCTGGGCTGATATCTAGTTCTACTTTAAAGAGAATTAATCCAAATGGCCTCCATGTCTTTGGCTTTTTGATCAGTGATTCTGACAAAGAGATTACACAGATAATGTTGTTAATAAATTAATTAAAACAATGAGCACAGAGAGAGCAGATACTAAATATTACACCAAAATTACTTCAATTTGCTGGAGTAACCGGGCAGGGCTGGCTAATTCCTTTTTGACCTTTCTTGGATGAGGTGAGAAACCAAAGATGAGAACTACAAAGAATTGTAATATCAGAATGCAAATTCTTAAATCTCTTCATAGGTTTTGTTGAAGAAAAGGCTAATCTTGCATTTTGGTATTGAATTCAAACCAAGTGTATTGTCATGTCGGCTAAGAATGAAGCAAAGAACTAATTATATGGATACCCACTGCATGAAATGTTCAAAACAAACAGTCCACGTACTTTTTTTAATATAATTTTATGTGTTTAATTCACACAAAATTCAATAAGATTCATAACTGGTTTTATTATTCAATTGATGAATATCACTTTAGTCGGATTTATGGGGTTAATTAAAAGATTTTGGTCATATATCACCATGTATCTAATGACCAAGTCAATATTGTTAATTTTAAGTACATAAGTTAATCTAAGACAAATTTATTTTATTATTGGACTTTGCATTTCAAAACATGTCTGCTAATTTTTTTTTAAAAAAAACTTGAACTTATAATTGAGAAACAGAGAAATGTAATACTATATTACAATTTCTTTATCGCAATTTTATTGAAGGGAATGCTAATCTTATATAAAGAGAAGGTTATAATCCAAGGCAGGTGCATGGTCAAGTTAAGAATCCGCAAAGAAAATACATCCGCGTGTATGGAAGTTAAGAATTATACAGACCCCCTACGGTGCATGCAATGTCAAGAATGGGTGCTCTTGCTCGATTAAATTTCCGGTGCGGTTACGCAACTATTTGAAACAAATGGATAATCATCCTATTACTTGTGAAATTAGAAAAGAATAGGGACTCCAAAGTTAATGTACTGGTTACCCGAAAAATTGTAACTCCAGGCCCATCATGGAATATGGAATAATGGAAATATGATCGGGCCTCGGGCGTTTCTGCTGTTCCCCGCTGGTGCCTTTTTGGCTTAGCGTGGAAATGAATTGTCGCTCAAAAACATTGTTTTATCTTTATAAATGAGTTTTGAGTAAAAATAAGATTTTCTCTTATATTTTTTAACGATGGTTAATGAAATTAATGAAAAATTAATTAGTTGATATAAAATTAAAACTCGAGGTAGTTTAAAATATTATCAAAAACTCTGTGGCAGCTACTTACACTTTCAATCTTCTTAGGTAATTGGGAGATAATTTCTCAAAACTAAAAGATATTATATTTTGATGTAATGATAGGCCTTCTTCTCCGCAAAAGTAAGGATAGGTGGAGTCTAAAATATTTTTCACCCCTTTACTTTTCTTGAATTTGAACTTATGAATACTATTAAGAAACAATCAAACTCTCTCGACTAATAGAGATAATTAAAGATAAATATAAAAGAAAAAAGTTAGCAAAAATTTTAAAATAATTTTTTAATTAAAACGGGTTTATGCTGTTGCATAACTTTTTATGTAATAAAAAAATACTGAATCTTTGTTTTAAAGCTTACTGACATTCGCATTAGAGACTAGTTCATTTAGTAGAAAATCCTTAAAATCAATGACATACAATATAGAATTTTTAAAACCAATGACGTATGCACATAATGGTTAATGCATATCCATGAGTTCTATTGAAACTATTGTTGAAAAAATAGCATATCATGCTATTTTGAGGACACATTTTGAGTGGGTCCCACTTAGTGAAAGTGGAAAATCTTATGATATTTGGATTCTACTCTGTTAATACTTCAAAAGTGTATTTTTATTTTTTCAAAATGGTACTTGGGTGAATGAGAAATTGTCTCTCAAAGTTCACCCTTAAAGTTGTAAATTTGAAAAGAAATGAGGCTTATCCCACATGGGAAGAAGAAGTCAAGGGATTAGTATTTATATATAAACATTTAACCATGCATGAGAAAGAATTATAAGGATAGAGGCTCTCTCCACATAGGGAGAGCAAATCCAAGACCGATTTGGTTGAGCTCGTGTGCGCTCGCGCGTCCTGTGTACGCGATGTCAGTCAAAAATCATCCAAGCTTGCATGACATGTTTTTAATTTCCTTTTGAATTTTTTTTGTTGTAACAGTTTCACGTTTTTTGAATTCAAAGGATTTGTAACAGCTTCACAATAATCATTTTTGAGTTGTTATACAATTCAATTTTGAAATCAATTGATTGAATTGAATTGGCTATTATAACAATTAAATAGCATATATTGAATTCATAAATTCAAAACTATGCAGTTATTACATCCTCACATGTGTATAAAAAGGCAGCTTCTTCTGTTTTCACACACAAGAACAACCAGCACACAAAGAGCACTTCGGAATCTCTTTCTCATTCCTTCTGACGTTATGTTTTTAATCAAGTTTTGAAAACTGTTATAGTTCGCCAAAATTATTTGTCAGTGCCTGACAGATAATTCGTACACGTTGTATCCTGGGAAACAAATTACCAGCAAACCTAAAACACAACAGTATGTGGTAAATCTGTTTTAAAGAAACTGTCCTGCAGGCCTCGGGTTTATTTCAGGTTTCAATTTTCTTTTCCCTTCTGTTTTTCCAATTCTTTATTCATGATTCCTATTTGATGTTTTACGTTGTTCTTCCCTACTGTGTTAAATTATTATCTCATTGTGTTTATTTTTCTTACAATCTTAAAACAGACTTAAACTATCATTGAGATGACAACTGAAACCAATGATGCAATTTCGTATGTCCCTGTTTCAACTTTTGCTGCTGCACCATCTGTTGTGAAGGAACCAGCCTCTGTGGCAATTCTTGTAAATCATGCGAAAAGGCCACAAAAATTCAATGGCCAGAATTTCAAACGTTGGCAGCAAAAGTTGTTCTTTTACTTGACCACGTTAAACCTTGCAAGGTTCTTGATGAAGGATGCTCCTAAACCCAAAGAGGGTGAAACAGATGTTTATGTTGCAAGTGCAATTGATGCATGGCATCATTCTTATTTTTTATGTAAAAATTGTATAATGAATGACCTTAGTGATTTCTTTAATAATATATATATAGGAAAGAAAACAACCAAGGAGTTATGGGAATCCTTAGACCAAAAATATAAAACTGAGGATACGGGTATCAAAAAATTTGTTGTTGGTTGCTTCCTAGATTATAAAATGGTGGATTCTAACACTGTAATAAGTCAAGTACAAGAGCTTCAAATCATATTATCTAAAATCCTTGTGGAAGGGATGATGCTAAGTGAAACTTTTCCAGTGGCTGCAATTATTGAAAAATTGCCTCCTGCTTGGAAAGATTTCAAGAGCTATTTGAAGCATAAACGTAAGGAAAGGAATATTGAGGAGCTGGTTGTTAAGTTCCGAATTGAGGAAGATAACATAAATGCATAAAAAAGAGGGGTTATTTTTATGGCAAATGCAAATGTTGTTGAACATGGACCTAAAAATACAAAAAAAATTGGGTTCAAAATGAGGAATTTCCAAGAAGCAAACAAAGTTTCAAGAAAAATGTTTTAATTGTGATAAGATGGTCACAAGACTTTGGATTGCAGGTGCCTAAAAAGAAGCGAAAGGCAAATATGGTAGAAAACATCACTCAATATGTTTCACACATAAACCTCTCTGTAATGATTTCAGAAGTGAATCTGGTTAACTTTAATCCGAGAGAATGGTGGATTGATATAGGAGCAACCAAACATGTTTGCTCAAACAAAGGGTTATTCACTTCATTTGAAACAGTGAGCAATAGAGAGAAGGTATTCATAGGGAATTATGCCACGTCTGAGATTGAAGGTCAAGGGAAGGTGATTTTGAAGATGACTTCTGGAAAAAAGCTGACTCTGAACTATGCGCTTTATGTGCCAGAAATTTGGAAAAACTTAGTGTCTAGATCGTTGTTGAACAAACATGGTTATTAAATGGTGTTTGAGTCAGATAGGGGGATTTTGTCAAAGAATAGGATGTATGTGGGAAAGAGTTATGTTAATGATGGGCTATTTAAGCTCAATGTAATGACTTTGAAACCAAAAATTAATAATGAAGCTAGTTTTCTGCTTATTTGCTTGAGTCTTCTAATCTTTGGCATGGTAGATTAAGACATGTTGATTTTAATTCTTTGCGTAAATCAATTAACATGAAGCATATTCCCAATTTCCAAATTAATTTGAAACATAAGTGTGAAACTTGTGTTGAGGCAAAACTAACTAGGTCATCTTTCCGAACAATTAAAAGAAACACCGAACCACTTGATTTAATACATAGTGATATTTTTTATTTTAAATTTATTCAAACAAGAGGTGGTAATAAATATTTTATTATATTTATAGATGATTGCACAAAGTATTGTTATGTATATTTATTGAAAAGTAAAGATGAAACTTTGGAAAAGTTTATTCTCTACAAAAATGAAGTTGAGAATCAACTTAATAGAAAAATCAAAGAATTAAGGAGTGGCCGTGGTGGTGAGTATGTTGTTCCGTTTGAGTCACTATGTGAACAAAGTGAAATCATACACCAACTCACGGCTCAATATTCACCTCAATCTAATGGAATTGCAGAATGAAAGGATCGAACATTAAAATAAATGATGAATGCAATGTTGATAAGTTCTAGGTTACCCCAGAATAGGTGGGGAGAAGTTGTTTTGTCAACGAATTATTTATTAAATAAGATATCCCGAAAGTAAGAAGATAAAACTTCGTATGAGATGTGGAAAAATAGAGCACCTTCATATAAATTCTTACGAGTGTAATGGTGTTTTGCTAAAGTAGTAGTTCCTTCAAATAAAAAAGTGAAAATAAGACAAAAAATTGTTAACTACAATTTCATTAGTTATGCACAAAATAGTAGTGCTTATCGATTTCTAGTGCATGAGTTTAAAGTTCCAGAGGTCCACAAAAATACGATAATTGAATAAAGAAATGCATTGTTTTTCGAACATGTGTTTCCTTGCAATTCTAGAGTGGAATCGAGAGAACTACGACAATTTCGTAAAACAACAATTGAAAATGAAGAAAATGATGAAGCACCAGAAGAAGAACAAGAACAAGAAATTGAGGTCAGACGTAGCAAAAGAACTAGAATAGAAAAGTCCTTTGGTCCAGACTTTCTAACTTATTTGCTAGAAAATGAACCTCAAAGCTTCCAAGAAGCTGTAACTTTAGCTGAAGGCGCTTTATGGAAAGAAGCCATTAACAGTTAAGTTGAATCCATTTTACAAAATCATACCTGGGAGCTAGTAGATCTTCCTCCAAGATGTAAACATTTAGGGTATAAGTGGATTTTCAAAAGGAAAATGAAAGCCGATGGATCAATCGATAAGCACAAGGCTAGACTTGTAATTAAAAGTTATAGGCAACGAGAAGGCCTTGATTACTTTGATACTTATTCTCCTGTTACAAGAATAAATTCCATTAGAATGATAATAGTAATTGCAGCTTTGTGCAATCTCAAGATACATTAAATGGATGTAAAGACGACTTTTTTAAATGAAGATTTAGATGAAGAAATCTATATGGAGCAACCTGAAGGTTTTATAACTTTAGGACAAGAAAAAAAAGTTTGTAAATTGGTAAAGTCATATATGGCTTGAAACAAGCACCGAAACAGTGGCATGAAAAATTTAATCATACGATAATTACAAGTGGTTTAAGATCAACGAGTGTGACAAATGTGTTTATGTCAAAGAAATAGACAATGGCTGTGTCACTTATGTTTATATGTTGATGACATGCTCATTGTTGGGAGTGATGATGACATGAATAAATCTATTAAGAATATGTTGAAGTCTAAGTTTGACATGAAAGACATGGGTCTTGCAGATGTCATTTTGAGAATTAAAATCTCAAAGGCTTCTAATGGACTTATTTTAAGTTAAAGTCATTATGTAAATAAAACTCTTGGGAAATTTAATAAATATGATAATATTGTGTCTAAGACTCTATTAGATACATGTATCCATCTATCAAAAAATAGAGGAGAGGGTATTTCTCAAGTAGAATATACTAGAATAATAGGTAGTCTAATGTACTTAACAAATTGTACCAGACCAGATCTAGCCTATATAGTAAGTAAACTCAGAAGATAAGTAGATATAAGAGTAATCTAGGAAGTGATCATTGGAAAGCTATCGTAAGAGTACTTAGGTATCTTCAATCCACTTGCAATTATGGACTACGCTATACTAAGTATCCAAAAATATTAGAAGGATTTAGTGATGCTAACTGGATATCTGATATAAAAGATTCAAAATCTACTAGCAGTTATGTGTTTACACTAGTAGGTGCAACTGTATCATGGATATCTTCTAAATAGACAGTAATTGCCAAATCTACAATGGAATCTGAATTTATTGTATTAGAAAAATATGGTGAAGAAGCAGAATGGTTACGTAATTTTTTAGAGGTATTCCAAAGTGGCTAAAGCCAGTGCCTACAATTTGTATTCATTGTGATAGTCAATCAGCTATCGGTAGAGCACAAATCAATATGTATAATGGGAAGTCTAAACACATACGTCGTAGATATAATACCATTAGACGACTTATTTCTACTGGAGTTATTTCTATTGACTATATGAGGTTAAAGGATAACATTGCAGATTCGCTAACCAAAGGATTAAATAGAGAGTTAGTAGAAAAATCATCAAGGGGAATGAGATTAAAACCCATAGAATGATTAGTTAATAACAAAAGAAGACCCAACCTAATTGACTGGAGATCCCATGATCTAGGCTCAATTGGACAACTTGTTTGTTAAATACTAAAGTTGGATCACTATGGGGGTCATTCTCTTAGAGGATTACCTCATTGACCATTCTTATGATGAACCAGTAATACCCATGGGAAATAAGGTTGAGCTAGGCTCTTAATGATTCTTATGCGTCGGAAAATTCGAGCGGAGTGTTGTGTAAATTTTATTGAACTCGCAAGTGCACGAATCTATTGTAGAATAGTTTAATGGTGACGAGTGTCGATCCCACAAGGAGGTGGATTTTAATTATATGTAAAATTAAATTTTCTAAATGGGTGGTTGGATTTGTGGTGAAAATGATTTGGATTATCCTAAAATTCGAATTAAAATGGCAAGAATAAATTGAAGAGAAATCTATTGAAATGAAACACTTGGGTATCTAGATCCACATCAACATGCACCATGGGCTAAATATTCCTCATTAGTGTTAATTAAATCATGAGGAGGGAATCCACACCTCATGAACCATACTCTAATTAATATGGTGCCAAGGGCTTATCGTGTCAAATAATAATGACCTTGTACTAGGGAGCCGGTGAAATCAGGGCAGTATCTAAACAAGATTAATATTATTTCTCATATCTAAATATTTGACAAACAACATGAAAATCATTCAATGATTATATAGATCCTCATTTTCTAGGCCATAGAATGTTGGGAAACAATTTAGCACACTAGGTTTTAGTTCAAAACTCTTATTAGCTACATTTTGGTATCTTATGCATGATGTGCTCAAATTAGCTAAGGAACGAAAATAGTCCTTAAATGGCCTCTCCTGTGATGTTGGTTGTTGTAAATACATTTAATTTTTAACATGTTTGTGTGTGCGCAGTATTTTTTCTAATTCAAGGTCTATAGGCTCAAGATTAAGTAATAATGACCTTCGACTATGCATGCAAAGAGCAAAAACTAAATGAGAAGAAAATAAATAAAATTAAAAAAAAGAGAAATTACAATACTAACCTTATCGCGCTATTACAACCTTACTATAAAAATATACAAAACAAATACGTGAAATAAATTAACTAAAAAAATTAGTAAGATAAACAAAAATTACAAAGAAGAAAAAAAATAACTTGAAAATTAAATTACATAATTTTAAAGAATAGAAAAAGAAAATAAATACTAACCTTTAAATGCAGATTTACTTTTTTTAATAAGAAAAAAATACAAGAAAACAAATAAAAGAAATTATTCACAAAAATTATCTCTACAAATTAAAATAACTTATCTCCCTAGCAACGGCGCCAAAAATTTGTTGTGCAAATTTTATTGAACTCGCAAGTGCACGAATCTATTGTAGAATAGATTAATGGTGACGAGTGTCGATTCCATGAGGAGGTGGATTTTAATTATATGTAGAATTAAATTTTCTAAATGGGTGGTTGGATTTGTGGTGAAAATTATTTGAATTATCCTAAAATTCGAATTAAAATGGCAATAATAAATTGAAGTGAAATCTATTGAAATGAAACATTTAGGTATCTAGATCCGTATCAACATGCACAATGAGTTAAATATTCCTTATTAGTGCCAATTAAATCATGAGGGAGAAATCCATACTTCATTAACCACACTCTAATCAATATGGTGCTAAGGGCTTATCGTGCCAAATAATAATAACCTTGTACTAGGCAGCCGGTGAAACCAGGGCGGTATCTAGACAAGATTATTATTATTTCTCATATCTAAATGTTTGAAAAACAGCATGAAAATCATTCAAATGATTATATAGGTCCTCATTTTCTAGGCCATATAATGTTGAGAGATAATTTAGCACACTAGGTTTTAGTTCAAAACTCTTACCAACTTCATTTGGGTATCTCATGCATGATGTATTCAAATTAGCTAAGGGAATAACGTAGTTCTTAAATGACCTCTCCTGTGGTGTTTGTTGTTGCAAATCCATTTTATTTTTAACATGTTTGTGTGTGCACAATGTTTTTTTAATTCAAGGTCTATAGGCTCAAGATTAAATAATAATGACTTTCGACCATGTATGCAAACAACAAAAAATAAATGAGAACAAAACAAATAAAATAAAGAAAAATGAGAAATTATGATACTAACCTTATCGCGCTATTACAACCTTACTATAAAAATACACAAAAAAAATATGTGAAATAAATTAACTAAAAAAATTAGTAAGATAAAGAGAAATTACAAAGAAAAATAACTTGAAAATTAAATTACATAATTTTAAAGAAGAGAAAAAGAAAAGAAATACTAACCATTAAATGTAGATTCACTTTTTTTTAAATAAGAAAAAATACAAGAAAATAAATAAAAGAAATTATTCACAAAAATTAATTCTATAAATTAAAATAACTTACCTCTCTGGCAACCACACTAAAAACTTGTTGTATAAATTTTATTAAACTCGCAAGTGCACTAATCTATTGTAGAATAGATTAATGGTGACGAGTGTCGATCCCACGAAGAGGTGGATTTTAATTATATGTAGAATTAAATTTTCTAAATGGGTGGTTGGATTTGTGGTGAAAATGATTTGGATTATCCTAAAATTCGAATTAAAATGGCAAGAATAAATTGAAGTGAAATCTATTGAAATGAAACACTTGGGTATCTAGATCCGTATCAACATGCACAATGAGTTAAATATTCCTTATTAGTGCCAATTAAATCATGAGGGAGAAATCCATACTTCATTAACCACACTCTAATCAATATGGTGTTAAGGGCTTATCGTGCCAAATAATAATAACCTTGTACTAGAGAGCCGGTGAAACCAGGGCGATATCTAAACAAGATTATTATTATTTGTCGATGAGAAGTCAAAACATCCATAAAAATTAGAGGGGAACAGAAAATAAATTTACCAAATAAAGCCCATGACACATGTTGAGACTTCACCTTCAACCCAAGCTTGAAAAAAAAAATTAGCTACTCAGAATTAAACTAGGGGCAAAACGAAAATTTATTAAAATACTTAGAAAATACAAGATGGAAAAGGAATTATAGAAAATGGAGTATAAAAATGGATTCAGAACTATCAAATTAGGGGAGGGAGGCCCCTTTTTTATAGATACATTAAGTAAATCACGGTCATCGGATTAAAAACAGTTTGGACGCTCATGATTGTGCCATGTCATCAGTTAACAATACGTGGTTTGACCATGCGGTTTGAACAGTGATACGGTTTGACTTGGCTTGAACAATAACGTAGTTTGGTTGAAAATAATCAGGTGTATATGCATGTTCCGTACATACAATTTTTGGTTCACTAACATACTGTCAAGTCACCAATCAACAGTGCATAAGAATTTTAGTCTAACAGGACACCTCATCAGTCAATGCTACGTCATCGATCCATTTATGTCAATAGTGTCGTGAACAGTAACATAGACAGTACCGTACATATGAATAGTACCGTACATGTGAACAATGCCATTTTTCTTTTTATGCTCCTCTAAGGTTTTCGACCATCCTGAGTTCAAAAGTGATGTCTGTTTTGTCGCATGATCTCTCGTTCATTGTGAAATGACTATGATGCTCCTAAAATACATAAAATACTTAATTATAATAGATGCTCATAAAATACATAAAATACTTAATTATAATAGAACACACATAATTAAATGGCAATAAGCTTAAATACATAAAAATAATGGTATTAGTAAAACTTGATGTGTAAAATGACGATTTTTTCCTTTATAAATATACATTTTATAACACTCAATACAGAGTAATGCAGGTTACTCTTAATTAAGATATCACCTATGTGAAAGAGAAGTGGGGCCGCTTTAAAGGGAGTTGTTAAGAGTTCTGCTCTTAGAAACTCTTGCAGAACTAGGTAGATGTTCAAGGCCAAAACGAACGTAACCATGAGAACGCAACAGTGTTAAGAGAAATACCTATGTGTAGTGTATGATCGTTTATACTAATGACAGAACAGTTCAAAGACATTGCGTCTACTGATCAGTTAGTAAAGTAATTATACTATTACAAGGAAAGGTTCAAAGAATAACACCTACCTATCTTGTGCTAGGCATCGATCCAATAAACTCGATCATTAAAGTCAAAAATAGTTTTGATGTCAAAATTTAGCAGTTTTCCTGTTTTTACTACCAATTTTCATTTTGTTGAAAAAATAGCATATCATGTTATTTTGAGGGCACATTTTGAGTGGGTCTCACTTAGAGAAAGTGAAAAATCTTATGAGGTTTGGATTCTACTCTGTTAATACTTCAAAGTATATTTTTATTTTCTCAAAATAGTGCTTGGGTGAATGAGAAATTGTCTCTCAAAGTTCACCCTTGAAGTTGCAAATTTGAAAGGAAATTAGGCTTATCTCACATGGGAAAGAGAAGCCAATGGATTAGTGTTTATATGTAAACACTTAACCATGCATGAGCAAGAATTATAAGGATGGAGGCTCTCTTCACAGAGGAGTGCAAATCCAAGACCGATTTGGTTTAGCTCGTGTGCGCCTGCGCATCATGCGTAAGCGAATGTCAGCCCAAAATCATCCAAGCTTGCATGGTATGTTTTTAATTTCCTTTTGAATTTTTGTTGTTGTAACAGTTTCACATTTTTTGAATTCAAAGGATTTGTAACAGCTTCACAACAATTATTTTTGAGTTGTTGTACAATTCAATTTTGAAATCAATTGATTAAATTGAATTGGCTATTTTATCAATTAAATAACATATATTGAATTCAGAAATTCAATACTATGCAGCTATAACATCCTCACATGTGTAAAAAAAGGTAGCTTTTTTTTTCTGTTTTCTCACACAAGAAGAGCACACATAGAGCACTTCAGAATTTCTTTCTCCTTCCTTCTAAGGTTTTTTTGTTTTTTTTTATCGAGCTTTGAACACTGTTGTGGTTCGCTGGATTTATTTGTTAGTGCTTGACAAATAATTCGTACCCGTTGTATCCTAGAAAACAATTTACCAACAAACCTAAAGCACAACAATAGGTGGTAGAATAGCACTACGGTGTAAACAAAAAGTCTGAGAGTAAGCATTACACAATCTTCTATTTTAAGGAAACTGTCCTGCAGGCTTCAGGTTTATTTCCTGTTTCAGTTTTCTTTTCCCTTCTATTTTTCTAGTTCTTCATTCATGATTCCTATCTGATGTTTTATGTTGTTCTTCCCTATTGTGTTAAATTATTATCTCACTGTGTTTATTTTTCTTACAACTATTATATAGAAGGATTTTCAAATAATCATGTTTGTCTAATAATATTAATTTGTCTACAGGTTTGAAATTAAAATCCTCTAGCATGTCATGTATCCCAAAAATAGATTTTGAACTCTGATATTAATAGACAAAATTGATTGAAGAATACTTTTGAGTTCAGTGAAATATTACAATCAAGACTCTATAAATTAAAAGTATTTCTTAACTTGAGCATCAAAGTATTCTAGAATTATGTTTTCATACCCAATTTTCACCGATCAAAATCAAACCCTCAAAACAAGAATCATTTTTAAGTTCTTTTTCTTAATTTTTGCCGGTATTGAAAATTGGAAAATTGAAAATAGACAATTATTATAAGTAAGTTTTATCCAAACTTAATAAAAAATTTCCACAAGTCGCACGGCCGTGAGATGATAGACAATAATAAGAAAGACAGTTTTCTTTTACATTGGCCACAAAATTCAAAGAAAATCCAAAACATATTTCACGTGCAATATATCCATAAGAAAATAAAAATAGGAGTTTTGTATTCTATCTTTTCAAGCATGGCCATGAAAATTTGAGTGGTTTACAAAATTTTGAGTCACCTCTCACATTCACATCTATAAGTTTCTAGATTATCTTTTAATTGACCAATAAGGAGATATTTTAGACACGTAGGTTTCTTGCCCTCAGAGTTTGTGGGTCATGATGGGCCCGACAAGCATTAAACATGTGGACTCGATCTATGGGCTCTAAATGTCCTGAGTAAGTGGGACCGCCGATAAGGTAAGCTTTAGGGATGACAAATATCTAATTATGGATAGATAATATCTATCCAAACACAAATCTATAATTATTCATAATGGATATATCTATATCTATAAAACTATGGATATCCATACATATTTTATTTTTATTATATAAAAATAAAATATAAAATAGTTAAAATTTTAATATTAAATTTGGTTATTAAATTATTTATATTAATATATATATATATAATAAAATAAAATGGCGATCCGACGAACTTCCAGCGGTGGTCCGGTGAAATTCCTGCGAGGTCCAGCGGTGGTCCGGCGACTTTCCGGTGAAAGTCTATTTATAATATTAAATTAATAAATAAAATAATAATTATTAATAATATTAAATAAGTTAAAAAATTAAATGATAATTTTGAAAATTTTAATTTTTAATATAAGAGTAATTTAAATTTTTCGCTAGTTAATATAATTTTTTTATAATTATTTGTTTATTACATTTTTTTTTTATTTTTATAAAATTATAATTTTTTAAACTTGTGTTGAGTTAAACGGATATCCATTAGATAAAAATAATTATCCATATCCATCCATATCTATCTGAATATAATTTTAAAATATCCATTTCAAAATTCAAAAATATTTGGATGGATATTATCCGATTCAATTGGATGGATATTATAGATATTCATTATGGAGCGATTCAGTTGCCATCCCTAGTAGGCTTATTCTCTCCGTTGAATAGCCTGATGGGCCTAACCTTCGTAGATGCCATTTCCAACAATGAATCATTGACACGATTTTTTTAATTATTATTTTTATTTCTTTCATACTTTCAACCATAAATAAATAAATGGTTTGAATTATATATAAATATTCGTTATGGAGCGATCCAATTGCCATTTCTAGTAGGCTTGTTCTCTCCATTGAATAGCCTGATGGGCCTAACCTTCGGAGATGCCATTTCCAACAATGAATCATTGACACGATTTTTTTAATTATTATTTTTATTTCTTTCATACTTTCAACCATAAATAAATAAATGGTCTGAATTATATATAAATATCCATTATAGAGCGATCCAGTTGCCATCCTTAGTAGGCTTGTTCTCTCCATTGAATAGCCTGATGGGCCTAACCTTCGGAAATGCCATTTCCAACAATGAATCATTGACACGATTTTTTTAATTATTATTTTTATTTCTTTCATACTTTCAACCATAAATAAATAAATGGTCTGGATTATATATATATATTTTAAAAAGATTTTTATTCCTTTTACTATCTTAAAAATCAAATTTGAATTTTGGTAGAGGTTAGAGTTGTATTGCAACTAACCTGACTACTCTCTTGGGGACGATCTAAATTATATATTTGGATAAATTTTACATTAATAATTTAATTCATTAGACATAATTGTAAGTATATCTAGCGAGTAACAAATATTTACTAATTTTAATTATTTTTAGAATTTCAAATTTATATTTAAATAAATTAATCTCATTTTTTTAATCATATTAGTTCTTTAGAATAAAACCAATTGAGCTATCAATAATTCGGTTGATAATAAGCATAATGTGTGCTTAAATATTTTATTATATAATATGAAATGTATTCGCATAATTGCACCAATGATAATTTTTTCTTCGTACACAAAAAATTATTGTCTTTTTAAAAGTAGTTCTTAAACACGCAATTAAATTATAATTGATTAACTTGTTCACCTTTTCGCCTGTGTTAAAAATTAAATAAAAATGAAGATAAGCTTTTTAAATCTTTTACCATCATTTAAGGATAGATCTGATTATTGATATGAACCATGCTATTAGTAGGAAATTTTGAAATATAAAAATCACGATTTGTAATATTGCGAATAAATTTCTCTCACTTTTTTTCTTTTAATTATATAAAATTAAATGAATTTTAAAAAAAATGTATAAAATCAAATAATAAAACTTGAGAAAGTTACCGAACCGGCGTCGTGTCCCCTGGCACGTGGTTTAGTGAAAGAATTTTGTTTGTATTAAGCAAGTCGTTGGCTTTCCTTATGTGGACTGCATTTGTTATCTGAAATCATCATCGAATACCTCAGAGACAATGATCTCATGTTTCATACGCAAAATAATAATCCACAACCAATATACGGTAATCATTCAACATCTAAGTCAACGTCAGAGAGAATCTAAAACATCATCTTAACCGTCCACTTCGTGATTTCGATCAAAAAACAAAACTCTATCATACACTATAAAATACTGGATTGTCGCCAAATCATCACTCTATATAAGCCTAATCCTCTGACATTTCCAACTCGGAGAAACAGAGACGGTTTAGTTTCAGGATCGACTAGGTGAGTTAACTCGGTCAACTGAACTCAGTTCCTCCCAAAACTCAGCCATGGCCTCTCTTTCTCCTCAGACACTCCTCTCTCTCTCAAAACCAAACAAACCCAACTCAAAACAGCTGCCAAGCCACGCTTCCCTCCTCTCAAAACTTTCCCAGAACCCCAATTTCTCTAGAAACAAACAGAGAAAGTTGAAAAGCTGGGTGGTAAACTCGGGGGTAAATGAAGAGCTTAACGTGCTTCCAGTACAGAGCCAGGACCGTACGGCCATGCAAGAGGGTGTAGTGGTGGGGCGAGAGGAGGATGGCGAGTTGGCGAGTCAGGTGAGTCAAGTTAGCGGGTTCAGTGATGGAACGTTGTCGTTTGACGGATTCACTTCCGCTTCTTCAGCTTCTGCTGATGAAAGAAGAGGGAATGAAGAAATGGAGAGATTGATTGATAGAATTATTAATGCTACTATTGTGCTTGCTGTTGGAACTTTTGCAATCACCAAGTTGCTCACTATTGATCGAGATTACTGGCATGTAAGTCTTCTTTAACATTTTTTTATTTTTTTATTTTTTTAATGTTTTATGCTCTGTTGGAATTTGGCTTGCTATTCTCTTCTTTTGATTTTTTTTATTTCTTTGTGCTGATGAGAAAAAGCCTAGGGGTTAAGGAGATTAAGTTAGTAAACTGCATTTGCAACCTCGGGCATGAAGGATTTTAGAGAAATTCACTGTAGTTTATAATTTGTATGTGGTAACATAATTTTTGTTTCGTGAAACCTTCTTGCTTTGTATTTCAAATTTAAGAGATGGCGTCTGGTTAATTTCAGCTTACTATTTTGTTTAGCATAACAGCCGTTTGTATATCTTTATTGGTTGCATAATTAATAGTTATTAACCATTTTGATCTTCCAATGTTCATTTTATTTTTCCTTTTAGGGTTGGACAATTTATGAAATAGTAAGATATGCACCTCTACACAACTGGACTGCTTATGAGGAAGCCCTGAAGACGAACCCGGTTTTAGCGAAAATGGTGATCAGCGGCGTGGTCTATTCTCTAGGAGACTGGATTGCGCAGGTCAGTGAGATATGCAAAATAGAAATATTTGAAACCTGTTTTCAGCTGTAAGATTTTTATTTGATACTTTGTTTCATTTATGTCATGTGATTTGCAGTGCTTCGAAGGAAAACCTTTATTTGAGTTTGACCGTACTCGAATGTTTAGATCAGGCCTTGTGGGTTTCACTCTGCATGGTTCCCTTTCTCATTATTATTACCAGTTTTGTGAGGTGATCATTGTGCTTTAAATATGTATTTGGCAAGTTAGTCTCACCAAATATTTTACTTATCTGTGTTTTGCTCAAACACTTGTTCTTGTTTTGCAGGAATTATTTCCTTTTCAAGATTGGTGGGTGGTTCCTGCCAAAGTGGCCTTTGACCAAACTGCTTGGGCAGCAGCTTGGAACAGTATCTATTTTACTGTTTTGGGATTATTGCGACTTGAATCTCCATTCAGTATTTTTAGTGAGTTGAAGGCAACATTCTGGCCAATGCTGACGGTAAGTAAACCTTTTCCTTATTCTCAGAATGTTGAAAGCCAAATCTTTGAGCCTAACTGACTGCTCTTACTTGGCTTTTATCCCAGTGTAGTTGAGATACTCTGGATTATATAAAAATTGGAAACTGAAAGATAATTATATGTCTGTACTTTCACCCGTTTCCAGTTTTGCAATTTCAATCTGTTTCCATGTTTCAAACTAAGTTTTTGTCAATAAAAAACTTCTTAAGTGCATGTTCTATTTGTAAGATTATTTTCACCTCCATAAATCCATTAATTTGTTTCTTCAAGAAGGTCTCAAGTCTTAATGTGGTTAATGGAGTATGTTTATAGCTGTTTCACTTGTTTATGCTTTTATTGGAGCTGAAGTACATTTCTGACCTTGATTACATAAAATTTGAATGTTCTATATAAATTTTTGCTTTCTCTTGTTTCTTCTCTAGAAAAAATTTCATGTAGTTATAGTAATTTTCTCTTTATCAACTTTTTGTTCAATTTGATATATTGTTGCAGTTTGCCTTGCATTTAACTGCATTATTGACTAATTGTATGGTTTAATTACAGGCAGGGTGGAAGCTTTGGCCATTTGCTCATCTTGTTACCTATGGTCTGGTCCCAGTAGAACAAAGGCTTCTTTGGGTGGACTGTGTAGAACTTATTTGGGTGACAATACTTTCAACGTAAGTTTCTAGCATGGGCTATACTGAATATTTATATAATGAGAGCTTAAGGGTGATGAAGTATGGATTAATCTGACTATTCATATATTAGGAGGTCAAGGCTTGTGAACTTTGTCAAAAAATGACATTCTTTTCTCTGGGAAAAATCTAGCTATAAGAAAACAAAGCTAGCTGCATACTATCCATTAGATGATTCACAATGGGGCCATCATATGCCTATTGCACGAAAACAACACATTTCATATGCTTGGTGTTTGACCTGTGTTTGATGCATCTGTGGCATATATGGGAGAATATAAGGACTCTTCACGTAGAGTTTAGAAGCCTGTTGTCCATGTTCCATTTTCCTAATAATTGTGGTTTAAAAATGTCTATGATAGGTTTGTTTTAGTGGTTCTCATATGGTACTGATTCTGCTTTAGAGCAGTCTAGAATTCTCAATTTTTCTGGCTTATTCGAGATTTATATGATTTAAATTTTGGTGGATAGAATTTTAAGGAGTATGAGGTCTTTGTTTGGTGTGAAAAACTATCACTTGTCCTCATTTGTTTTTGTCATTTTCTTTTGTGTATGACACATTCCACCACCTCATCTTACTGCAACTACTTGGTCCCATCACATCCTTTTCCTGGAAAAAAGAATATGTTATGCCCAAGAATAACATTTATCAAAACAACTTTGACCTTCCTGTCCGACTGGGAATTATTTTTGGAGGCATGAGGAGTTGATTTCGTTACCACTTGGTTCAGATTGTTTCTTCTCCTTCTGTCCCCTTCTTTTAGTTCATTTTTCCATTCTTTTGTAAATTTGATAATGAATTTTTTTTTTAAAAAAAAAAGTTCTTGTGGGGTGGGACCAAGAGGTTAAAGAAATGTTGGGGAGGGTTTTTACAACACTCAAAACTTTCTGCGTCTGCGCCTTGTAGAAGGCAAAAAATCTATTTTATGCTCTTTGGGCCAAGACATCTTAAGTTTATGTTTGCTTTGACATAACTTAGTCATGTTCTGCCCAGTTCTGTCTTTGACATTTATATCGTTCTCTCATTTCTAGATATTCGAATGAGAAATCAGAAGCCAGGATTGCTGAGGCACCAGCAGAAGCAAAACCCTGTTTGCTTGATATAAGTCCTCCCAAGGTAATTCATGTAATTTACACTGGTCTCTATGGAATTAAGATTTGCACAATATACTTATAATTTCTTTGATTTTATTTTTCCCTTTGATTCCTTGACAGGAGTGAGTAAATAGAAAGCAATCAGAAGCAGAGGGAGGAGAGAAACAGTTGAGTGCGGAGGCTGATTATCCTATGGAATACAGTAATGGGGAATTTGGGTGCAGAGGCTGATTATCATATACACTTTGCAAATCTTGGCTGGTTGCATGTATATGTATGTACGTATAAAAATATCTATATTCTTTATACAGTGCACTGCTAACTGTAAATTAACGGACATAGTAGTTCTGAAAATTATCGATGGAATATAGAAATTCCCATTCAAAAGTTTCCAAAGATCGGCCTGGCCTCATTAGCGGCAAGACGCGAGCGATATTTATGTGGGTTTCCCTCAGCAAGAAATTTCCAAATTCTCGATGAGATAGCTGAATTAGCCACAGCATATATGCCACGATGGAGCTTATCAAATTTGTGCTTAGCGTTACAGGGGGCAGGAATTCTATGATGAGTAGAAACAGCTTTTCATGGAATGTTGACGTTTGAGCACGAGTCAAACTCGAGTGACAATGGTTTCTTGCCTAGGAACCAGCTTCAGTAGCGAGGTTGGAGCAGCTGATCAGTTGGGATAGCAGCGGCATTGCCTAAGCTGGTTGGTTCAGAGAACCATATGATAAAAAATTCTTGCCAAATATGTTATGACTAATGTTACTTTAGTGCCACTGAATTAAATAAATTAACATTCAGGGATAAAAAAATTGAAAACATTGTACGCATGTACAGTGTATAGAGTCAGTGCAAAATGATCACCATCTTCAAGATTAGCTGTAGGCAAGTAATGTAGAAGATTAAAAAGCAGTGCTGGGAAACAAGCACTAAAGAATTGTTCTGTGATGCTTTTGTTGCATGCTAGGCACCTGGATTTATTTTGGAAATGGTTCTGGTACAAGGTGAAGTACGTAAAAGGCTTAAAAGAAAGAGTTGCCGGGGGCAGATTTAATAGACAGAGTGGCCTTGGCACCCTTTATTCAAGAACTCAAAATTAATGATCCAATTTGGTAAGCACAGAGCTAAAAATATACATAAAGCTGCATATGGCATGGAATCAGATCTAGGAAAGGGAATACACTGCAAGTTTTGATGCTGCTTACTACGAAAGGAAACATGATAACCGAAAACCTATTTTGTTTACATACTCTTTGAAATTAATTACATATGGTTCGCAAAACAAAATGATTAATACCTTTGCTTTACATACTCTATGAATA
This sequence comes from Citrus glauca, assembly GCA_029633175.1. NCBI lineage: Eukaryota > Viridiplantae > Streptophyta > Magnoliopsida > Sapindales > Rutaceae > Citrus > Citrus glauca. The sequence continues at coordinate 35,580,096 of JAQOOD010000001.1, read as the reverse complement.
ACACAATCTGTCCTGCAGCTGCTTAGCCAAACTGAAAAAAAGGAAGCTAAACGACTTAAGCCTTTGACATGTTAGAAAGCCTGCTAGGCGTTGGCCGGAAATTCCACCACCTAAGGCTTAACCTGCGATTCGTCGGCGCCAATGCCCTCCTTATAATCTCTTTGTTTCCATTCTTTGATCTTTCCTTAGGCACTAAGTAACCGTGGCGGCTGCACCTTGTTGAACCAGGATGGTTTGAGCATGTGCATCCAGCTGGCCAGGGCCTAGGAGATGATGATGCTACAGAGCTACAAATGCTTCTACGACTCCTCGCTACGCTGGCCACGGTGTCTCTGGCAGCCATAGAAGCTCTTGTTGCAGGAATTTGAAGCCTCTGTCTGGTTTCTCTTTGTGGGATGCTTTGAATTCTTGATCTTGCTTTGTTTTTGAGATGAATGGAGATGGTCATGGAGCTTGGCTTTTGATTTTATATATATATATATACGTAGGCCACCTTCTGTGTTCGACTTGTTGACTTGGTTTAGTTTCCTACACGTTGGACTTGGAATTGGAGACTTTGACCAAGACTCGGTACGCATTTAATATTCCTATAAGATTTAAGTGGAATGTTCGTGGGAATGAGCCGTAAAATTTGACTATGCTTGCCTAAATTTTCTATGGGCTCCTTGGTGTTCAAAACCCCGCATTATCACAATTCACAAACTTATTGCCTCCATTTTTAACGTGTTTCTTAAGAATGAGATATTGCTGGCGGTCGGCGTTGTCCTAATTGGAGACTTGAGTCTTAAGTTTTCCTGCAAGGAAATTAAATGCTGTATTTGAACTTGATGTGGCCTATGAAGAAGAAGAAATGTGGCTATGATTTTTAAAAATTGAATACCTTAGAAATTTTCGTGGGGCCGTGAATTTTTTTCTAGAATACACGGAAGGGTAATGGTAAATCTGCTCTGATGATGAGCATAATCTTTAAATCTAATGTGTTAAAACAGAAAGAACTGGAAACAACTGAAGCTAAGTTGGCACCACCAGCTTACAATGATAAAACAAAATTGGCAAGTTTTCGGAAACAGACCCTATAGTTGGTTGGAGAAAGTGTGGAAATTTGAGTTCTGTCCTCCTCCATTTCTTCAATGTTCCTTTTCAATAAAAAAAGTTAATGAATCACTGAGGCCAATTAATATAAATCAGCGAGGTCTTGATTTTGTTGAACTTATTATAGTTATTTTAGGTGCTTTTAAGAACAAAATATGAAAATTACTTTTATTAGTTTATACTAACGAGTGGGTTGTCAGTTCAGTTCAAGTCAGTTGGCTGCTAATAATGAAGTCCAGCTACACTGTACAATGCCCGTCTCATTGCCAACTTGCTGACAGGCAGCTGTAATATTATCACAAACGGTTTTGCTTAATTTTCAAGCATCGTAACAATTTACAAAATTTTTATGCCAAAAAAATGGACTATTTGGCAATCTTGGGCTTATCCTCAATGGTCCAGGCTGTTGTTCTTTTTCTTTTTTTTGGGGGGAGGAACAGCTCAGGAATCATCTGTCAATTTGTTGTGGGTCAGTGAACAAATTTGAAGATTAAATGCCTACGTGCTTTCCAGGTCAATAATGGGCCGAGATTTGGCAAAGAATTTATGTGGGTGGCCGGTGCTGAATGCAGCTTCTTCAATAAATTATACAACCCAGTCTCCTTTTTCTATCACCTTCATCGATGAAAATGGAAATCCCATTATCTTTTCAGACCCTTTATTGGCAAACAGGATCATCTTATGGCAGATAGAAGAAGCCTTTGAAAATGTTGTCACCCAATAATTAATATGCAACAACCATGCATAATCCCTTCCGCTCATGATTAATAAGCTCACTTATTTATAATTATATATCGTTTGTTTCACAAGGATAAGTTGGATTGTCAATGAGGCCGTGGACTACATTAGCCTAAGTGGCTAAGGTTTATTTTCTCGATCTTAAATTTAGTAAAATCATGGCAATTTTTCTTTTTGAATATTACTCTTATGTTATAAGCTATTGTTATTTTTTTATTTTATAATACTCTCTCTAAGAGAATTTTGTTATGGTTCAATCTAAATGTTTAAACCTAAAGTGAAATTGATTAATATCTAAATAATTAAAAGAAATCCTCTTCACAATTCACATGAGAATTCGAATCCTTTATGAGGAGAAAAGTGATGTATCATCCAAATTTGAGTGATATCTAAATTTAAATAATTCAAAGTATGAAACAATTCTCGAATATGTATTGATCTTACTTTAGGTGGATTTTTTTCATTATTTTTTATTGATACATACATGCACAAATAGGTAATTAACTAAGTAAACATGTGAATACACTTAAATGTGATAATGAAACAACAAATAAAAAAAAATGATATTGGGTGTAGAGATTTCTAGACCCATGTGCAAGCATAGTCGACAAAGGAGAATAGGATAATATCTCATTTCACCATTCAATTGTGTTCCAAAATTGAGCACTAATAATGCGAAATTTTATAAAAGTTGTTTTGTACACTTTCCTTGAAAAGGAATGTGATTAAAGAGTTTTTAATTTTGTGTGGTTTAAGATAATGATTCCTTTTGATGAAAGTGAAATGGTCCCTTAGTCAGCAAAGAGAAAAGCCATTTGAGAGGTAGCCTCTTGTTGTCAATTTATGTGACCTTAGCTCATGGAATATGCTGACCTATGTCTTCTCATCCTTTGAAAGAAAATGACACCCAAACTCAAATGCCTGCCTGATTTTGGTGATTAAACCAATAATATTTTTGTGACTAAATCAGTTTTTATTCAAGGTGGTTGTGTGTGAAATGGATAAAAGGAAAATCATCTTTCAGCTTAAAACTCCACAAGTGCTTATTCTAGAAGCATGTATTCTTCAACCCTCTTCTAACTTACCAAAGAAATGCTTTTGGAGAAGTCGTAAGAGATCAGCATGTGGGTATCTTTTCATGGCAGACGTATATACCCCTAGGCAATTGGTTACTACTTTGAAATTTATACATTGAGCTCTCTCTTTCTCTCTCAATTCTCAATTTTTTGAATTTGAAAAAGAAAAAAATGATACTTTCTCCCTATAATTTTCATACTTACTCTTTTATAATTTTCATAATATTTCATTATTCTTTGATGGCAAAATTGTAACAGAAAAATTTACTCCAGCTATAAAACAACCATTTTTTTATTACATTATTTTTTACGTCAAGATGGTAATGAGGTATTATATATGAAAACTGTAAAGGAAAAAAAAAAGTGACGAGATATTATACAAATTATTAAAAAAAAAGTGCTAAAAACCCAAAAGAACTAAGCGAAAAAGTGTCAATATTCTCCCATTTTCAAATCTTAGCCTGTAAGTCATTATTTGCAATGTACTTCCAAATAGTTATCTTCTGAAAAGGTTTGTAAAAGAAAGTTGAAACTTTATTTTCTTTGTTGGGAGACTTGAACCCTAAAAAGCTCCAGTTCATTGAATGGTTGAAATGCGACCATTTTTTTTAATCGAATAAAAGTTGCCAAAAGTGAAAAAAACAAAACAAAAATCTAAAATTATCATATTTTTCATATTTGCAGATCGACAACTGAAAATTAAGCTCTGATCATGTATTAAATAAAGTCGCTTTATCTATATATTTTTGCTACTATCCAACAATAATTATAATAGTTTTTACACTAATTAATAAGGGGATTTCATGGATAGTAATGGCCCGAAATTGGTACACGTATGTTAGTGAATTTGAAAGATCACTCCTATCTATGCTAAATGGTGTAAGAAATATTAATCACATCACATCATCCAAATATGCAAATGTCAACAAACTATATATCATGTTATTGAAATCTAACCATCAAATTGAAAACAACATTCAACCTTAAAATCATCAAGATACATTTAGTCCAAAGTAAAAGATGATGAATTCAAAAATTTCCAATCATTTCCTTCCAGTTTAATCATTTCACTTTCGAAACATGCAAAATAATTTTTGTTTTGTTTTGTTTTGTTTTTTTGTGTTTGATTCGTAAATATCACTGCCTCATTTCAGGTTTATATATCGAATTTAATAGCAATAAAATCTTTTAATTCTCACCATCATATAAAGGGCTAATAAAAAATAAGTCCAGGTGATCTACAAATACTAAAACAGAAACTTCAAATAGCTGCCCAAATTAACAGACGTGAAAAGCAAACTATATATTAGCAACATTTATTCTTAAAAATGTGTTACAGTATCAATAATAAAAAGTACTTCTCTACAGCGGAGATTTAATTGCTATAAAATGTCTTTAGACTGGTATCCTAATGCCAAATAAGACCATATACCTCTCTTATATATCATGATTATACATGTTTACATATCTCTACATAAGCAAATTGCAAATATATATAACTTGATTATCTAAAATTTTTATATATTATACATGACCTCATTTAAGACCGGCTCTATCTTGTTACACTTATTGTAACTTGAGGCAATGATTAATCTAATGAGTCTCTAATAGTTTATCTTCGCTTATATCAACCAAAATCTCAATACGCTCCATATCCAAACAAGCTAATTGCCTTTAATGTATGAATCAACATGTATATTATTTTTTTTCTTTTTCTTTTTCTTTTTTCTTTTTTCTTTTTTTTTTTGATTTTTTGTTTACTCATGAAAAAAAAATTATGTATATATAAGATATCAACTTCTAGAAATTGACCAACTAAGAGTACCAATTCATTCCCGGAAGTTGATGATAAGGTTGCCGAAAAATCCCATCTCCAAGAGACCCCAATATTGCTTGTTGGTGTATTGAAGGAGGTGGCGGCGTCTGTGGAAGCTGGCTAAGCAGAGTGGCAATTGATGATGAACCATTTCCATGATGGTCAGTTCTCCCCTCGATGCTTTGATCATCATTAACATTATTTTCCTCATGAAATCTCTTGTTCACCAATGCGTCGCCACTTGGCACATCCTCATGATCAGTCCAGCTAATAGATGGCAGTGTTCTCTTAAGAGAATCCATTGCTTGAACCTGTAGTTTTGATGAGCTTGAGGCAGCAAACTGATGATGATGATGAGATGAAATGGATCCATTGTTGTTGCTGCTGCTGTTGTTGTTAATACCATCATGACTCGTTAACCCTTCAAAAAAATTTGGTTCATTAACTAACAAAGCTCCAAAACTATTTAAATTTGCTCCCCTTGTCGGCATATGCAGCTTCAAATTTGTATTCTGTTGCTGGCTACTAATCATCAGGGAAGGCGGTATGTGTACTCCAAGCATATCATCCATCGAATCATCTTTATCATGATCCATTAATGGCCTATGCAAGTTGTTTTTTTTGTATATTCGACATAGCACCCAGTCATCAAGCTACCATAACAGAAATCAAAAAACCCTTTAACCAATTTTCCATAATATTAAACATACATGTAATAGGAATAAAAATTTACCCTCAGGGAGTTCTTTTTGTTGCCCAAATCACAACCAGGGGGCTTGTTACTGACTTTGTTATCGGTGAGGCGATATTCATGCATAATCCAATTGGTCTTGATACCTTTAGGAGGCTTGCCTCCATAGAATACAAGTGCTTTTTTCACACCAACTTTTTGATTACTCCCTGAACTCATCACTGGCTTGTCAGTTCCGGTAGCCTTCCAATATCCTGAAGTTGCTGCTCTGTTTGGCCTCGCCCCGTTCGGATACTTCCTGTCCCTAGGGCTAAAGAAGTACCATTCTTGCTCTCCAAATGTTGCCTTAGCTGAATATAATATTAATTGAAACCCATGATTATTTTATTTATTTCTACTAATTAGTAACAGTATATAAATAGGTTAATTACCTGGAAGCTCCCATGGATCAAACTTGTACAAATCAACTTCCGCAATAATTGAAACTGGGAGAGGAGCTGAGCTTGCTTTCTTCTTGAGGTAGTGAACCACCAGCTCTTCATCTGTGGGATGGAACCGGAACCCCGGGGGCAGGTTCGGCTGAGGTGAGCCGCCCGTCGATGAGTCTGCACTCTCCATATATATTAATGCTAGCTAGCTGCAATTAACCCAAGATCTTAGTGAGGGTTTTATAATCAAAATATATCTTCAGTAATAGAAGAATCTATTGGTATTTTTTTTTTAATAGAGGTTTGTTCAAAGATTGCATATAGGAGCCATGGCCATTCTTTTAAAATGAGAAAAGAGAATAAATTAAAAGGCTTATAGGATATGTGGTGGCAGGGTGGAATTTAGTGTGATAATGTAATAGGTCTGTTTTGTTTATTGACTAATGTTGTGTCGACACGTAATGGAAATAAAGGCTAATTAGTAATTAAAAATGTTGTATCCCCATGCAAAGCTTGACAAATTCATGCAGTGTTTAGCATAAGGAACGAGTGAAATGGAGGTGAGGGGAGCTTTGACGGCCCGTGGTGCCGTTTAGAGGACGACACGTGTAATTCGGAAGAAATGAGAGGGTGACACGTTAGTGGGGACAGTGGTGGGCACCACAAAGCACACAAGGTTACAAAAAGATATTATCAGAAGGATAAGTGTGGGGTGGGAACAAGCTTTACGCTATCAGATGTCATGCTCTTGTTATGCAAATCCCACCAATCCAAAAAGCCAACCATCATTTAAAAAAAGAAAAAAAAAAGTCATTTTGGAGACCGAAAATCGATCAACCAGTGATCGACTAGAAGTGCTCTTGGCTTGTCTTGCTTTTGTTGCGTAGCATCTCACTATCAAATCTTAACTTCTAATTTTCTATTGCATATAAATCCTCCTTAATGTATGTCTAATTAATAGTGTAATTGAGGAATTAAGATTCTTTTTTGATCTGATTATATCTTAAATAAATAATTTAATTATTGATTAATAATTAATAAATAAAAAAATAAAAAAATTAAATATTATTTATATACTATTATTAAAAAATATATAATAAAATCTTATTCTGTAAATCAAATTGATTTGTTTATTAGGACGAAGCTACGGTGCACAAGCACATGATACCCTTATTTCTGGTAAATTACTTTGCAGTCCCTCTAGTTTGCAGAAAAGTGAAGCAAGTAGAAGTTTTGAAATTTTAACATATAAGTCCAATATATTTCTACCATTTACACTTAAGAGTATATTTCTATTATTTATATTTGAATGCTAAACCATAGATGATTATTATGAAATTTTTTAACATTTTCATTTTATCATATTATTATTGATAAATTAAAATTTAATTATATATTTAAATTATTTATTATTGATTAAATAAATTTTATACTGTTTCTAAAAATTATTTAATATTATTGATAAATTAATATATTTTTAGAAAAATATTTAAATTATTTATTATAGATTAAATTGATATTATATTATTTTCAAAAAAATAAAAAAGATTTTATGTTAAAATATTTTCAAGTTATTGCCCTTATACTGTCATTAATTTTAATAGTAAATTAAATCAATTGATCAAAATATAAAATTTAAGAATAATCCAAAATTATATATCAAACCTTTGACTATTTTGCTTGTTTGAAAAACAATAAGGATGTCAATGCTAAAAACTAAAGAGAATAAATCCATGACGCTGAAATAAGTTTTGAGTTAGATCTAATGGGCAACTCATATATGGACAAAATGAGGGGTACCATGCAGCAAGTGCCCGTTAGTTGGACCCTGTTTATTAATATAATTAATGAAATTTAGTTACTTAAAAGCCCTATTCAACATTACTATGTAGAAATAATTTTTAATAGAACTATTATATTCTTCATAATGGAAAGGGAGATTTTACATTTCCTAAAATTTAGATGTGACTATGATACTTCAGAATTTCATCTCAAGTTAGATGGTAAAAAAATCAACAAAATCTAATCTTTTGATGTGTATAGACTTTGGAGTATGGTACCCCTACAGTATAGTAGTCAAAGCCATCAAATTTATCTAACAGAAGAGCAACCAAAATTAGGTTGCATTTTGTAATGATATTTACACAAAAATTTTCAAATAAAATTGCACAAATTCGCTAAAGATAAACACAGAAAAAAGAAAAAAAAATCACTGCAAGTCAAACTCATTTACTTGATTAATTTTGACTTTTCTTATCAGCCTATTTTATTTGTTTTTTCCAATTATATGTGAAATTTCGTGTGCAAATATTACACTTTTTTCTTTTTTTTATTTTAAACATTAGTTAAACTTATTTGAAACTTTTTTTTAATATCTTCATATGCATTAAATAAAAAAGAAAACAATTAGATAATTAATGAAAGAATTTTAACCGTTACAAAAGATTTTGAAATGCTCTCTCAGTTAACCATATATAAAAAATTTAAAAATACATTCATATATATCATGAGTAATTGAATTTAATATAACTATTATTTTATTTTTTAAAATAAATATATACATATCATAATATAATTTACTTATTATATAAATAATATAATAATTTTAATGTATTGTAAAATTTATGCACGGAGCGAGATATTAAAGGCAATTTGCCTAGCAAAACAAATAATTGGTGTTGGGATGCTTTGTTGGGTGAACGAAGGGCTCAAGTCTCAAGTGGGTTTGCCTTTTAATGACCACCAAAAACCATGGTGCTTTTAGTGATAGATGGTCATAGAAGAGAATGATCATTCAAATTGATCAAATGACCCAACAAACAACCGTTGGACGTGGCCAAAATGTTGATGGAGAGACCTATGCTTTGTGGGGTCTTGATGCTTCTTGCATCATCGACCGAAGGGTCCCAATTTTTGTCACTTCTCGTTAGTCCATTTTCTTATCATCATGTTCACGCCCCACACATCCATATCATGTCACCAATATATATCTATCTCAACTTCAACTCCTCAGCTTCCCTAAATTAATTTTTTTTTCTTTCAATTTCTAGTTTTTCTTAATAGTTTTAATTGGGCATGAATGGCTCACCTGATCTTTGTTTGTAGTACATCTTTGATTGATCTCAACCACCGAGTTGGACTTTGACGTAAAAGAACTGATCCAATTAATCAATGAGAAAATTTTGGGTTGGAGGGATGTCGTACGTATCCGAATAAAAATCAAGCAACTGTAATAATGAAAGAGAAAATTTAGCAAATAAGAATGACCTTGTTGAGACTGTGGTTTTCAATTTACGGAATGATTCAGTTGAAGCAGATCTACTCATCCCCATCATCATCATGTACTTGATCTTTGATATAAATATATTTTTTCCTCTCTCTCTCTCTCTCTCTCTCTCTCTCTCTCTCTCTCTCTTCAGAGGCATAAATGGGAAAAGAGAGCTCCTACTATTACACAAGACTAAGCCAATCGCTCCATTGAATCCATATGGCATGAAATGACTATACTAATGCGTTGACATCATTTCAAACTATATCTCCCACAAGGTTGGTCTGACCTTATGTAGACAGTGAGAGATAATTAAATTAACTAGCTAGGATGTCTCTTTCTGGACGAATTGTTTGAAAGAATTGGGAGGAATCAATTAAGTTTGATAATGTTCATGCATTGAATCATCAGATGAATGATTCTAGTGGCTGAAATGATTAAGACTATGCGCCAAAATATTTTTTTAAGGAACATTTTAGAGTCATTTGATCTAAAAACTTGGGTTGATAGGTAAGAATCTACTAATACTATTAAAAATAAGTCTTCATAGATTTCACGTGAAATGTGCACTAAACCTTGAGACGAACTCAACGTATAAGATAAGAAAAGCGAAGACATAAATAAAACTTGAAAAAGGGTTTGCATGTATAAGAGATGAAACTTGATCAGATATTGCATATAATATCGTGTTAGATGAAAATTTGAACACAAAACTTAACTAAAGGTAAGAACCCAGTAATAATATTAAAAAAATCTTAACAATCTAAAATACGCTAACCATATAATACGATTACATCACACTTTAGGACTAGTTAAAGTTGATAGGTTAAATAAAGTTGATAAGCTAGAAGTAGGTACCATGTAGTTAAGATGGTAAAATCTTTTGTGTTAGAAGCAAGATGTTTGACATAAATATATAATTCAATCCAGAATTAAAGTTTGGAACATTGTGAAAATTTTCAATCCAGAGTTGAAGTTTAGGATGGATTTATTGTTGGAGAAAATTTTTTTTTAAATTTTTATAAAATCTTTTAAGATCACTCTTATACAATATATAAGAATTTGTAATCTAAAAATCATACCTTAAAAATTCGATTTGGTTTTTTCTGCTGAAGTGATTTAGGCTTCCAGATCACGATCCGTCACCACCACTCCTGTTAGATCATGATCCGTTACCACCACTCCTGTTAAATCATGATCCGTCACCACCACTCCTGTTAGATCACGATCCGTCACCACCACGCTTGTTAGATCACGAACTGTCACCAATTATCTTCCAGGTTATGACTCGAGTTTAATTTGCACTTGATGTGTGGGCGCCTTTATCACTACTAAAGCAACTAGCACGAGAAAATTTTTCTCTCAACAACAAAGAAAAAAATCTTTTTCTCTGATCTATATAAAGTAGTTGCTCTTCTATTTTTCTTTAGAGAAAATAAACCTTTTTATATCTCCCTTTAATGAAAACCCTAGGCTCCAAATAATGAAAAACAAAACTCACATTACTTACTTTTTCCATAGGAGACCCACCTTGTAAAATAATATAAAGCCCCTTACACACAAGCTAATTAAATGGAGCCTCCCACTAAATAATATATTTAGGCTTTTGACCCAAATAACTAGTTGTCTTGCTTATTAATCCAATAGTGGTGCAGTCAATTAAATGAGCTAACTCGGGGATCATTTGGGAACATATAATAGTGGCTATAACAATTAGGCCTGTAATTAAAATAGCCTAATTATTTAATTCCAAATCTACTCCACTAAAAGATTGGAACTGACCTCTATAATTGTATGCTCGAATAATAATTCGTCCCAAGCCACATTGATTTCTTTAATGCAAATCCTTTGTACCACATCATTAATTAAATCGATATCTCAACTGTCTAATCAATTTAATTACATCTTGTTCCTTGATACTTATTGATTTTCTCTAATGATCATTTTCAACATACTAAATATGTTGACATACTCTGGCCAGAGAATTCTATAATCAAATACCGAAAACCCATCAATAGATGTGTTGTACGAATTCTATATTGTTAATCCATAACTCCAATACTTATAATTGCTCCTACCAAGATACCGAGTAATTTTAACCACAAGTATGTGCTGTGCCTATTGGTAACTCAAATGAAATAACAATTACAATCATGAAATCATGATTAACTTAAGATTAAGATTACAGTAAAATCAATGCTTATGAGATTTAATAAGTGTGACAGTTATTATAAAGTTAATTAAATCTCATATGTGATCTGTTCAATGTAGTCGTATTACATCAATAAATTCATACATAATTAAAACAAATCATTTAATGAATTCATTACAGTCTATACCTAGATGAAGTACCAAACTTTATTTATCACTTGCGAACTAAATTTATTTAATTATAAGATAACTTGTATTTATGTCTTCTGTGAATCCACATGGTGATCACATAAATATATATAATATAATTAAATAGACTTTAATCAAAATATTACTGCAATTAAAATATTTGAATAAAATACCTCATTTATTTTATTCATTAGAAAAATTATTTATTACAATTAAATAAACACATATGTTTTTAAAGAGTATATTTTCCCAACATTTATGACATTATAAAATTATTTTTGTATTATTATAAATTGATTTATGACACCATAATCCATCCCTGATTTTAGTTTCAAATCTGGTAAGCACTATTTACATATACATATACATACATACAAACATATATATATATATATATATATATATATATATATATATATATATATATATATATATATATATATATATTCTAATTAACTTAACGGATGTGAGATTATCAAATCTGGCCACGGTACTTTAAATCGTATATAATTAATTAAGTATATTCTTTCCATAAGCTAAAAAATGAACCTAACTAGTTAATAGGAATCACAAGGGGATCTTCACAATGAAGTCACTCTCACAAAGATCAAAACCATACGTGATGCATGATAAGGACCGTAAGCATGATGATATATACAGATAACAAATATCAAGATCGCGATGACTTACACAAATAGAAACAATCAAGACCATTATATAATAATAATAATAATAATAATAATAATAATAATAATAATAATAATAATAATAGATATTTGAGCCACATTTATTAAATAAAAGTAATTTTATTGTGTTTGTTTATATTCAAGACTAGATAGGACTCCAAAAGCATGTCATGGCCAATGCTTATTTTCGTTTTTTTTTTGCTTTTTATACTTCTTATTTCTTAATTTAGGTGGTATCTGAGTAATTAACGTTGTGTAGGATCAAGAAAAAGAGAAAAAAGAAAAAGGAAAACGAGTGAAATAAAGCGATCGTCACATGTTTTCATGACTAGTTTACAAAACTCCAAATCTGTTGCTTTATGAATGGTCCATAATTTTTTTTTTTTTTTCGTATGTTGAAGCATGGGTTCCATAGGTGGAATCATTTTCTTACAGCCATCATATCTCTGTCCCTATTGTTTGTCACAAAATTCTACTAACAAATTTAAAAACTCGTGTCGGTACTTGAAACATAACACCAAATAGTTCGAAGCTCGCGGCTTAGCAGAGGTCCCATATGTATAAGATTTCTAACACTCCCTTCCTATATATTGCCTCTTTATTTCTTTGCTTATATGTGGATCCCACATCCATAGATAATTAAGATTCATGATGGCTGGGAGCTTTGGCAGAGCATCCCCTTCCTATGTATAGCTCTGGCATAATTAAGATTTGTGGCAGAGTTATAAATTTTTAAATAAATTTATTTTGTACGGTATAAATATATTTATACGGGTTAGATGAAAATATAAAATAATAAAAATAAATTACGTAGACTAAAAAATATTTCATCCAACTAATATATTGTTGCCTCATAATCAATTTATAGAAAATAAATTTATAAAATAATTTGTAACTTTATCATTATTATCTTGTACAAGAGTTTGTAACCCTATCGTTATTGTATAATTAATCACTCAATATTAGTATATGTATAATTTACAATATTGATAAGCTAATGAGTATGTACATTAAATATATATCATTTGATCATGTAAAGAGAGTAAAATATTTGATGCTTCTAATCTATAGACAATAACAAAAATATTTTCATGTCTTTGCTCATTATAAATTCTACAATATATATATATATTTTGAAGTAGAGGAGTAGAAAAAATCCAAATAACTTTTTTATCTCTTACATATTCAAGATTCAAACTCAGGTGGTTAATTAAATAAAACTATTTGAAAATAACTCGACCTGGTAATGGGACAACTTAAAATTTGTATAATTAGCTGCAAAATTTTATATCCAAATCTGTTTTACCACTTACCATACATTGATTGCCAATAAAACTTGTCGCAATTGACAAGTAATTAATGTCGCTATCTCTTTGGAGAGTCTACGTTTGTTATAATTATATTGATTACTATAATTTTTATCTTAAGAATGTAATTAGATATGGTAGCATTTGGAACGTGGGTAGTGGTTCTTCAGTATAATCCATGATTCCATGTGATCAGTTGCTTATAAGCCTCGAGTTAATTTGTATCCACAAATGTATATTCAATTTACCAAATTTTGTTATGAGTCAAGCTCTAGCTCTCCATCTCTTGGTAAGCCTAACTTGTCCTTTATCCCTTTTTCCTTGAGCACCAAGCTGTATTAAGAAGCATGTGAACAGTGTACTTGCTTCATGTCTGGCTCCCAAATTCATCTGCCATCAAATCATTACTGGTTACGAATAAAAACTTATAATAAAAGTGAAACCACCCTTTTACTCTTCTTAGAAGTTAGAATATTATCTTGAAATTATTTTGGCGCCGCTTCAAAATAATTAAAACTTTTTATTAGTAACATTTAATTATTATCAAGTTATGCGCACGTAACTTTATAACGTGTGGATTTGTAGTATAGAAATTTTTCAACACCGGCGAAGAAAAATGTTCATAGTACAAATTTAGGTATTGCAATCAACTATTGTATGTGTGATTATGTAGTTGAATTTAATATAACTACCACATACTAATTTTTTAAATAAATAACGTATTACATAACATCATTTATTTATTGTATGGTTGATTTAGTATCTTTGTTGTATTCTAAAACTTTTGCTAAGTCGGTGCCGGCAACGTAAGCCCGCTGTAGAAATATATTAGCTCAAACTATGTTACCAACTCAGAGAATGGAACTGAAACTGATACGTTGGTGTCGATTGCATCGAAGTTGTTGACTTTTTCATCTGTTTTTAGCTTCTAATTGGATGAAGTTATCTTGCCCTAAGTCTTCTCATGATAGCTTATTTACAACTGAACAATGACATCTCTGACGATTTTTTTTTCTTTTTGCCATTTTACCATTCTAACACACTATATTTCCCAATTTGAATTCTTACATTATTTCGATCATTATTTTTGGCATAACTTTTTTTTTCTTCTCCACAGCTGTTTTCTTGCCATGAGTAAAGTTTACAAGACAAAGCCCCAGGATTACGCCACAAAGAAGGCCTAATTCATTCCCCCTCCAACAGCTTAGGGCAAGTCTCAATTGCATGACTCTTTTACATGTGATTGAGACTCCTTTACGTAGTTGGCATGCATCATTATCACGTATGTTTCACGGAACCATCAACAACACTACAGTGAAAATGTGAAAATGAATCGATCTTTAATCAAAATTCGGGCATGTGTGTGGGAGCGTGAGTACTTAAAAAGTCGAAAATCCACGTGTGAAGAACCCTAGACTTGTAATAAGAATGTCTTGTATCATCTCAAGTTCTGCTTTTACGGCCATTAGGGTTGCGTTTCTAAGATGACAATATGATATTTATATGATCATCAGCTGGTGATCGTGAAAATAAATCTATAAAAGCAAGATTCTGTGCATCTGCATATATAGCTAGCTAGCTGGCCCAGCTGCAAAAATCCAATATATGGCGTCATGGAATCTCTTTTGACCATGCGGCTGTTAGTCACTTAAACATTCTTTAATGTGCATGAATATGTCTTTGTCGATTTCTCGTCACACACATATTTCCAATTAGATAATTGGTAATTCAGAGATGTAAAGATTTTGATCTTTGTGTGTGATATATGCGGCCGAACACCACACCTGCAAACCCTAGATGATGAGGAGATCAGGGATTTTTTTCTTATGTGATCATCATCTTCGTCATCATTCACAATGAAAAGCATAGCTGGGATTTTACGCACGTTGTTCATAAGAACATTAAGGCCGCAGATTGATACTTACATGTTACGTATACGTCATCATATTTGTATATATAAGTTCAAAATATTTGGATACGAATGGCCCTTTAGTATGATCTCGTTATTCTTGTTTATTATTGTTTTATGCTAAATTAACAATCAGAATTTAAGTTCTGAGCATTCACATCCTGAGCACTGAAATCCTACTGTTAATTCAGTGCTGAGCACAATATATATCCTCAATGAATAATTGAATACTTAAATATGAAATTTTAGGTTAGGTTGACATTTTACACAAGAGATATGTCACATTAAGTATTATCTCCAATAAATTGACAGTTCCGAAGCCAATTCGATTAATTGGATCTGCTCTTTATTACCTTCCACTTAATCTATTACTTTCATTATCTTGAAAACTGACCAGCGAGGGAGCCGGTATCATTCTTTTAACTCTAGCAAAAACAGTAAAATTTCACTGTCATGGAGGACAACTACTCATGAACAAAAAGTATAGACGGTGTAATGGTTTAACAAGATAGAACAAGTGGCCAGGCCTTGCTTTGGTTGATGGAGAATATTAATTACAATATTGTGATTGAAATGTTTCTATCACTAGCAATTGTTTTTAGCTGATTTGAGCGATCGAAGTTACATGTTACTATTTCTGTATTTGATGACAAAACAATTAATTCTTTATCTTATTGCCTAAGCAACTGGAAAAGATAAAATAACATCACCAAATTCAATGATAAATAAAATGTTATCTTGTGCAATTCTATCTAGCCCTAGTTTCAATATTGCTTGATATTCAACGCCCTTCGGCTAAACACTCATAATCATCCATCGTGTTGGGAGAATAGGAGATGACATATAAATAATGCTGATGCATTTGCTTACGTATTAATTCATTCTCATACGATTTGATTTGAACATTTTCTACATTACCAAAGTTGTAACATTGAGTAAAATTTATTCACACGTATAATGAAAAGGAATTGTACATTGTAACGTCCTTAGAAACTGTTACACATTGAAAAGATACTGTATTATGTGATTATGATTTAATTTTAAGAGTGAATGACTCTTAATTCAGACTCTTACAAAAAAGGTAATGATTATATTGGAGATGATCAAATATGGAATATTTCGTCATAACCACGCGATAAAAGTCATAAGCACTAAAAAAAATACGCTATAACTTTGATAATGTGATTTTAAAGGAGTGTTCTATGGTGGAGAATCTCCATCGTAGCCAGATCCTTATAGAAATTGTCTTGTCACTTGAGTCTCTTATAAGTTATTCATACTTCTTTTTCTCCTTTATTGACTGAAAAAGTAAATGTGATATAAAAATTGGCTAGTTTTAATTTATGCACATATTAGATAATCAATTTACTTATTAGAACGTGACATTAACTTTTTAACAGTTTACCTTTTTTCCACTTATGATTAATTAAAAGTAGGGACGAAAGGAATTATTAAATATCTATAGGCGATTTGGTACTAAACTTTTATAAGGACGCAAGTGTCATTCTTCCTTAATTTTATCACTTTTCTTAGAAGAGTGAGAAGCCCAGCTACTGTCCAGGATTGGAGCCAGGTTTGCTTTTTCTTGGGCTTATTTGGGCTAGTCTCACTCGCAAACATTGGGCCCAAGATCAAGCAATAAGATGAGTGATAATATTTGCCCAAAAAACAAAAATATATGTTCCCTTTATTTATCACAACAACCCCATTGTATGTCTTAGCAACCACCACTTCTAAATTAATTCAATGTATTTCTGAAATAATGCTTATTAAAAATAAAAAATTTCCTCTCGTTTGCACTGTTATTAATTTTTTCTTTTAATTTTTGGAATAACCTATTTTGCTTCTTTAATCAACCAAACCTAATATTTATGGTATCATGATCAATAATTTTAAAAGTCAAATTCGAGGGAATATAAAATATAAAAATAAAAACAAGAAAAATAAAAATTAAGTAAAAAAATGGATTTCCATAATTATTATTTTTGTCTTTTATGACGATCATGAGTTTCAAGAGATAAAAAATAACATAGACTAGTAATATGGTATTTTTTTAATTTATTCATTGCATATCAAAATCCATACAATTAATAACATTAAAATTCATCACTTGTTTATAAATCCAAAGCAAAATTTCATTATATTCTACAAGTGATTGATTATCCTTATTAAAAAGTAAGTGGTGAAGCATTGATAGTCATGAAAATAAGTGGTGAGGATGATGGTGATGGTTGAGAGAGAGCTGACGGGAGGGAAAAAAATAAAAATAAAAATATTTTATCCTTATTAAAAAGTAAGGATAATTTTGGTAATTACAAGTATTTAATTGACGAGTGGGGGATGCTGAGAGATACGCGGCGGGGGGGGGGGGTTGATTATGGCAAATCCAATAAGACATCCACTAGACGGCACATCACCGGCCCAAATTAATGTTGGGCTTCCCTTTGCTGTACTTTGAACTTAACAATTGTTGCAACACGTGTGATCTAATAATCTAATTCTTAATTTCTTCTCTGAATGATGAATAACGTATATCTCGGATTATCAGCACGTTCAATTTCAAGTCAATCAAATAGTTCCCTAACACAAATCACCAAGAAGTGTGTGATTCTTCACCCCCCCCCCCCCCCCTCTCCTTCTTCTCTCAGATCAAACTTGAAAAATAAGTATAAAACGGGATTTAGTGATGGCCAAGAATGTTAGGTATGCTTCCACAACAAATCACCAAGGAGTTTCAAAGGACCATCATTTTCATTTTTTTTTTCCTTCTTGTTTTGGCCTTTTGAAGTTGAAAGTAGTATCTCAAGAATTTAGATTCAGTGTTCGTCTAAACTAATTTTTTAAATATCTTATGTCATATGTGTACTCATGAGTCATAGCAATTAATATACGATCAATATTTAACTTTAGATATTTTCTTGTCCAATAAATATTACTCACAATTTTTCAAAAATCAATATAAAAATCATATTAATATTGAACTGAATCTATCTTTCACACTATTCTATTCTCTTTTTTTGTATAATAATATGCTACACTTATAACTTTGTATCCCAATAAAAATGGCGTACGCATGACCTTTGTATAATTGATCATGTGTCATTAAAATAATAAGTAATCACTTCAACCATAAAAATTTATAAAAATGCTACTTGATATGTCACATTATTATTGTTATTATTGGAGCAAGCATAGTAGAAGCGAAATTGATTGGGTAAGAGACACTAAATATCGTTTTAACATGGACCAAGCCAACGTGATTAGATTACCTCTAATCGAAGGGTGATTAAAATAATTCTAATTCAAGCGACTCAATGAGATTTTTAATAAGACTTAAAGTGAGATTAGATGACATTCTAATCTAAATGACTCTATAAGAGAGATTTTGTTAAATAACCCTAGAGGGAATTATAAAAGGGGTTTTATTGAATAATTGACGCTAAAGTTACGATAATAAGACCTCTCTATTTATAATAGAAGAAACTTACTTCCCTAAGATAACTTAAAAAGAAAAACTAAATCACAATTATAATACAAAATAAATACTAAATCACATACCATAACAGGCTCCAATTAAAGTAGAAATCCCTAGAATAATAAAAATTCTAAAATCATGAATTAAATTAACGTCCTACATTATTCCCCCCCTTTTAAAAGAAACTCATCATTGAGTTTTAATACAGTCTAGAGGGTGAAACTTATAGTGTAAAACCAAATCATTTTGTAATTTGAAACTTGTGGTCTTTTGTTGAGTGTTAAAAAATGTATATTTATAAAGGAACAAATCATCATTTCATATTTCAAGTCTTACTAACACACCTTACTTTTATGTATTTAAGCTTTCTGTGATTTAATTACATGTGTTTTATTTTAATTAAGTATTTTATGTATTTTAGGGGTATCATGGTCATTTCACAATGAACGAGAAATTAGACGGCAAAGCGGACATCACTTTTGAACTGAAAACAGTCGAAAATCTTAGGAGGAGCATAAAATGAAAAATGTTACTGTTCACATGTACGACACTATTCACATGTACAATATTGTCTATGTTATTATCCACGATACTATTTGCGACACTGTTCATATATACGGAACGATGACGTGACATTAACCGATGATGTGGCATTGACTGATGAGGTGTCACGATTCTATTGTACAAAATTTATATGCACTGTTGATCGGTGACGTGGCAACATGTTAGTGGATCAAAAATTGTGCGTACGGTACATACATATACACAGAATTATTTTTAACCAAATCGCGTCACTATTCAAGGCGGTTGACAATTAAAACCGCTTGGTCAAACTGTGTCACTGTTCAAACCGCGTACTGTTGACTGATGACGTGACATAATCATGAGTGTCTAAACTGTTTTTAATATGATGACCATGATTTTCTCAATGCATCTATAAAAGAGGGCCTCCCCCTAATTTGACATCTCTGAATCCATTTTAGGACTCCATTTTCCGTAATTCCTTTTCCATCTTATATTTTCTATATATTTTAATAAATTTCTATTTTGTCCTTAGTTCAATTATGAGTAGCTAATTTTCTTTCAAGTTTGGGTTGAAGATAAAGTCTCAACATGTTTTATAAACTTTATTTAGTAAATTTATTTTCTCTTCCCTCTAGTTTTTGTCGATGTTTTGACTATTCGTTGACAAATAGTAATAATTTTATCTAGATACCACCCTGGTTTCACCGGCTTCCTATTATAAGATTATTATTATTTGGCACGATAAACTCTTAGCACCATATTAATTAAAGTGTGGTTCATGAGGTGTGAATTCCCCCTCATGATTTAATTGGTATTAATAAAGAATATTTAGCCCATGGTGCATGTTGATACGGATCCAGATACCCAAGTGCCGCATTTCAATAGAATTCGCTTCAATTTATTCTTGTCATTTTAATTCAAATTTTAGGATAATCTAAGTTACTTTCACCACAAATCCAACCACCAATTTAGAAAAATTAATTCTACACATAATTAAAAATTAATTCTACCATTAATCTATTTTACAATAAATTCGTGCACTTGCGAGTTAAATAAAATTTGCAAAATATTTTTCTCTTCAATCTTTCTCGAAACTTTGAAGAATCCATATTTCATCAATTTTTGGATAATGGAGCGGCCGTAGCAGAAGTGGAATTGATTGGGTAAAAAACACTAGATATTGTTCTAGCATTGGACCAAGTCAACACAATTAGGTCATGCTCTTATCGAAAAGTAAT
This sequence comes from Citrus glauca, assembly GCA_029633175.1. Taxonomy (NCBI): domain Eukaryota; kingdom Viridiplantae; phylum Streptophyta; class Magnoliopsida; order Sapindales; family Rutaceae; genus Citrus; species Citrus glauca. Next base: position 35,559,507 of record JAQOOD010000001.1, on the reverse strand, counting down.
AGATCACATTCTAATGCAGACGACTCAATAAGATTTTGAGTAACACTTAAAGCGAGATTAGATGACGTTCTAATCTAAACAACTCTACAAAATAGATTTTGATAGATAATCTTAGAGGAAATTATAAAAGGGAGTTTTATTGAAGAACTAATGCTGAAATTATAATAATAAGACCTTTATATTTATAATATAGGAAACTTATTTTATTAAGTTAACTTAAAAAGGAAAACTAAATCACAATTATAATAGAAATAAAAAGAAAACTAAATCACATGCCATAATAGATTCTAATTAAAATAGAAAACTCTAGAATAATAAAAATTTTAAAATCCTGAATTAACTTAAAGTAACGTCCTACAATAATAATAATAATAATAATAATAATAATAATAATATTGCTGCACGAAATATAACCTAAAGGTAAGTTTTACCAATATCTTATTAATTGTCACCTACTTATCCACTACAGCCGTTACAAATAATAAATTATGCAAACCATGAAAGTCAAATACCTGATTAACGTCTTTGGTAAAAGATAAGAAAATTTGAAAAGCAATGAAAAACCAAACATATTGTTTTTCTTCCTTTTAAAATTTTTTTTTTCTCAGGATTATGACGTGAATGAACTCCAATTCTCGTGTGAAAGATAAGCATTGAGTGGATTGTTATGATGCAGATTATCAGGATCGTTAATGGCAAAAACTTTTATGACTTCTTTGATATACCCGTGAATTTGACTGGATATTCAAGTTACTTTGATTTTTATTTTTTTCTGTTCTCTTTTTATATTAGCATTCATTTCAAACTTTAAATGATTACTTTCCATTGCCATGATTAGATAATAAACTAATGTAAATGGGTGATTCAAAATTAAGAGTATGTGGAATTAAAAAAGGGCCTTCCCACATGTTCAATCCAATGATGCTATTTCACCTGACAGAGCAGTGATATTTATTACTTTTTAATATTAAATTTAATAAATTCTACTATTGATTCTATTGTGGCACTCATTACTCTATCGCTTGGCAGAGCACCATGGAGATATCCCACAACCTCAGCTAAGCTAGTAGGACAGACCCACACAAATTCTTTTCAGAGTATATATATTATAGGCAATTGATTTTTTTTAAAAAAAAATAACTAACGAGTTTTATAATTAAATATAAAAAATTATCTTATATTGTTGTAGACAATAAATAACTTATACAAACTTATTGACCTTTCACCATAAAACAAGAAATACTAAATAATAAATGTTGATAGCTTGTGGTACACATGTTCATAATATGTATAGATAAGGAATCGATGCTCGATTAGTGGAGTACAATGGTTAAAAATCGGTTAGAATTCACGTAAAACGTAAGTTAAGAAAATTTTTGCTGTTGATTCAGAGCGCTTAATAGAGCAAAGAATCCCGATCCAGTGTGTACATAATGTGATGAAAACATCTGAGATGTTCAAACAGAGGTAATAAATGACGTTAACTGGTGGTTAACTTATATGAAACTCATAGATGAGTTATGGTAGAAGAGCACAGCTTGAGTAAACATACACGTTTAAGCTATGCGTAACGACAATAAATCCGCAAAATTTAATTTACGAAGCACGTGTTATGCATGGCTTCTTATGAGCTGAGGTGGCCACGAGTTAATCCAATAAAGTGTTGGGAAAATATACTCTTTAAAAATATATGTATTTATTTAATTATAATAAATATTTTTTATTAATAAAATTAATAAGGTATTTTATTCAAATATCTTAATTGCATTCATATTTTTATTAAAGTCTATTTAATCATATTATATGTATTTATGTGATCACTATGTGGATTTACAAAAGACATAAATATAAGTTATCTTATGATTAAATACATTTAGTTCGCAGTTGATAAATAAAGTTGGACACTTTATTTAGTTATAGATTATTATAAATTCATTGAATGATTTGTCTTAATCATGTATGAATTTATTGATGTAGTACGACTACATTGAACAAGATCACATATGAGATTTAATTAACTTTGTAATAACTGTCAGACTTAGTAAATCTTATAGGCATTGATTTTACTGTAATCTTAATCTTGGGTTAATTATGATTTTATGATTGTAATTGTTATTCCATTTAAGTTACCAATTGGCACGACACATACTTGTGGTCAAGATTATTTGGTATCTTGGTGGGAGCAATTATGAGTATTTAAGTTATGGATTAACAATATAGAATTTGTACAACACATCTCTTGATGGGTTTTCGGCACTTGATCATCGAATTCTCTGGCCAGAGTGTGTCAATATATTTAGTATGTTGAAAATGATCATTAGAGAAAACCAATAAGTATCAAGAAACAAGATGTAATTAAATTGATTGGACAGTTGAAATATCGATTTAATTGATGATGTAGTACAAAGGATTGCGGAGTAAAGAAATAAATGTGGCTTGGGACAAATTATTATTCGAATATACAATTATGGAGATCAATTCCAATCTTTTAGTTGAGTAGATTTGGAATTAAATAATTAGGCTAGTTTAATTACAAACTTAATTGTTATAGCCACTATTGTATGTTCCCAAATGATCCCTGTATTAACTCATTTAATTGACTGCACCACTACTGGACTAATAAGTAAGATAACTAGTTATTTGGGTCAAAAGTCTAAATATATCTTTTAGTGGGAGGCTCTATTTAATTACTTTGTATGTAAGGGGCCTTATGTTATTTTATAAGGTGGGTCCCCTATAGAACAACGAGTAAGGTAAGTTTTATTTTTTGGTTTTTTGGAGCATAGGATTTTCACTAAAGGGAGATATAAAATGTTTATTTTCTCTAAAGAAAAAGATAGAAGCTATTTTATACATATCAGAGAAAAAGATTTTGAAAGAAATTTTCTCTCTATTGTTAAGAGAAAAAATTTCTCGTGTTAATTATTTTAGTAATGATAAAGACGTCCACACGTCAAGTACAGATCAAACCTGAGTCATAACTTGGAAGATCATTAGTGTCAGTTTGTGTTCTAACAAGCATAGTAGTGACGGATCGTGATCTAACAGACGTGGTGGTGACGGATCGTGATTTGTGAGCCTAAATCACTTTAACAGAAAAATTTAAATCAAATTTTCAAGATACGAGTTTTATATTATAAATTTTTATTTATTATATGAGAGCGATCTTAAAAAAATTTTTTATAAAAATTTAAAAATCTGATTCTTCCCTACCATAAAGAAGAGAAAAATTTGATCAACAACTTGATCTAATAAAACGGCAGCCAAAACAAAAGTGTCTTTTGTTCGCTGTTCTTTCAACAGATATTTTGTTAATATTTCCGATGACGCAAGTGCATGCGTGAGAAGTGGGAATCAGTCAAAGTTTGATAAATTGCGGCTGAAAAGTCATGAGATTCGCGTTAAATGTTTTGCTAATCGCCCGAAATTTCTTTATCTCACCAAAAAGTTAAAAAAAAATCTTATTATTACAGTAAAAAAGGACGAGGAAACTTTAGGTCACGAGGAGAGCCTATATTTAGTATTAAAATTGACGAACTTATAACAATAATGGTATATGGAATAATTAAATGTTGCTTAAATCATTTTGTCACATTCATAATTATTTTTAGTAAATAATTTAATTTGAATAACTGATTTCATAAAACTATTTTCAAAAGATTCATCTTATTAGAATAATTACAATTTTAATATCTTTCTGTTGATAACAATGCATGCCCACAATTCCTATATCCTAATCATTCAATTTAAAGATAGTTTCATGGACAAAAACTAGCGAATTAAAAATGACGATACGTTATTCCCATGTAATTAAAGGTTAAAAAAAATAACTCAATAAAGTATACATAATAACATCATTTGCACTAGAATTTCTATGAGAATAATTTAGAATGAACCAAATCAAAATTCCAAAACTCGAACAGCGCCTAATAAATACAAAATCAAAGCAAAGTGTCTAATTTTTGCTAGTTTATTGGGACTAGAAACTTTATTCCATGTGGACCACAAGAGGCTGGCAATGTACATAAGTATAGTTTTGACATTAATGATTGGCGGTTCTTTATTCTTTTCCTTTTGGGTATTATTTATTTTATTTATTTTATAATTTTTAGGCTTTTTATTTTTTCCAAAGAAAAAAAAGGTCCTGTTCACAAGAATAAATACTTTCCAGTCTTTCCTAATACCTTTAATTCCCCTTTTATCGTTGCAATGAACCTAGACCCTGTTGACAAATGACAATTCATAGTCTTTTAGTAAAGATCGAATATTCTGAAATTAAAAATTAAAAAAAAAGGAATTCTTTTCAAGAATAATTCTAATTAATTGAACACATTTTTCTCCTTTTCAAGTACAAAAAAAAATTTCAATCTGTTAAATTCGATTATATTACTAATTGTCCTTACGCCACTCCTCATTCCCTGAACATCATCAAATGATCAGATTTTATTGTCTTATATTAATAATTTATTCATTTAATAGTATCCAAACCATAGGGTATACAATACCACATGAATATCACAGAATTATACTCCCTGCACATCACGCATTAGTATTTTTTGTACACAAGTAATCGTGGCATCCACTAACTTTTAAGGTAAGAGGGCACGTGGTGATTATTAATGATTGGTCAAAGAGATTTTGGCATAGCAGCCAGATTGACTACACGTATCATTAATCATCAACGGTCAATGCATATCTTGAACTCTGTAGACAAATCCACTGATTTGGCATCTCGGAATTATCCCAAAGTACAATCTAATATCTGATAGAAAATGAAACCTAGTACTTATCTTCCCAAAAACGGCCTGTTTATGGGACACGTTCTCTGTTTATTGCCCTCCGTTTACTAAGCTGTGAGAACAGGGATAAGATACGGCTCCCCTTTTCCTCGTTGAACAAAGGGGTCAAAATGCAAGGCTATTAAAGTTTGATCGTCCAAAGTTTAAATAGAATTATTTAGAAGACGTGGGGGAACCAGACATCATGCTTTCAAAATTATCGAGGCTGAAGTCTAGAGATCTCTTCTATAGGTTAAAATTATTAAGTGCACCCCATTTGAATTTTCTTGAAGTTCATCATGTAGCCACACCCAAATTGGATCGATTCAACTTACATATGGTATAACTTATATTAATATGAAGTCATATTAAAAAGTTAAGTACAGCTTCGTTGTCAATAGGACCGAGTCAAATTACAGATGGTATAACGTTCTAAGTTTTATAATTACGTCTAATTCTAAATAATTATTTTCACGTGCAATCTAAATATATGGATCAATATAAATTGAATTGATGCTTATAAATATTTGAAAGAAAATTAACATCTACAATGCGTAGCAACAGATTTGAACATACCTTGTCCTCATAAATAAAATAATGAAATGCCGACCAATAACTTAAGAGGAATTTATCATATTTTTATTATATACAACATTACAATAATCACTTTACTATTTATATACGGATATAGTAAATTTACACATTATATACCCTTTCAATCACACGTTGACTATTTTCACCATAACACAAAATATATTTCAATAAAAATACCATACCGCCCATTTAATATTTCAGTACTTCCGTCCTAAATTTATTTATTAGATAATCAATTACATAACTTACAAACTTATTTACCACGTCATTCTATTGAATATGCCGCCTCACTTAGAATTATAAAGATTAAGAGACTACTTTATTTTCAATCTATTTATACACTCAATTATATATATTTATCTCAACAATATTTATTTATACTTTTAGTGGTGTTCAATTGACGTATTGATGGGAAATTTTCAACAACTGATTTTTTCAAACAGTTATTTAGCTCACAATTTGTATTATGCGACATCACCACAATGAGATGTTCAACCTTGTATACATCAAAGCACAAACATTAATTGCTGTTTACAGAAGGTAAAAATGGAAACACTACAACAATAATTGAGACTGTAAATAATAACACGAAATGTGTGGAAATCCCCACAAACCTAATTTACTTGACGTTGCATCCTAATTGAAATGTGAGATCTAATTGTACAATAATTCGTGCTTCTACATTATTTTCTTTTTTTTTTTTTTTGGGGCACCAAACCAGCAAAAAAAGAGCAATCCAATTTTGCCCACTCGGTACTACAAAACCCCCACCAAACTTTCCATATTTTGGAACCTGAAGCCAAAAAGTCGGCCCAAAGAATTCCAATATTTACACAACTGCCCCAATACTTTCATCCCTCCCGACTCAAGATCACACTTTTGTCAACATTTCGATGCTCGAAGAGATTCGAACACGAAACCTCTCGAGTTTTACAATTCGTCAATCACTTATCCTTTCTTCATAATATCATGCATCATTTCAAATGCGTGGACATTACCCATATTTCAATGTCTAAACCCAAACCCGCTTGATTGGGTCGGGTGCCTTAATCCATACAGGTCAACCGGGCTACAGAAGTTCGGTTGGGTCAATACGACCGAATTATGCCGAAAGAGCCCCGAGTTATCAACCCGTTGATTCCTAAGCCCACTCTGAACCTCCTCTTCCACCGAGTTGCCCACCCTCCCGCAATTTACGTGGCACATTTGGGGCATCGAGGGGACATAAAAGTCATTGTTCGCATAACCGGCCACCCCATGACTCTGAGTCGTCGTCTGTGTCTGTGCAGCGGAGACGAATTCGGGGACCGAATTAAGACCCGCAAGACTCGCCCAGTCAAAATTACCCGACCCCAGATGCTGCAAATTGTTAACCTTGTTGTCTTCATGCTGTAAAGTCTTGAGTGAGTTCATGCGTGGCAAAGCGAAAAATCGGTCATCAATATCAGGTAAAGACTCGAGCACATCATCAAGATGAGAACACGAAGATGAACAAGAACCATTACTGTGTTCTTTGCTTGAAGAAACACTTGTTGCTGACACTGGTTTTTGGGAACCTGAATGCTTCTTATAGATTCTGCACAGAACCCAATCATCTAACTGCAAAAACAAACAAACCCAATTAACTTGCTAAAGAGGGTGATTAAGCTAGTTAATAATATGAAGAGCAGGGCATACGGGTAATTTTGTATTTACCTTGGAGCTGCCATTTTTGCGAGAAGGTTCAAAGAGTCGATATTCGTGCATGATCCAATTGGTTTTGGTGCCTTTTGGAGCTTTGCCTACGTAAAACACAAGAGCCTTTTTGATACCAACCTTACGACCTTCAGTTGTGATAATCTTGTCGGTGCCTGTGGCCTTCCAATACCCGGACCCGGCTACTCTGTTGGGTCGGGACCCGTTTGGATATTTTCTATCCCTGGGGCTGAAAAAGTACCATTCTTTCTCACCAAAAATTGCCTTGCCTGCAACAACACCACAACAATCCCATATTTCGAAGAAGTCAGTTGATGAAATCTTCATAATACAAAATTTGGAAGAGAAAAAAATAATAATAATAAAAAGTTGACTGAATTTGATTACTTACTTGGTAGAACCCATGGGTCAAACTTGTACAAATCTATTTCACCGATAATTTGCAGCGAAAAATGTTGCCCTGCAACTTTGCGACAGAGATATTGAACTAGAAGTTCCTCATCAGTCGGGTAAAACCGAAAACCCGGAGGTAAGTTCAATTGTGAGAGCGGGTCGGTCTCTGGTACGCCCATTTTTCAAGCTTTCAAATGGATTGCGAATAAAAGATATAGATGAAGATGCTGAGCTAAAGCTATGGGGACAAGCAGAGGGAGAAATGGAAATTGGTAAATATGAGATATTATTATTAGTATTTTTTTTAACAGTTTGGTGATGTGGGGCTATTTATAGAGAGAAAAATATTGGGGGGATAAGTACGGTCGTCCTTGTCTTAATGTTGGCTCGATGGGCCCCACAGCAGTTTATCACCGTTCAGAATTGGACACGTGCCCTCATCAAGCGGCCGACCTTATCCGGGGAGTGTATGCGAGGTGAAGAGTATTCTCTCGGGTGCATGAACCATCAGGAAAAACAAAAGTGAGTCACCACCCGCGGAGTGGACACGTGTGCCCCCCATTTGGCCCTTTGACAATTCTTCTAGAAAGAATTTAAAACACCGTGCCAAATCTTTTGGCAGAAAAAATTAAAAATAAAAAGCCATGATTTGCGTTTTCCACGCGTGGGGTGAGCCACGTCTGCTCGGGGTGTCGGACACGTGCTGGCACGTGGACACGTGTCCCTAAGTTAGGCTGGAATTTTGTCAAAAGAATGGAAGATGATAGGGAAAGAGAGAAAAAAGTTATGTAACGGTTGCATTATTATTTTTTTCTCTATTTTTATTTTGAGATTAGGGTTTCTTTCACTCAAGAACATCTGTGCTAGCTTACAAGTTTTAATTTAATTCATGGACTTTTCGCTTTCTTATTTTTTCAGAGAAGAAAAATGTTAGAATATTGTTATCTATAAGATTATAACTTCAAATTAGTGACAACCAATGTTATTTCATTTACGTCATTTTGTAATTTACTAATCTCACAAGAAGTACTGTATCCTACAAATTTGATACTAATCACTATAATTGAATCAATTTTATTAAGCTAGTAATCTTACATTTGAAATTCGAATAAATTGCATTTATATTAGAAGGCAAGTACTAATTTTCTCAGGTAAATTACGTTTTAATTTACTTATTGCAGTTTTGTACTAGGTCCAGGTTAATATAGTATCAATTTCAAACGTTTAGATTCTAGTTAAAGACTTTGATTAACGAATAGTATATAGATTATAATCAAAAGAATATTATTCACTAATATATAGGGTCCATGAGGGCATGATTGGGTAATTGGGTGGGTCAAAGTTTGAGACGGTTGCATATAAAAGCTACACTGTTTCCATAATTTATGGTTGGGTTTTATTTTTGTTTTAGAATTTTGTGATGGTGAAGAATTCTCGTTAAAGAGAGAGGGACAGATAAGTGAGCCAGATGTAAGTCATGGGCAGGTATATACATTAACAATAAATAATTTCGATTATTTAAGTTTCTAGGTAGGTCAAAAGGGCACGTAGATATGTTATATATGGTTTTACACACACTACGTGACATGTGGTCTTTATAAAAAGATTAGTTTGCTGACGATCGATACTGCTACGATTAATTCTCGAGTGATCCGCTGTACCTTTGCGGCCAATTAAAATCAAGATTCCTTTTCATATTCAGAGCCAAACCTCGCAAATAAATTATAATTAAAATGCTGGGACAATTTTGCTATGGAGGGTTTGTAGACTTGCATTATGCCACGTGCAGATAAAAATGTCTGTGTCTTCTTGAGATGGCAGTACGGCCACCACTTGAGTGGATACCGTTTGGGTAAAAGATTGCACTTGTCAAAAAATCTTCAAATTTAGAGCACCTAACTTGTCGTGCTGGCATTCAGTATTTTGTATTCTACGCTTCGATGGCTACCACGTAGAGAGATTGGATTTTCTTTTTCTCTTTTTTTCTTTTCCCCTTTTGTTTTCGATGCATACAAAGTGTTTCGGATATGCTTTGCGATCGTGCAAAAGGGTCTTGATCATTTATGCCAAACAAGTAAAAGCTTGGCTTTCAAAAAAGAATAAAGAGGAGGGAGAAAAAAAAAAAAGCTTGAAGAATAAAATATTATTGAATGAACGAATGAATGATTGGTGATTTAACTTGAGCTCCATTTTCATGAGTCGATGGGTATCTAGATGCTTGCTTTAAATCACTGTAAAACGATTAATGTTTATGTGCTTGAGACGTATTGGTAAAAGGGAGTCTATGCTTACAGCAATAAAAGAAGAGAAATTAAAAATTAAAATATTGCTAAGGAACTAAAATCTTTGAATTTAATTGATAAAATTTCGACAAGCCCTAAGATTTTATATCCGTTGTATACAAAGAGAAAATCGTAACGATGCATAATTTCTGTACTACTCCGAAATTACTTGCGTATGCAGATTCTGGATTTTATTGCCTAATAAAAAATTACAAAAAAGAAAAAAAAGGAAATCTAAATTTCCCACAAAAAAGATAAAAAAGAAAAAGTACTGTTAAGAAATAACTAATTCTAAGACTGATCTGGGGCCAAGCAAACGGAATTTGGTGAAATACCATGGATCCCATCATTGTCTAAGATTGTGAAATTTGATGTTCCATTGAAAGTTTTCCAAAAAAAATAAAGGACAAAATTACGTAAGAAAACTCATTTAGTGTGACATTGTCAATCTAGTTGATCCTTCGCATTCTCATAGACCTGTTATCAAACGGAAACAGATGAATTTATACATGAAATATGGCCTTGAGTCAGCAGCAATCATCTCAATTATTTGGTTTATTTTCGTGATCTTTGTGTCTTTATCCTCTGAAAGCTGGAGGCTCTATATATGTCTAATAATTCTATGTGTAATACTGTCATTGAATGTCACGACAGCAATTGCACAAAACAAAAGCATAACAACAGCTATGAACAGTGGCGAAGTTAGCACTATTTTTTGGGTGGGCTATATTTTTTTTTAAATTCAATTACTTTTAAAAAAATTTCTATACAAATGAAATTATTAAAATATACTAGATAAATTAAAAAAACTAATAATAAAACTATAAAAGTACAATATAAATAAAAAAACACTATCGAAGAAATTTTGTCCGATTCTTCAGAAAAGAAAACTCATGTATTATCGTATTTGAATTATTTTGTGCGATAATAATATATTAGATAATTATTAATTATTTTAAAAACAATTGATAAAAGTATAAGTTAATAACTAATCCAAAAACAGTATGAGCATACGGGTGCAGCAGAGACTGACCGTCACTCATAAGGTGGTAATTTGATGACTTGAACAATTGAGTTTTAGGAAATTTAAACTTTGGATAATTGGATCAATTACTTAGGGATTTGGGTGATTTTTTTTATTTAGAAAAAATAGATGTCGACTATAATTATTAGTTATAATTTTAGATTTTACTATTAGTTTTAAAAAAGAATAAATTTATAATTAATTAATTTTTTTCAAGATCCACGTTAGCCTTCTTCATAGCTTCACCCTTGTCTATGAAGAAAGTTGAAAATTTCTCTTAAATTTGAGTTGTTTTGAATCTCTGATTCAAATTAAATGAAAATTGAGGGTAAATTTTGATCACATATAAATAAATAATAAAAATGATATGTGTAAAAAAAAAAAGGAAATTATTATAGCTAAATGCATCTTCAAACACTTATATCACAAGCAAACTTGCATGTTATGCATCAACCGCATATGGTAGTTGGTACAAGTTAAATAATCAAATGATATCATTTTAACGGAGCTGGCTAAGTTACAGATTCTGTAACATACAGATCCAACTTAGCCAGCTCCTGATTGGCTAGATAGCTACCAAACAAAAATAATTACATGCTTTTTCTCCATATGTAAGACAGGTGTGGTGTATGCATTGGGTGCATCTGACAGCCAAGCAAAATGGATAAACTTTGTGCTATCTCTGTCTCAATAAATAAATAAATAAATAAATATTTAATAACATATCTTTAGTTCGTAGAGAAAGCACATGTACAAATAGGCCATTATAAAAAGTCCATTCATTGGTTTATCACTCCACGTTGCCCATTGAACAAAATCAAATACAAATACAAGACACCACTTTATTATTGGTTCAACAAAACTACTTTCCTTTTTTTTCTTCAGCATTGAATCTTGACTTCAATTTATGCAAAGTAAATGGCTGCTGCAGAACTCTTCAACGAGTTCATATATTAAAAGGGTTTTTGGTACTGAAAAATCTAAGCAAAAGCCACAGTCGCGAATGAGTCCGGAATTAAAAAATAATAATAATTAAAAGTAGGCTCCAACATCCCTAGTATTATTACGGCGCAGACCATGAATTCAATAATTTGACTATTGTTCAGTCCCCTTTTTTTTACCGATTATTTAATATTAATTTATTTGGCATCTGATTGGCTAATAACAAATGACAGCGGTGTTAGTTCAATCGTGCGTTATGTTCATGGGGTTTTGTGAAGAGGGACATGACAACGTTGGACTTTTGATATGAGTTGTGTTCGCACATTTTTCAGCTGCCCACAAAATTTGAGTGGTGGTTGGACGGCGACCGAACAACATAAATTGCTTACAAAGTGAATTTTGACTACCCATTCAATCAATCAATCAAATTAAAAGTAATTACTGGCTCTTTATTTTCTTTTTTCTTTTTTTTAATTTTTTTAAAGGAAAATTCTACAATAGATCTAGTCAAGAAATGGTGGATAACGTAATGTGTTAAATCAGCATGTTGGATCGTAAATGAAATGGGCCTGAAAAAATCAAACATTTGTTCTTTTTCTAGTGCAAGATCAAGAAAAATATTATTTAATTCAGTTGGGCGATTGCGCATTTGGACCCCTCCAATAACCTTTGAATATTCCTTTTCTCATTTTGAAGAGAAAATAATTTATTTCCGAGAAAGCCCCCATTTTTTCAATTTTCGACAAAAACCCCCTTTAAAATATTTAAAAATAATATTAATTTCTAACGACAAACCGACAAAAGTAGCCATCATAAAAATTTATTTCCGACAAAACCCCCATTTTTTCAATTTTCGTTTTTGTTGTTGAAACTTCAAGCCCCATATCTAGGATTTTTTTATTTCTGTTGTAATACTTTTTTTTCCCATGTCCCCTTGTTCTCTCTTATGATCGTTTTCCTCTCTCTCTATCGAACTTCCAATTCCCAACAATGAAGAATTCTCTAGAGTGCTTTGTTGCTGACCTAAAAATAAAAAAAGAGTGTAAAATAAAAAGCTTCTTTGCATCTATTTGTGGATTCATAATTTTGTATATTTTCCTCACCATTTGTTGTTAAAGTTACACACATTTTTAATTTAATTTTTCCTGGGTCCTACTTTTGAATATTGTTGTCACAGATTTACAAGTCTTATATAACCCAAAAAAATTATTAATAAAAAAAAGAGTTTGTGTTTTACATACGGGCTTAATTCTACATTTCTTTGTCCTCTAATGTAATATAAAGAATAAAATAAATACTTAAAAGAGTTTTAAGAGGTTTTCAAAAGAGTGCAAATAGTCCTATTCTATTTAACATTATTTTTTCCCTACAACAACGCTAGGAAGAGGATGATGACACCATTAGAACTCCTCCACAAGGCCAAAGAAAATGATAGAAACTCCATTGAAGAAATTAAGCTCTTCCTTTCCAAGTCACATAATCAAGAAAGTTGCTCCACCTTGCCCATAAAACACAAACTCCAAGAAAAGGAATAAAGAATCCGTATGATAAAATAGCTTGATGATTATGCAAGGAATATAGGATTACTCAGCCTACAATGAACAAACGCTTATGGACAACGGCGGATTCAAACATAATTTATTGGGGCTAAATCACATAACAATAAGATATAAAAACTAAAAGTTTATGGATTAATGAGTTTATAGAGGTTATTTTTGTTGGGATTATGTGCTCTTTAAAACATTTGAGTTATTTATAAATAAATTTTCTAATTAATAAAATATTTTAGATATTTATCATATATCTTAATTGAATAAATATTTGAAATAAGGTTAGTTTAATCATATTATATGTATTTATATGATAATCATCATATGGATCCATATAAGATATAAATACAAATTCTCTTATGATTAAATAAATTGAGTTCATAGTTGTTGGAGTTGGGTGCTCTATTTATGTTCAGAATGTAGTGAAATCATTGAATAATTTATCTAATTATGTACGAATTTACTGATATAATTTGACTACATTGAACTAGATCACATATGATATTTAATTGATCTTAAATAACTATCAGACTTATTAAATTTCATAGGTATTGGATTTATTGCAATCTTAATCTTGAGTTAGTTATAGTTTCATATTTGTAATTGTCATTTCATTTGACTTACCAATGAATACGGCATACATTTGTAGTCAAGATTACCTAGTATCTTAGTTGAAGCAATTATAAGCATTGAGATTATATATTAGCAATATAAAATTTGTACAATATATCTCTTGATAGGATTTTAATACTTGATCATAGAATTATTTGGTTAGAGTGTGTCAACATAATTAGTATGTTAAAAATGATCATTAGAGAAAATCTATAAGTGTCAAGGAATAAGATGTAATTAAATTGATTTGACAATTGAGATATCAATTTAAGTATTGATGTGGTACAAATGATTGTTGAGTAAAGAAATCAATGTGGTATGATTTAAACTATTATTTGATAACATTATCCTTGATAGTATAAAATATGGAGGTTAGTTCCATTATCCTAGTGGAGTGTATATTTGAAATTAAATAATTGGATTAGTTTAATTACATGTCTTATTATTGTAGCCACTATTTGTATGTATCCGTATGATCCTTAAGCTAGCTCATTTAATTGATTGCACCACTACTAGATTAATAAGCAAGATAAATAGTAATTTGAATTAAAACCCTAAATATAATATTTGGTGGGAGGCTCCATTTAATATACTTGTGTATAAAGGGTCTTGTGTTATTTATAAAGTGGGCCGCTATAACAAGGATAATTATAACACCACTTTTGGCTTTATTTTTATATTTTAATTTAAATTGAATATTTTTATTTAATAGAATTAAAAAGAGATAAATAAGGAGCTTAGAGTTTCTACTAGTAGATATAAAAAGGGTTTTTTCTTTTACAAAAGAAGAGAGGAGCCACAATATACAGAATGTAGAAAGAAATTTTTCTCTCCGATTTTGAGAGAAATTTTTTTCTAGTTCTAGTTATATTTAGTAGTCATAAAGGCATCGACATGTTAAGTGTATATCGAATTTGAGTCATAACTTAAAAGATTGATGATGAAAGATGATCCAATAAGATCATTAGTAACAGATTGTGATCTAATAAGATTGGTGGTGATAGATCGTGACTTGAGAACCTAAATTAATATTTCTGGCACAAAATAATTTTTTAACCAACAATTTTAACATATTTAATGGATTAAATTAAGAGTAATGATACAGCCACAAACTCTTGTACAAACTTATTTTGTACAAACTGATGTGGCATGATAAGATTGGTTGAATTAAATATCACTTAGCTCACATGATTTATTTTTATTAATTTATATTTTCATTCAACCAATTAATTAATACCATGTCAGTTTGTACAAAATAAGTTTATATAAGAGTTTGTGGCTGTATTACTACTCTTAAATTGAATAATAGTAAAACCACCTACATGGATTGCTGTGGAGTTTTTTTAATCAAAGTGTGAGTTTTTATAGTTATCATAATTAAAGTTTAAATTTTATGGATTTATGGATTATTTTTATAAATTTAAGTTTATGTATTAATTATCATTCTTTTTAAAATAATAGCTCTGTGATAAACTAAAATTTTTGCTTGCTCAATATAATTAATAGCCGAATGCATATATCTGTTAATTTTTTTAATTTCGGAAATTATATTTTTTTAAAATTAGATAAAAACAAAACTTCAAGAAAATGGCGTTCAAGGTGGAAAAATGTTGGAAAAGTACCTTTAAAGGTTTCCAGTAAGAAATGTATTACCATAGGAATAGTTTAAAAACAAAATAATAAAATAAAATAATATAATAAACTCTATCAAAAAATAATATAATAAACAAAAATTATTTTATTTGGCCCTACAACCACAAAGAGCAATAGAGAAGTGACAGTTTTGGTTTTGCACTGTGGGACCGATTTCAGAAACAAATATGTAAAACACTCCTCTATTATTTTCTGCTTTAATCAAGGGAAGAGCGAAAACAAGAATGATTGTATGGGTGCTGGTAGTTTTTTGTTTTTTAAAAACGAAAAATACAAAAATATGTTTAGTATAGTTATTCTTTGACAATCATTAAAAAATTTAAAGAATAAAATATTTATTCTTTTACTTTTGTGAACAAAAATCAAGAAGGCCAAATTATTATTCTCAACTTTTGTTCACAAAAGTATAAAATAAATAAAAAAAAGTTAAGGAAAAAGGTGGTGCCCTAAGCCACTACTTTTATTTATTTATTTCATTAAAAATTCTTTCTCCTCTAACCATTTATTTCATTAACAAGTTTTTCTCCTTTAACCATTTACTTCCACCTTATCTATTCAACAGTAACCATTACTTCTATCATTTTCTTCTTCAACCATAAAAACTCTTTAGTTTTTATCTCTTCAACTGTAGCCAAGATTTAAGTATTTTTTTAATTTTATGTTTTTTTAGTAATTCTACATTTATCATTTAATTTTAATTTTTTAAACTTAATAAATTATGAGAAAGTTTTCTCAAAATTATTGTTGCTATATGAAATTTGATTTCATTTTGATTAAAATTATGATAATAACATATATCATGTATAAATAAATTGAAGAAAACTATTTTATAAATTTTTTTAAACAAATAACAGATGCATTTTTATTATTTTTCACATTTTTAGATAAACAACTAAATGCATTTTTACTATTTTCATTTTCATATATGCATTTTTACTATTTTCAGTTTCATATGCTGTTTTGAAAACAAACTACTAAACATATTTTCATTTTAAAAAATATCACATCAAAAACATCATTCTTCTTCTCTAAAATAAGAGTTAAAAACACTGATTAAAAAAAAATTACCAAACGTATCCTTATTTTCAAAAGAATCCAAACACTATTGAAAAAGAAGTTTTTTGTTTTTAATTTTTTGAAAAACAAAAACACCAACTTCGAAATGATAACAAACATGCTGTAAAATTTTGAGTACAGATAGATACTCTTTAATAGGAGGATGTTTTTGATGAATTCTGAAACATAAAAGATAAAATAATTAATTTACTGAAATACTAAAAATTTTTGATAATTTTCCCTTCAATTAATTCCATGATGATAACTCCTCCAGCCCATATGTCCATGGTATCATTTTAAATGTAAAATCCAAGAATAAATTTAATAGCAATGTAAGAGTAAGCAAAGCATACATCATTATGAAAAACCATGGACTTCGGAGAAAAGCAACCCATGCTGTCACAGGGATATACATAATAAAATTAGAAACATTTAAGTACCAATTTAGCATCACAACCAAGCTCAAGCTACCGCTAAACCTGGTTGAGCACTAAGGCTATTTAACAACAGATCATGTCTTAGCCAAAACTACTCCAAGCAATGTAAATTCAGCTTTAATTATGCAAGTGTCACGCACCATGTACCCTTCTTTCGGGTCCTTTAGTTTAGCCAAAGACCTGAGCTGTGCACAGCCCCAGGCGAAACAGGTCGATGGTGTATAACCACGTACTCTGTACTACATATAAAAAATTATGAAATTAAGCTTTTAAAACTTCAAATACGCGACATACAGGTGAAATTAATTAACACATTGTGAAAGCAGAATCATACCTTTTAATTCAATGTTCTTTCCATTTTTTTTGCTCAACACTCTGAATGAATTTTGTAAGCAATTTTGCATTGGGATCGGAACACTTGAACGATACACATCAAGAAATAGCCCGACGCAGTTGCCCCTGCCTTGTACGCAACCATTAGGGTAGGACAAAATTTTCCTGCATTGGTAACGTTAGCCAAATGTCATCTATGCGTAATCATTTGTAGACTAGCAAGCTGAACTCAACATGAGTAATTAAAATTGACATATACCAACATACCATTTGTAGCATCCAAATGATTTTTCGTCAAGTAAAGTTGAGAAATTACTAACTTTCCAAGTATGGTAACAAGTGGGGCGGTTCATGCATCATTGATGAGCGCTCTCCTTTGAAAGTATTTTTGACGACAAAAACCTCCTCACAAGACACACCCACACACACACACACATCATTGATAAGGTATTCATTTAGAGTGTTGGAAAGTGTTTCCAGGTCGATGAATTTGGTGATACACCATTTGGTCTTCACCGCACGAAAATGCTTTTCGCACTAGTGAGGCTTGAATTCTAGGAGGTCTGTTCTTTATCGCTGAAGCTAGAATTTAGCCTCAAATTAATGTAAGCAAACATAAAAAGTTACAACTATACATTAATAGTTGAGAAGATTGGTACCTTGGAGACCAAAATATTTGTCTTGAAATTGATTGAACATAAAAAAAAAATTGATTATCGCATTGACTTCCCATCCCGTTGGCAGAGAACTCGTCTCACTGTCTCAGCCGATACCAAGTAAGTAGATATATCATCTCTCACTTCATGCTGTAGTCTCAATTCAAGTGGATAGACAACTTGCTGCAGATCAAATTATATGTAGCATTCCAGAAATATTATCATTTTTATGAAACAAATTAACGACGGTAAATGCTTTGTGTCGAGGTAGTTACAAGGAAGACAACAAAGCATACCAATTATTGCCCCCCCGCTTCAAAAAGTTGTCTCAGATTAATATCTCCATTGAAGCTTCGGATAATAAAGATGAGGATTTAATTTTGTGCTGCCGAGCTGTCATAATCCTCACCAATCAAAATGGCGTTCGTGGAATCAAAAGACTGCTTGACCTTTTCTGCCAATGGTCATTTCATCACTGGCTGACATAATTTATTTCCGAAATTACCCCATACAAAAGTTAATCACAATCAAAATTAAAGACCGCATAACATACGTTATATTTATATGATAAAGGGATATTATTATTTTTTTACTAAAGATATTCTGATAAATTATGTTAATATTATAGTTTGGTAAAACTATTAATTTATCACTAAACATTTAAACTGTTAGTATTTTCCCATCATTCCGTTAAAACTCAGTTAATATGTAATAGAAATTTTCTAAAAGGTCAAATTTACCCCTAAAGCATAAAAAATATGTAATTAACCTTTCATGAATTTTGTAATTAAATCATTATTTGTTGTTCTTCCTTTTTTAAAGGAAAAAAATTTTTCTTTATAAATTTTATAAAATTGACTGTGTGGTGCTAGGTACTTCATAAATTGATTTAATTTATTTAATTTTTAAAGGGCAAATTTATTTATTAAATTGATGAGCTAAAGAAAATTTATTCTACTACTAAAAATCAATTTATGAAAGGGAAAAAAAGAATGTGCAAAAGAAGTAATTTAATCTTTGATATGATGATAATAATTTTGCACAAAAAAATTAAATAAATAAATTTTCCCTTTAAAAATTA
Source organism: Citrus glauca (assembly GCA_029633175.1). NCBI lineage: Eukaryota > Viridiplantae > Streptophyta > Magnoliopsida > Sapindales > Rutaceae > Citrus > Citrus glauca. Next base: position 35,540,421 of record JAQOOD010000001.1, on the reverse strand, counting down.
AATAAATTAAATCAATTTATTACCTAACACCACATGGTCAATTTTACAAAATGTATAAAGGGTAATTTATGTCCTTTAAGAAGGAAGAACAACAAATGATGATTTAATTACAAAATTCATGAAAGGTTAATTACATGGTTTTTTATGCTCTAGCGGTAAAATTGACCTTTTAGAAATTTTTCGTTACATATTAACTGAGTTTTAACAGAATGGTGGGAAAATGCTAATAGTTTAAATGTTTGGTGATAAATTGATAGTTTTACCAAACCATGGTACTGACATAATGTGTCAGAATATCTTTGGTGGAAAAATGATAATATCCCTATGATAAAATTACCGAGAAACTTCTTCAGTTCATTATGGACACCAATGATGCTGCCATCTTAACAGGAAAATTCTAAGTCGTAGCAGTTGCACATAGTCACAAACTCCGTTCAATATGAGCCCACAATTATAGAATGTTAAGGTTACACTGTGAACCTTGGATCTTTTTATTGGTCTTTTCAGAGTTATTTTAAGTGAACTAGCCGGGTGCCTAGGGTCCATATCATAAAAAGGTTCTATTTTCTAAGTAATTTTACAATAATACTTTGCTTAATGAACTTTTTTTTAATACTTACTGCAGAAAAATTTATTTTTTAAATATCTCTTTAATTAATAATCATCCTAAAATTTAATAAAAATTTTATATTTGTTAACATTTTAATTTGGGACATCAATGAACTTACCTCTTTTGGAGAGTCATTCTCTTTTTTTTTTTTTTTTTCACAGAGTTAAAGTTTCATATGGGGTGACATGGGGTTATGCCCTGCAAGGCCACTTAGTGGGCCTATATGTTTAGGAGATGGGCATTAGCCACTCCTTGCTTACGTGCATCATGTTCATTTCTCTTAGATTTTAGATAATGGAAGATAATGGTCTTAGTATTCCCACATTTTCTTCATCCTTGAATAGTGGGTCTTGATTATGGATTAATGGTTACTAGGATAGAATGGTTATTATAGAAGTGAAAGTGGTCGGTTTGTGCTTATTATTTCGTTTGTTACCTTATGAGAATATCTAGGTAGTTCTTGATTTATAGGGATTGATTTCTTTCTTAATTTTGATTGAGTCTTCGTTTAATTTTTCTTCATCCTTTAGGAGTTATTTATTCTACTAGGAGGTGGCACTCTTCCCCGAGGTAAGATAAAGATAGATTACCCTATCAATAGTGGTGATTCTTAAAAGACATAAAGTGCCGATGAGAGAAAAAATGAACTAATCAATATTCATTTTTAGTTTTTAACGAGAGTAATCCTAGAAAATATAATGTTAGTTTAAAAATAGTGGCTATTAAGATAAATTAAAAGCTATCAAATGTCACCACTCCATTATATCATGGTTTAAGTTTTTTCAAGTGGACTCTGCTAGATATTCAATAGAGTAGTGCTATTAACACCTATTCATTAACCTCATAAACCCTCTTTCCTGATGTAATTACATCTAACAAATATATAATTCTAAATAAATACATTTACTATTTCTCTTTATTTAAAACTTGCATATATGTTTGTGTAATCTTGAATGAGAAAAAAAAAGAAGAAATAGAAATACATATGGCGATAATAAAAAAATTTAAATATAAATAAAAGAAAAAACTTTACTTAATAAGAAAGATAAAATTATAGAATTGATCCTAAAAAATATTTAACAGAAGAATTATTTGAAAATTATGCAATAATGATGAATTAACAGATAATGATGTCGATAAAGAACTTATAAAAATTTTAGATTTTGAAAATTTAGAAATTGATGAAGTTTATTATTTAGAAAATGAAAATGAAATTTTAGTAGAAGAAGAAGACATGAAACTGGAGATAAGGGAAGTAGTAATAGACCAATACTGGAACCAATAATTGAACTATCAAATGTAGAAAGTTATTTAAATAAAGGAGGAGTTCGAGATAGTAAAGAAAAATACAGAGAGGTAGAAACGAGCATTTAAAGTTAAAACAAAATTAAAAAATTAAAAAATTAAAAAAAACATTGCACAAGGTAAATATATATTAATATCAGAATTAGAAGGACATAAGCCAGGAGAATGGAAATAAATATTTAATCAATGGGATGGGAATTTACTTAGGGGATTTTTTTTGACTTAACGACTTAATCAACTTAATTTCAATAAGTTAAATCATTAAGCCTTTTTATTTTTCAATTAAATGAAAATTTTCAGTCATTAAGTCATTGAAATTTTAAGCCAATTTTTGTTAACTTTTTACTTAATCTAAAAATTATTATTAAAAGATATTCTCCAAAATATCCATACCCTTACCTAAATAAAATTTTCATAATTTACATTATTACCCATCTTTATAACTTATGAGAATATAATTGTAGACTATTATTTTTTATTTTCTTCAAATTAGCATTATTTATCTTCATAATTTTTTGTAAATATTTTCCATATAAAAGCATTATGAGCTACAATAAAATTGATTAACATATACTAGTTTAGAATATAAAGTGTTATATTCAATTGAATATTATTTATATTATGAAAATATATTATTTTATTTAAGTTCTTTAAAATGTTTATTATTTATTTAATATTTAAAATTTGTAAGGGTATACATGTAAAAATATTAGTTTTTATATTTTTGGAGTTAAAAAACAATCGAGTTAATATTTGTATTTAGCAATTTAGGAAAAAAAAATTAAGCATGTCATTCATATTCAAACATTCAATTCTATCAAGATTTTAAGCTAATTCAAATCTTTAGATTTTTTTTAACAGAAAAAACACCACCTTAGACATTTAATGGAAGACTTAGCAGTAATAGTAGACCTAAATTATAAACTAGTATATTTAGAAAGCACTTTAGGAAATAGAGAAAAATAAATATATTTAGGATGTAGAGATTGGTTGAAGAAAAACAAAATAGAAGAATTAAATAATTTCGATACAAACATAACTGTAATTAGTTTATAGATTTAATGAGTGAGTTAATATTAGGAGAAGATGAAAAAGATGATGTGATTACACAAATTAAAGCCATTGGAAATTTAGAACAATTAAAGATTCATGATTTAAAATATTTTGATGAATATGCTAATTATTTTTATAAAGAATGGAGTGATATAGGAAGACCTTTTAATGAAGATTTATTATTAAAATTTGTAGAAAAATTACCTGAAAAAATAGTAGAAAGATTACATAATGAGTTAATTAATTTGTTTAAAGCAAAAAGAACTAATTATTATATAATTATTAGTAATAGTATTTGTATGAGGAAGAATTAGAGAATATTGTTAAGAGGAAAAATATAGGCATCAAATAAAATTATAACATGGAAAAATGCGTATAGACATGTCTGAAATACCAACTTTAGGATGTAATTATTCTAGTTATGAAAATCATAAGAAACCGTTAGGAAATTAATGGGTGAAGCAGACACGCAATTAAAGTGAAATTGAGAAATAATGAGACAACATAATCACATAGGGACACCAAAATTACGTGGATCGACTTTTATCCTATGTCCATGGGTGAAGATAGAAGAAAAATATTTTACTAGTGAAATAAGTATTATAAGTATTATAATATTTTAGCTCACTATCCATAACCTCAATACATCCAATCTCTCACTCACTAATTGCTTAAGAGTTTATTAAAACTCTTATTCTCTCACTCTACCATTTCTTAACCTCTCTATCTAAATAGAATTGAGAGCTTAAGAATGGGATGCCGAGAGAGGAATGAAGCCTTCTATTTATAGGCTTCATTTCCACTCCTTTTTCCAATTAAAATATTATAATTATTATTTTATTATTTTTTTAAATCTTGCGGCTCCTCTTTCCTTTTTCTTTATTTTGTTCCTTCTTCAACTTTCTTCCCTTTGTGGCACGGCACTGCTCATTTAGAAGAGCGATGCCCATCGCTCTTTTTTTTTTTCTTCTTTTTGACATACTCTCATTTAGAGATTTGACTGCAAACCAATCATATCTCCATACCATCTTTTCTACTTCGCCATTGTCATGTTGTTTATATCTTTTCTAGGCCATAAAAAAAATCTACTTCATACAAACTTGTCAGCATTGATTGGCTTGGTTATAACATCTGGTATATTCTCATTGGTATGAATTTTCTGCAAATCCAAACTTTTATCTTTGACTACTTCTTAAATGAAGTGGTACTAAAATCCTATATGCTTTGTCCTTGAATGAAAAGCTGGATTTCTTGTAATGTGCAAGGTACTCTGACTGTCACAAAACACAAGATTTTTTTTCCTTTTTGTGCATGAGCTTCTCCAATAACCTTTGTATCGAAATAACTTCATTGCAAACTTGTACAGCTACCATGTATTCTACTTCTATTGTAGATCAAGCCAAAACGGTCTTAGTTTTGATACCCAGCTTATATCTTCTCCTGCAAGGGTAAACATATAGTCAGTAGTGGATTTTCTTTTATCAAGGTCTTCTGTGAAATCTCAATCTACATAGCCTTTAACAGTAAATTCTGATCCTTCATAACATAATGCAACATCTGAGATTCATTTAACGTATTTCAGAATCATCTTCACAGTTTTCCAATGTTTTCCACTAGGATTCATCGTGTATCGACTGACTGCTCCCACTGCTTGTGCAATGTCCAGTCTAGTACATATCATAACGAATATTAAACTTTCCATATTGATGTATATGGTACTTAAGACATCTCTTTCCTCTCTGCTTCATTAATAGGATACATACTTGAGGATAACTTGAAATTAATAGGAAGTGAGGCAGAAATTAACTTACAATCTTGCATGTTGAAGTGTCACAAAATTTTCTTCAAGTTATTTTTTCGAGAAAGTCAAATTTTCCTATTATTTTTGTTTCAGTAAATTTACATCCCTAGAATCTTATTTACTGGTCTCAAGTCTTTCATTTAAATTTCCTAGCCAACTGTGCTTTCAATTTTTAGACTTGTTCCTTGTTGGGGCCTACTACCAACATGTCATCCAGTAAAATGATGAAATCGTTATCTTCAAATATCTTGTAATGTACATAATGGCTAAACTGAGTCTGTTATATCCAAGACTCAAGATAAAGGAATCTAATTTCTCATACCAACACCTTGGTGCCTATTTGAGACTGTATAAAAATTTATTCAACCTGCAAATTAAGTTCTTCTTAACCTTTTCAGGAAAACCTTTTTGTTGGAGTATATAAATTTCTTATTCAAGTTCTCCATGAAAAAATACAATTTTCACATCTAACTGCTCTCGATGTGGGTCAAATGTAGCATATATCGCTAAAACTACTTTGACTGTCGTGAGTCGGACCACTGGAGAAAATATCTCGTTGAAGTCAATACCTTTTTATTTAGCAAATCCTTTTACAATACTACTCCGCAATACTGTTCCGCTTGATTATTGTCATCGCGTGTGATCTTGTAGCCCTATTTGTTACTAATGGCTTTTCTTCTATGTGGTAGTGGTACAAGTTTTTATGTCTTGTTCTTGTGTAAAGCTTCAATTTCTTCCTGCATTGCTGTCATCCACAATGCAACATCTGAGCTGTTTAATGCTTCAGGGAAAGTTGATGGCTTTCCATCCTCTGTTAGAATACAGTATACAATATTAATCTCTGTGATATAATTTGAGTGCCACACTAGCGGTTGTCTCTCACGAATTGATTGACGAAATTCTGGAACATCGAACATCGAACTCGACTGGTACTTGTTTTTCATGCTCTGGTGCTACTTTAGAAGAATTGGAATTTTCTGAATTATTTTCCACATACATCGACACAGTCCCTGGTTTTTTCTTTACAGTACTATCAACCTCATCTTTCTTTTGTAGTTGATTTTTTACAAATTTAACATCTCTGTTAATGACAATCTTGTGGCAGTAGGATCCAATAGATGATACCCTTTCACTCCATCAGCATATCTTAGGAAAATATAATTTCTAGATTTTAGATCTAACTTTGTTCTTTTTTGGGCATTGTATATTACATACACATGACATCCAAATGCATTAGGTGGGAGTAATTAGCTAACTTTTCTATCCACATCTTTATCGATGTTGTCGACCCAATTACTGTGAATAGCGACTGATTTACTATATAACAGGCAGTTTTAACTACTCTGCCCAGAATGAGTTGAGTAGACCAAAAGTCCTCATTGCTCTTATTCTTTCTATAAGAGTCTGTTCATCTGCTCTGCCACTCTATTCTGTTGGGAGTGTATGGCACCGTGAACTGCCTCTAAATACATTTTTACTTACAGAAAACAAGAAACTCACTGTATATATACTCTTCATCTTTATCTATTCTCAAGCACTTTATCCTCTTTCTCGATTCAAGTTCGACTCGCGCTTTGTACTATTTGAACATTGGAAACACGTATGACTTTTTCTTGATTGGACACGACCAACATCTTTTGGAATAATTATCAATAAAAGTCACCAAATACATTGTACCTCCTTTGAACATATCTGAAGATTTCCAATCATAAAAATAAACCAAGTCTAGAATGTTTTTACTTTTGGCATTAGATTTGCTGAATTTTAATTTATACTGTTTACTTGTAACACAATGCTCGCAAAACGGTAAGTTCACTTATTTGAGCCTTAAAAGTAATTTTTGCTCAGAGAAAATTTTTAAACCTTGTTTTGACATGTGACCAAATTGGATGTGCCACATCATCATTGATTCTCCTTCATTTGACGCAACACACGCATCAACTTGCTATACTGTGTTTCCTTTAAGCATGAACAGATTTACGCCGATCTTTTCTGCCTTTATCAATACAAGTGCGCATCTACTTATCTTCATGATCTCATTTTCAACATGAGTTTTGGTCCCATAACTATCTATTTGTCCCAAAGACAATATATTTTTCTTTAGGCTTTTGACATGTCGTACCTTCTCAATTGTGTTAATTGTACCATCAAAATTTTTAATTTTCATGGTATCAATACGAGCAATCTCCAAGGTATGATCATCTCCCATGTATACAAATTCTCCTAAGATAGGTTCATATGTGTGGAACCATTCTTTTTGAGAGGTCATGTGTTAGATACCTCCTGAGTCTATAAGTCAGACGTCAAGTATTTTCTGCGCTTTGAAACAGTTGTTGTCTTATTATAAAGAATTTCGCGATCATCTGAGGTACTTGCTACATACTCCTGAGCATTTTATGACTCAGACTCTTTACCCTCGCTTCTCTTCTGGTAGTTCCAACACTCTTTCTTGACATGTCATTTCTTGCCATAATTGTAACATTTAACATTCTTCTTACTGTTTGATTTTGATCTACCATGGTTGTGTCTCACACTGGGGCCACGGTTCGTTGATTTTCTACTTACTACGAACTTGTTTGTCTGTCTTCGTTACTTTTTCACCTACCCTTCTCGTTTAATACGAAGGTTGCAATATCATTGAAGATTAAACTATCTATTTGATTGTTGTTCATCATATTGATGATGAGTTGATTATATAAATTAGGTAGACTCTGAAGTAGAAGCTCCACACATTTTTTTTCCTTTATTTTATGACCCAATATTGTAAGTTGTGAAAATAGAGTCAAAGTATTGATATGGTCGGTCACCGATATAGATTTAGCTATTCGAAGATTACAAAGTCTTCTTTTTTAAGAAAATCTTATTATGTAACGACTTGGCCTCGTGTAGTCTTGTGAGAGTATCTCATATTTCCTTTGTTGTCTTTTTCTCCGCTACTCTGGATAACACTCCATCTGCAAGTACCAAATATAGATCAATAATGACATTGTCATTCGTCTCATTCCACTTGTCATCATCAGTTAATTCCATGGGTCTTTCTTCAATTGTTTTTAAGTAATTATTTTTCCTTAATATAGCCTTCAACTTCATTTTCCATAATGAGAAATTGTTCCCATTGAACTTCTCAATTTCATATTTTGTTGCCATTTTGTTTATAAATACCGCACACAAGCTAGTGTAGCACCTTAAATAGTTGTGAGTATATGTGAGAATGCACACTAGGAAAGTTTTCAGGAAAGACTAGAGTGGTTACAATAATTCCACTTAAAACCCAGACTCCTTAGACTTTTATTACCTTTGTAACAGAACTTTTCTAAACATGTACAAAACCACACGATTACTCTACTCACACCACTGCTCCCTACTTTGCACTGCAAAATTTTTGGATTGCTCTTTTTGACATAAACATAGGTAAAGACACAGTCATTGTAAACAGCCATATAGACAAAACAGTAGAAAAATCTATAAGAAAAGGTTTGTTAAGTATGGTAACAATAAGCAAAAAGTTAAAAAGCTTTTAAAAAAGGAAAAATAATATATAAACACAATAAAACTTGTAAAAAAATTTTATGTGGGGTAAAGAAGAACATATTGAACAACATTACACAAAAAATAAAAAAGTCAATCAATTTGAAATTGATAATTATAATATAGAAGAAGAAATATTAGATGTAGAAGAAATATTTAATATAAATGAAATATCAAATAATGATAGTATATGTATCCTTAGTGAGGATAGTGAATCTAATATAAACACATAATCTAGTAATAGCTCAAAATTAGAATTAAAATTTGAAATTAATGTTTTAGAAACTTATATACCATTCTTTGGTGAAAATTGTACAATCTATAATAAAAAATTCGAACTAGAATATAGAGAAACAAATACAAATAAATTCCTTTGCAATAAATGTAAAGATAGACAACAAGATGACCATATAATAGAAATAAATAGAGCACAAAGTGAATAAATAAATTTAGATGTAGAATTATTATTTAGAAATGAAGTAGTTTATACTAAGGCAATGATAGACACAAGAGCTAATAAATGTATTATAGATGATAGTTTAGTGCCAAAAGAAAACATGAGTAAATTAAGAAGCTTAGTTAATATTAGACAATTTAGCTGAGAATTAATAAAACAACAGAATTTTTAAACAATTTACCTATTAGAATAAATGAGAGAACACATATATTGCCTCAAATATTTATTTCTACTCAAAAAGTAGGATATAAATTTATTCTAGCATTAAGTTTTATATTAAGAAATAATGCCAGTATATTAATAACTTCAAATGGAATAAAATTTCTATAAAAAAAAATAATATGTATACAACCTAGATACACATTTCATCGTATGAAAAGAAATAACAAGCAATTGAAAAGGAAATAGTTATTACTTATTTTGATGCATTATTAGAGGAGAACATGCCGTTGAAAATAAGATAGATAAGATAGAAAAGATAGAAAATAAAGAAAGCAATAACAAGCTAAGAAGCCATGGCCATAATCTGCTAGAGAACGATAGCAATGAATTAGACAATAATGAAGTAGAAATGTCTAGATGATAGTGAAAATAGACAGGTATTTGCAAGATGTCATGAATATAGAAGAAAAAAAAAGATAGAATGCTTAGAACGTAGTAAGTGGCCTGAAGATATTAAGAAGAAAGTAAAAGAGTTAGAACAATTAGAAATAATAGGAAATAACTTTATTAGAAAAAATAATAATGAAATATATAAGTTAGAAATAATTAATCTGAAAATATCAATAAAAACACAAGATTTAGCCAACAATTTAGATGATAAAAATGAATTTAAATTTCGCATGAGTTATGGAATTAAAAGTAATAAGAAAAAAAATACTAGTAGACATACAAGTCCAGTATTTATTGTAAATATCACAGCAAACCAAAAGGAGGAAAAAGTAGAAAGGTAATTAATTATAAAAGATTAAATGATAATACTTTAGATAATAATTACAAAATACCTAATAAAGATGAATTAGTAAAATATATACAAAATGTTAGATATTTTTCTAAATTTAATTGTAAAAGTGGTTTTTGGCAAATACGACTCCATGAGGAATATATTCCATGGACAACTTTTAGCTATGCAGAGAGACATTTTGAATGGTTAGTTATATCATTTGCTTTTAAAAAAATGCCCTCCGAGTATTGTAGGTTAGAATGGATAAAATTTTAAAATCCTTTTCAAAATTTTATAGTTACATAGACAATATTCTTGTTTTTAGTCAAAATAGATTTATGCATATAACCCATTTACCTAAAATTTTAGATTGCGTTAAGAATAATAATATAGTAATCTCTAAAAAGAAGATTGAATTGCTAAAACGAAAAATAGATTTTTTAAGACTAACAATAGATAAAGAAACTATAGAATTATAACCACATATAGTTAGTAAAATAATTGAATTTTCAACCAAGATAGAAGGATATTAAAGAATTACAAAAATTCTTAGGATTATTAAATTACGGTAAAAAAGTTTACACCAAATCTTAGTACATTAAAAAGACTTTTATTTAATAAATTAAGTAAATATGGACAAAAATATTTTAATAGTGAAGATATTAAATTAATACAAAAACTTCAAGGAACAGTTATAAATCTTGAGCCATTAGCATTATCCATAAACAATTATTATAAAATTATACAAATTGACGCAAGTAACTTAGGATGGGCAGGAATATTATTACAAAAGCAACCCAAGAGAACAAGAGGAAATAGTAATGTATACTAGTGGTAAATTTATAGAAACAAAAGGTAGAAAATCAAGCACAAAATTAGAAATTTTAGGAATAATAAATTCTTTAAATTCATTCCATTTATTTATACAAAACGATACTTTTACAATAAGAACATGATATAATAATATTATAGAATTTCATTAAAAAAAAGTACAAAAGCAAAATTTTGAGAAGACAAATTCCTTTATTAGCAAATGATGTATATTTTGTTAGTAATAAGTGGAAAATGATACAAAGCAAAATTTGAACATATCGTAGGTAAAGATAATGTTTTGACTAATATTATTTCCAAACTAATTATTCAATGAATCTTTTTACAGGTATGGAGCAATTTATTAATTTTCGTCCAGTAGTAATAAAACAGTTCTCTTCAGGAAAAATTTTGAGTTTTAAAAGTAATTTAAATTATTAGACAACTAGTAATGTATTTTAGACAATTTGTGGAGCTGTCAAAACCCACAGGATAAACTAAAAGTACACAATGCACTCATGCATTATTTTAGACAAATTAATGAACAAGTGGACAGTAAAAGTTTTGCATTTTATGTAATAGTTAAAGGTATACAACTAGGCATTTATAAATATTGTAACAAGATAGTTGATTTAACAGTCAATTATCCCAATCCATATTTTAGAGGATCTTATGCATTTCATAAAGTAACAAAATATGTTACCCATTTAGCAAAACCTTTGGTCAGTGCATCATCATCATCATCAATCATACAATTTCATAATCATTGTGAGGTCATAATACCCACAGTTAGAAAGCTTAATGAAACATGGTATCTTTTAGACAATATAATTGAAACATGTAGACAAAAAATAATTGCATTAGAAAGTGCTAATGAAGAATAAATTGGTTATAATATTGTGTTAGAAATTCTAAATTTTATTAATTAATCACAAAAAATCCTGAATGCTTTAACAAAAACAGCCATGGAAGAAATATTTAACCATACCCTAGTGGGAGAATTAGTAAAAATCTAAAAAAAATATTCCTTTATTGGTGACAGTATCGATATTATAAAAGACAAAATTGTAGAAACCCTACACCGAGATTTTTGTTCGGTAGCCAACGAAATATTTTATAGCCAATTGAATTTCTTAATTGAGTTTGGACCTGGATGGTCTGAACTAAGAAACATTACTTCTCTTAGACATGATTTTTCAACTATTTCATTTGAGTATTCTTTAACTAAAACACTAAACAATGAAGACGTATTGTTTAAAGCTTTAAGCTTTGGAATGATAAGAACCATTTATCTTTTTAGTTTAGATAGGTTCAAATTCTTTCCACCAATCTTAAACAGAGCGCTATCTATTCTAAAACTAACATCTTTGTTAAAAAACTTTTAACTCTTTACCACCAATGCCCCATGTAATTAATAAAAAGAAACATGTATGAATCATGTCATCTTTATAAACGAAGGAGCTAAAAAGTTCAAAATGAGGGATCCAGCAACCGTACTACCGTGGTACCCATACCACTGGTTTTGTATTTTGTGGCAGCAGTGTTGTAAAATTTCATTGAACCCCTTTAATTAATTTTTATTTAAACTTTACCTCATAAATATTAAATTAATTTCTATTGCATCCATATAAACATTATAATTAGCACCTTATATTATTTGTTATTTATATATTTTTCTTCTATATTACAACTTTATCACAATACCCCTCTCTTTATCACAAATACCGGCGAACCTGACCCGAATTTCGTTTCCATTTCCGTCCGCGTCACCGGCCAAGGTTGGTATCGATTGGAAGATCGTGCAACGCCGGTCATCTCCACGCCATCCTTGTCACAAAAATAACCAGGTCAACCCGACCCGGATTTTATTTCCATTTCCGACAACTCCATCGGCCACACGGTTGGTACCGATCGGAAGCTCGTGCAACACCAGTCATCTCCATGCATCCTTGTCGCCGTAAAGCATTCGGAAAGCTACCGATTGAAGTTGTAAAAAGTCACAAAATCTCCGCTTTAATTCCCCGTTGTTTCTCCAGTTTCCGGTGACGCCACCACTTAAGTTTTATTTTCCACAATTCCCTCTGTCTTTTCTGACCAACCACAGCCACTAAAAGAGTCGATTTGCCGTTGATTGGTCGTTGAAGGATTCGCGGGTTTGGGAGAAATGAATTTAATAAAGTAAAGTTTATTAAATTTATTTGTGAAGTAAAGTTTAAATAAGAATAAGTGAAAGAGCTTCATGAAAGTTTACACAAAAAAGACAAAAGCAACGGTATGGTGCCACTATTGCACAATAGGCGAGTCCCAAAATAATAACCCAAGCTTTTCCACAAAAGAAATATAGAACAACTTATGAAATTGCAGCTTTTTGTAAATGGGTTGAGCCTCTTGACAAGATCATAGTCCAAGTCAAAATTATATTATTTTAGGCCAAAAGTATCTTGTTTGTGAAAACCAAGTTGCTCCTTTGCTACAGATAAAAGTCAATAACATAGAAAAATGTGAAGAATATTTAGATGCAATAATTGAGATCAATGACATGCCATCATCAGAAGTAGAAACAGAAGTTATTGGTCACCGGTCTTTAGATGAAGGCTTAGCGGAAGTTATTAACGAAATGGACAGACAAACGACACCACAAAAATAAAATTTAGCCAGCTAGCTGCTTTAATAGAAAATAATTAGAAGGGTCAAGTAGTAAGTTTTTTCTTTATTTAAACTATACATATGTCCTTCCTTTACTTATTATCCATTAAGAAAAAATTGTGAAGGTATCTTTTTAATTTTATCATTTTGTTTTCGACACTGAGTCATCATAAAAAATAATAGTCAGTCCTAATTTTTTTTTATTGCTTTTTGGTCAGTCCTTTGACAACTTGTCAGCTATAAATATAATCCTTACTTTTTGTAACTAGAGTTACATTTTTATAACCAAAGTCAGTTTCGGATGTAATTTTCAAATTGCATATATATCTCTCAAACTCCTAAGAAGAGTGGATATAGAATATAAAGCCTAGAAAAAAGCGAGAGCAAGCATCACACCTTGTATTCAAAAAGCAAAAGCAATAAAAGTTTTCTTTATTCATACACAACATTATTCAGAGCATTTTTAATTTCTTTTATTTTTATTTATCTTTGGGGTTAAAAAGTCTTGTTTAGTTAACAAAAAATATAATTTATATTTAAAGCACTAACAAAAGGCTGGTTATTATTATTATTTAAGGGAAAAGAGTTTAAGAAACAAAATTTTGGAACATAAGTTTTTATTTTGACAAAAATATTAGGGACTCACTAAAATTTTTTGTTGATTTTCTAAAAACTTCTTTTAAATATGATCTCTGTTGGCCTCGTTTTACTACACGTGTGCTGTGAAAAAGGCGTTCTGGCATGAATCAAGAGTTCTAAAGTGATTTTAACCCATGTTTTCAAAACCAATTTTAATAAATAAAAGGCTAGTTTTTGCCTAGGCAACTACTTCCGCTTTCACAAAATATCTTCCATCTCGGAACCCCTTTTCTTTGGTATTAGAGCACCTCTTTTGTTTTTGTTTTAGATATATTTTACATGAGTAGTTACAAGGCAGCCTCCTGTTAGTTTATGAAATATTTTTATAATTGCTAATCTTGATGACAATCTTCTTGAATTTTATGCAAGTCCATTTATTGTGTTTGAAAAAGAATCTATGCTTGGATACAAAATAATCATTTTATAGAGAAATTAGAAATTAATTTAAAAATTATAGAACTTGAAAAAGAAAAAAATTAGTGCAGAACACTCAATTTTAACAAATTTAATAAAAGAAAGATTAGGAAATATAAAACTTTTCAGTAGATTATGCATATCCATTAGTAGAATTGAGACTTAATGACCAAATATTAAACTAGTAGGATATAGTTGTAGAGAGTTTAATAAGGAAAATAATAATATACAACAAGTAAAAGCTAATACTATAATTAAATTGTTCGTTAAAGTTTGTAATAAATTAGAACATTTTGATGATAGATTAATTAGATTAGAAACTAGTTTTCAAACTCGTAGAAGGACCAAAAAAAAAAGAAACTGTCTGTTACTTAGAACTAAACAATTCATTAGATAACTTAGATACAGAATTAGACATATTTACAAATAGAGTTGAAAGATTAAATTTAGGAGAACTAATTATAGTACCTAGAAAAGTAGATTTTAGAGATTTATTAGGACCCAAAGTAGTATTAAAAAGTAATGAAACTAGTAAGAAATAGTAGTGTAGACATCATTTTAACAGAAAGAATTACAAAATCATTGTCGTTTTCAAGTAAAGGCAAAGAAATTATAGAAAGGACAGAAGATATAATAAATGAGGAAGATCTTGATAAATTATTAGAATTTTTTTTGAAAAATTAGAAAGGAAAAAAATTATAAAATGAAGGAATAATGTCAAAAATGAATAATAGCTTATACATTAACACATATGAAACTAAATGAGCCGTAGCAAATAGAAGAGAAGATTAACATTAGTTAGTCCATGAGGAAGAGATTATCTTAGAAAACAAAATTATACAGAAAATACACATAGGAATAATAGTTACATGTAGGGGTGGACATAAATCCCCAACCCATGGGCTTACCCAAACCCAAATCAAATTAAATGATTTGGGTTGGGTAAATTATGAAAATGGGTTATAAGTGGGTTTTACATAGAAAACTATTTTATTATAGGTTGGGTATAGTTTACCCATGGGTTATGGACAAAACCTTAATATTTAAATTTTTCAAATGAAATAAATGAAAACAAAATAAATGAACACAAATAAGTAAAAGATCACCATTAAATTTTTTACGGCGTGATCAATTGTCAACAGTTAGAAAATAAAAATAACAGTAAAACTAAATTTAAATTAAATAAATATTGTTGTAAATAACATAAATTTTTTTCTTATTTACAAAAATAATTCCTCCAACATGGAAGGATCATCATAGAAAGAGCAGTAGATTCTACTAGTGATCAACAATAACTCGGCTTGGACTGGGTCCGATATGCTAGATGGCGGCTAATTTTTGGACAATAATTGAATATAATCCCATATTTATTTTATAAATATTTTCTTATAATAAACATTTTGTATTATTTTAAAATTAAATGTAAAAAGTATAGGTAAAATATTTTTTATTTATCTTATAATAAATTTTATTTGTCATTCAAGTTTTCTTATAATAATTTTTTTTTATCATTTTACTAATAATTTTCTTATATATTTATTATAAGAAAATTTTCACAAAATAAATAAGTATAAAAAAATTTTATTATTAATTTTTTTGTTCATATCAAAACATATATTTCTTTTTTTTAATACTTTAATTTTTATTTAGTTTCTATCTATGTGATTTATTTAATTTATAATAAATATAAATAAAAGAGTAGTTAAAAATAAGGGTAATATTGTAAACTTATACTATTAGGGGTTTTTTGGCCATTATAAAAATAGAAGGGGGAAAATGATATATGTTGATTACTGTAGGGGGAAAGTGAAAATCTTCCTAAAATTAAGTATATAAGTAAACAACATAACGCAAAACTACCAAAATGATAAATAAAAACAAATATTGCATAATTAAATAAATAACAAGTGGTAAATTTTATTATTAGATTGTTAATGTCATGTTTGTAAAAGTTTATTATTAAAGTGTACGTTCTTATTTATTGAGAAATAATTTTTGTGATTAAACTTTATTTTGATTTTCTAGTATTCTTTAATTTAAGGATTAAGTTATTGTAAAATTTATAATTTTTATCCACTATATTTTTATATTTTAATATCAATTTAATAATTAATAAAAATTAATAATTTTTATATAATTAAATTTTATTAAAATAAAAATTATTTTGATAATAAAATTCAAACCAATCCCAAATGGTTTGGTTTGGGTTGGGTTAAAAATATTTGGGTTGGATCTAAATTTTTATGGTTTGGTTTTGGTTGACTTAAAATTCAACCCAAACCAACCCATACCCACCCCTAATTACATGAATCCTTAGTTGAAGAAGAGAAGGATTAGACACTAAACCACTTGTATATTTATATAATAGTAGATTTTACGACCATGAACAAGCACAAATAGCTGGTATAGGGATATATTTAAAAAGGAAAATTTATATCCGTCCACTTGTTTGTTTTTTTTTTCAAAAATACACAAACACTTTTTTTTTTCAGTGCGCCACTTGAAGTTTATTTTTTGTTGCATTCATCCACTTCCGTCTAATTTCCGTTAGTGGATTTAACGGAATGTTAATGAAATGACTTTTTTACCCCTCAAAATTACAATTTAACCCAAAATAAATGGAAATTGGAGATAAATTGGATGGATTTAATTTTTTTCAAAGGTGGATGCTAGAAATTGGAGGAAAATAGTGTTTGTTACTTACTAAATTTAGAAAATTTTTATTTATTTTTTGAAAGACAAAAAAAACACAAAAAAATAAATACAAATTTTCTAACTTTAGCAAGCACCAAACATTATTTTCCTGCAATTTCTAGTATCCACCTTTGAAAAAAATATTTCTAGTATCCACCTTTGAAAAAAATTAAATTCATCCAATTTAACTCTAATTTCTATTTATTTAGGGTTAAATTGTAATTTTGAGGGGTAAAAAGGTCATTCCGTTAAATTCACTAACGAAAATTAGACGGAAGTGGACAAATGCAACAAAAAATAAATTTCAGGTCGCGCGCTGAAAAAAAAAAGTGTTTGTGTATTTTTGAAAAAAGCAAGACAAACAGATGGACGGTTGTAAATTTCCCATTTAAAAAATATAGTAGCAGTAGTACGTTATACACCTAATATGGACACATATAAATGATTTTTATAAACATATTAAGATAAGTGCATAAACTAAAGAATATAAAATGAATGCAGAATATAAGAACCTTGGAATTAAAAAAAATTCTATGAAAATTATATAATAAATATGATAAAAAATTCAGATTTGAAAGCAAAAAATATATTGAATTGTTTTAAAAGTCAATATGCAGATATGGTCGTACCTAAGAAATTAAACACAAGTGAATTAAATGGACTAGAATGGACATTACTAGATTAAAACAAGATAATATGTTAGAGACCAGTTACACATACATTAATAGACATAATCAAGTTACATAAAAATTTAGTAATAATAGAAAAAGAAGTAACCCTGAATTAGAAGAAAATGAAGAAGAAATAGAAATGCATATTATGATGATAGAAAATTTAAATATAGATAAACAAAATCTACTTTAAACTAAAATTTAAATATCCTTATTTTAAATCAATGTTTAGCATTACAAGATTTATTACCAGGGAGTTTGTTTGCATGGAGGATAGGTAAACAAGACTGTAATTGAAATTTTGTTTTATTTTAGGAGTGAGAAAACTTGAAAAAAAAAGGAACAGTATACGGGGCTTAAGCAGAAGGGTATTTTGGTATTAAAAGAACTATCACTGAAAAGATCGGTTTCATAAGAAATTTAAGGGTGGTAGAAGCTCAACCCTATTCAATATTTTGTTGGGCTAACCATGGCACATTTATATACCTGAGTCCATTTAATAAAACCGCACCTTTGGGCTGCATAGACCATTGGCTAGCCATTAGGTTTAAGTCAAATTTCAGGCATCAACAACTTTATATTAATAAATAACAATTGCTATTCCGGATAGAAAAGAAATATATCACCCTAATTTTTTGTTATAATTTTCATTTTATGATCTTTAGTTTATCCGTAACAAGTGTGATGTTGAAAGTTATTGGAATTATTGCAGGCTAGTTTACGTAATAAGTATAGAAGCCATGAACCTGGAGAAAATTATCCAAACCCCAATTTTGTTTGTCAAAATTAATCAAATCATTTTTTTTTTAAATAAAACAATCCGAATTACAAGGCCTGAGGCTGTTTGATTGATTGGTTTTTAAGTAGTTTTATTCAATTGACTGTCCGAGTTCTAGTAACTTTATTTAGTTGGCCATGCGAGTTACGTCTTGGGAGAAGTAGGAAATTAAAAAAATTAATTTGTACTTTACTCAATTCCCTTATCTTTTTTTTTTAATAAAGTCATCAAAACTCTTGCTGTTAAAAAATGATTTGTTAAGTTTTAATTTTTGTTTCTTTCACTATTTGGACCTCAACTACAATTGATTGTTGTGTGCTTTGCCATTTTATAGGTAAACACAGTTGAAAGATAATAGAATCTTATTTTAATAACGTTAGGAGGATTTCGATGAGTTTTCAAATATAAATGAGACCATAATGATTAATTTACTAAGATAATAGGGAATTTTGATAATTTTTCCTTCAGTTGTATGATACTAAATCCACCTTTCCAATGTATCATTTTGAATATAAAATTTAAGAAAAATTTAAAATCAATGCAACTTATGCAAGAGCAGTAATGCAAACATCATATGTAAAACCTTGATCTTCCTAGTATATGCCACCAGAAACATTATTATTAGGGATCTGGGCTTAGGATTTTTAAGTATCTAACCTAAAAGACCAGTCTATTGAGTGGAGAAATCTATTTTACTTGTAAATCCAAATAACTCCCTTTACTTGTGACAGTTCTACCATAGAACCATCCAGTACCATCCATTAGCATTGATCAAAAACTAACACTCACAGTAGAATTACTACTAAAAGCTCTTGAGTCATTTAACAACAGATTATGTCTCGGCTAAAACCAGTCCAAGCAATGTAACTTCAGCTTTAATGATGCAACAGTCATCCACCAAGTAACCTTCTGTTGGGTCCTTCAGTTTAGCCAATGTCATGAACTGTCGACCACCAATTTTACGGTTCGTGAGTGTATAAAGCCATTCACCTGGAAAAAAGTTAAAAAAAATGTTCAAGGTAGAAAACAAAATGCAACTGATTAGTGAATTCCCTGCAAAATATTATAAGGCAATTCCACTTTTATACGGTTATAAATTCAAGTTTTTTTAATAATTCTTCAAACACACATGCCACACATATTGGCAACACTAACATACTGAAGGTATTACATTGAGTAGAGCTCATACCCTCCACTTCGCTGTTCTTCCCATTCATTTGGTTTTCAACACACAGAAAGTATTTCATAAGCAATTTTATGGTTGGAGGAATACTTGACCGAGAAACATCAAGAAATAGCGAAATACAGTTGCCATTCGCTTCTCCATTTCCATTAGGATAGAGCAAAATTTTCCTGCATTGCGTTCATCAAATGTCATAATTTGTAGAACAAGAAGTAAACATCCATTGAGTAATTAACGTACCATTTGTAGCATCCAAATGATTCAGATTCATAGAATTCATCAAGTAAACGTGAAAAGTTATAAACTTTCCAGGTATGGTAGTAAGTGGGAGGGTCATGCATCATTGATAAGCACTCTCCTTTGAAAGTAGTTTTGACAACAAAAACCTCAGCACCAAAGACACATGCATCATTGATAAGGTATCCATTTAGAGGGTCAGAAAATGTTTTCAGGTCAATGAATTTAGCAACGCCATATTTGGACTTCATTGCATGAAAACGTTTTACTATCGCATCTGCATAAAAAAAAAACTATAATAATTAATGTAGCATCAAGGTATATGTGATTCTAAATTTAGTGTAATTTAACTTCTGGATATAAGCACACATAGACAGCTACAGTTACTTATTGTTGAGTTTGGTACCTTGGAGACCAAAATATTTGTCTTGAACTTCATTGAATATAAAGAAATTTATTATCGCATTGACTTCCCATCCAGTGGGAAGAGAACTAGTCTCAGCCAATTCCAAGTAAATAGATATATGATCTGTCTCATTCACGCTCTTGCTTCCAGTCAGGTGGATAGACAATTTCCTGCAGATCAAATGTAGCGTTATTTCTCTTCTGGGTAAATTCAACAGATTTATTGAATAAAAAAAAGTGGAAAGAGTTCAAATTAGCAATTGAACTACTAGTCAGTTAATTAGCCCCCAGAAAAAAATATGAATTATTATCATTTTCCTTTTTCGGAAAGCAGAATATTCTTTAGATGCTAAAAAGCATAGAACAAATCATCTGAAAAATCATCCAACCATATTACAGAGTATGGAAATTTGTAGGTAATCTAGCAGTATTATGGACAGCAATATTGGCAGTCCTGTGAAAAAATCTCACTTCAAAATTCATCTAAATTAACCTATTTAAGTGAATCTGATTCGATCATTAAAGATGTAGAGCCAACATCAATTGCTAATGAATTCCAAACTTCATGGCCTCAGCTTCTGCCATTTCCACTCCTTCAGTTAACTCAATGCATTTTCCAGCCATTGCCATAACTTCCCCTTTTGGATCTCAAATTCCCACTACATCAATCTTAAATTTAACCATCCATCTTCAGGAATGCACCATAAAGATCTTCTCAAAACTATCATCATCATGAAGTATTAGTACTAAACCATATAATAATAATAATAATTAATCTTGATAACAGGGATTATTTGAGAACAGTTGATAGAATCCAGAGTGCAATATGTAAAGGCACTTAATTAAGTGGCTGTATGTAACAAGAAGAAAAACGAAGAAAGCATACCATTTGTAGCCCCCTGCTTCAAAATTGTCCAAGATTAATTGCTCTACTGAAGCTTTAGACAGTAAAGAAAAGGCTTCAATTTTGAACAGGTAATGACTTGGTGCTGCATTCCTTCCTGAAGGAATACATAAAATTGCAGATGCTATAAAATATATGTTTCAATTCATAAAATGGAGTGCATGCAGTTGCTAGATAGAGCAATGGGTTACCTGCTAAGACGGCGCCTCCCTCGGTGCTCATGTTAAACAACAGAAGAATTTTCTCTGTAGTACTATTGAATGTACCAGTTCCAAAGCCACTTTAATGTTTTTGTTGTTTTATAACTTTTGTGAGGAAAGCTAGTCATTTAGCGTTCTCCACTTGTAAAAGAACAGCAGGAAAAAAGGCTAAATAATGGAGGAGAATTCTACAATACATTCAAAAGTATTATGTAAGTTATACGGTAAATAATAATAATAATAATAATAATAATAATAATAATAATAATAATAATAATAATAATAATAATAATAATAATAAAAATTTAATTATATGTATTAATTAGTGATATTATCTTTAATACTAAAATTCCTAATAGAGGTGTGTTACAGGGCTACTACATTTGTCTCTTCGAGAGTCACGCAAAGTTGAGCGCTGATCAGATAAAAGAGAAAAAGGTCTCTTTCTGTCTTTACAACATCCAATCACTCTCAACATTTTTCTTACTTTCAATTATGCAATTGTATGTTAAACATTGCTATGATGAAATCTATCATAATAAATTTATGATTTATCTGATCAAGAAGGAGTACAATAAATGCAACTAAATATAGGATTGTGAGAGCATCTTGGCAAATATTAGGTCAATTTTATTACACACTGGTTGGAGAAATGGTTGGACAGATGGGAAGTCGACAGTTTTCCAAAGAAGAGATTGAACAAAATGTCCTGTGAAGATGGAATAATGTTACATATATTGAAAATATGCAAAAGGCACAAAAATGAAAGAAATTTTGTCATGTAGTGAAACTTTTTCATAGTTTTTTTATAGTGTGTATTTTTTTTTACACATATTAGTGTTGGCGAATATGTAAAGAAAGCAATGGAGCAATTTAAAGTAGAACTAAAAAGTGTAAAGGTAGAACTAAGAGTTACCCTATGGTGATAAAGTTTCAGGTAAGCAAGTGAATGGAAAAAGAATATTGCTATAGGAGCATCCCAAAACTTTTGCTTTTAAGTGAGGATGGCTCAGATCGAGTCGAGACCTAAATCACTTAAATTAGATAAATTATAATTTTTTTATTTATCATTTAAAATTCATATTATTACAAATTATCATATTTTATTTTATAATTACAATATTTTTTTAAGGGTAAAATCTTATTTAGTCCCTATATTATGAGCTTAATGCTCATTTAATCCCTATATTTTTAAAAATACGTCAAAACATCCTTACTATTAATTATTGACACTTATGCCATTATTTTTTTTTATTTTTTTAGCATGCTTTTACAATTTTACACTCTTACAGTATTGTTTCTTTTTTAGATATTAATAAAAAAATTGGATTATCAAATTAAAACCAAAAATAAAATAAAAACAAAAAAGATATATATTAATTTTTGTGGAAGCTCATGTGTGTCAAAAAAAATTAATTTTGCAAAAAATTAAGTTATCAATTTTTTTAAAAAATTAATATTTTAACTTCTCATCAGAGTGTTCCACAAAAATTAATATATATATATATATATATATATATATATATATATATTGTTTTTATTTTATTTTTTGGTGTTAAACTAGCAATTTAATTTTTCTTTTTAATAATGTTTAAAAAAAGGAACATTATTGTAATAGTGTAATATTGTAAAAATAAGTCAAAATGAACAAAAGGTATTGGTAAGAATGTCAATAATTTAATGATAGGGATGTTGTGATGTATTTTTAAAAATATAGAGACTAAACGGACACAAATATAGGGACTAAACGAGCTTTTACCCTTTTTTTAACGGCAGTTATAGTTTAAAAGTTGTGTTAAGTACTTCAATACTAAATAGGGCCTTAATAAGCATATTATTTATTCTATTCTCACAAGTCAAATTAAACGAAAACAACGATAAGATATCTATGTGATGCTTCACCTATGTTTGGCATTAAAATTATTTACAAAAATTATCCATATAATTGAAGTCTTACGTCTTGTAATAATTTCATAGTTGCACAAATAGCTATCAAACAATATATATGTGTGTGTGTGTGTAGCAAATGAAATATAAGCCCCTCTACCTATTTTCTTGCAACACCAAATCCTCATGAGGGCAGTGTAGGCTACGAGCCGATAACCAACTAGCATTGCAGCCATAACAATTACCGAAAACACTTGGCCCTCAAGCCCCACTTTCTTTATCGACGGATACTCACCAACCAAGCAATATCAAGTGGAGGAATCATAAGGGTATGTATCACTTGGCTTGTACCTAGACCCCAACAACATTTTGTAAGTGTGATGACAATTGACATGTATTTGATCCATGTAATGAACGAAGGCACATTTTGAACGAAGCATGCTCCTGACATAAAAAAATATAATAATAACACGATGGTCGATCCAAGTTTATTGGCTTATTTTGCATCCATTTCCATTGCTCCAAGGTGTTGAAAAGTCAAAGATTTTTGGTGAGTTTTTTCAAATTGGTTGAAAAAGAAAAGTGAGCCACATGCATTGCCTTTGTTTTTCAAAGTCGGCACTAAATTGCAAGCTGTAGAATATATGACTTTTGACAATCCTGCACCAAATGAAGAAAATGAAAAAGGTTAGCAAAATTTGTCAAATTGACAGATAGGAGAATTGACAAATTGTAAAGCGGATGGTGCAATAGTGCAATGTCTTTTGCTATAAATAGAGATGCATTCTTCATTTGTAAATGATTCCAAAATTGTTAAGCTTATAAGCTTTTAAGCTTTTGAGATAAGTGAAAGAAGTGTGTCTGAGGAATTTATCTTTCCTGCAGAGTGTGAGAGTACTGGGTATATTTAGATTTCTAGGAAGTGAGATTCGTTACTCAAATATTTGTACGTTATTAATTGTTAAACAAACAATTATTTTTTCTTGCCTTCGTGGATGTAGGTTTAATTACCTAACCACGTAAGTTTTGTGTCCTTTATTTTTCAGTAATTATTTGGCCCGCTTGATTCTGCATTTCGCACAAAATAAGTGGTATTAGAGCCGACAGTTCGTACTTGGGGGGATACGATATTGTTCACGTATATGGTACTATTCTCGTATACACTACTGTTTATGAATACGGTGGAGACGAACATTTGTACTTAGGAGATAGTCTATTGTAAGTAATGTATATTTCTATATGTCTATGAAAGTTCTGTCAACAAGACGATAAGAGTCTAAGGATTCTGGTTTTTAATTGGGATCGAGTTCCAGTCTAATATCCTGGAAACTTTCTAAGTATATTTATTCACACGAAATTAACATCATAGAGGCTTTTTTTTCAAGTGGAAATAGTTCGTTGAGAAAATGGTAAAAAGTGGAAACTTCCAGAATTGGGGAGAGATCTACTGAGATTATTTTAGGAGACAATTCAAGTAGGAGGCGAGATTTGTTAAATCGATACTCAACACTTGCTATAATAGGCCAGAAGATCGATATTGAAAAGTTTGATGAGAAAATCAACTTCGACATTTGGAGGCGCGAAGTTATGGATGCCTTTGTTCAAATCGATTTCGATATTATTTTAAAAATAAAAGACATTTGTATGATGAAGAAATTTATGATCGTATGAACGAGAAAACTTGTGGTAAGATAAAATCTTGTTTAACCAATGAGGTGAACTACTTAGTATAAGATGAGGAGTGTGCGGTGACTTTGTACATTGGAGGAGAAATCAAGGCTATGATTCTGTTACATTTACTACCAGAAGAATATAACCATTTTGTGACTACCTTGATATATGGGAAGAGTGTGATCATCTTCAAAGATGTTTGCATAACATTGACTAACTTGGAGATTCAGAATAATGATAAAAATTCTGAATGAGCATCGTCTGAAGTTTTGGTGAGCAGAGATTGAGCGATGGAGAAAAAGAAAAAACGTGGTGGAAAGAATTTTTGATCCAAATCGAGAAGTAGAAATATAGTGCGAGATGAGTGTGCCTTTTATCATAAAAAAGTCCATTAGAGGAAAGATTATCCAAATGCTCAAAAGAGATATAAGAAGAAATCAGCAGCAGCAAACATGGCACGAAAAGATGAGGACTCTGATTATTCACTAAGTATTACTCCTACAGCATATGTGGCTAGCTAGAGCGAGTGGATACTTGATACTAGAGCAACCAATCATTTGTGTTGTATTAAGGAATGGTTTACAGATTTTTGTAATCTAGAATCCGGTGCAGTTGTGATGGGGAATGATCAACCTTGTCCCACAATGGGGATATGAACAATTCGGCTCAAAATGTTTGATGAAATGATCAGAGAACTCAAAGAGGTTAGATTTGTTCCAATTTTAAAGAAAAATCTAATTTCTGTAGGTGCTTTGGAAGCTAAAGGCTACAAGGTTTCTATTGAAGATGGCACAATGAAGTTTACACATGGAGCTATGGTAATTCTGCAAAGGGTTCAACGTTACAATCTGTACTATTTGAAGGGAGGTACAACTGATAAAGCAAAGGGTGCTGAGGCACACAGTGACACCACCAAGTTATGGCATGTACGATTGAGATATACTAGAAAGAAATCTTTACAAACTTTGATGAGGCATGGACTCTTAAAGTGTACCAAAACCTGTAAATTAAATTTCTATGAGCATTGTGTAGTATGCAAAAAATAATAATAATAATAAGTGTTAAGTTTGGTACAGCTAATCACGATACTTGTGAGATCCTTGAATATATTCATAGTGATGTATGAGGATCAACTAAGACTGTATCACTTGGTGGAAGCCATTATTTTGTTACATTTGTTGATGATTTCTCTAGACGTGTGTGAGTGTGCACCATGTGAGCAAAGGATAACGTTTTAGAAATTTTCGTGAAATGAAAAAAATTAGTGGAGACTCAAATTGACAGAAAGATCAAAGTATTACGATTTGATAATGAACGTGAATATACTTCTGATCTATTCTTACAAGTATGCCAGAACGAGGGTATTAAAAAATATTTCATGGTGAGAGATACTCCGTAACAGAACGGTGTGGCTGAGCGTATGAATCATACTTTACTGGAGAAGGTACGATGTATGTTATCTAATACTGGTTTAGATAAAAAGTTTTGGGCTGAAACTGTGAGCTATGCAAGTCACTTAGTAAACCGGCTGCCTTTTCCTGCTATTGTAGGTAAAACTCCTGTAGAAATATGGTCTAGAAAGCATGCACAAAACTATGATTCCATTCGTATATTCAGGTGTTCAGCTTATTATCATGTTAAAGATAGTAAATTAGATCCTCGCGCTAGAAAAGCTATCTTCATGAGACTCAAAGGTGGAGTAAACAGCTTCAAGCTTTGGGATCTCGAAGACAAAAAGTTTGTGTGTAGTAGAAATGTCATATTTGATGACGCTTCAATGATGAAACTTCAAGTTCTCAGCAGGTAAAAAATAAAACCAAAGAGGTATTCCAGCGGGTGAAGTTTGATATAACTTCATATGTACCAATTAGTTCTACATTAGAGAAGGGTTCAACTATGGAGGTAACACTTAGAGTTGAAGAAGATGTTGTTTTTTTTAATGTCCCACAAAATGAAAAAACAATTAATGATGTAGATAATGATGGTTTTATAGCTACAGTAAGGCCAAGAAATCAGATAAAGAAACCCTGATGACTTACTAAAGATATGGTGGTAGCGTATGCACTTCCAGTTATTGATGATGTCATCACCAACACTTTCAGTGAAGTATTATGCAGTAGTGAAAGTGATCAATGAAAGTTAGTCATGGAAGAAAAGATGAAATCTCTCCATCAAAACCAGACTTGGAAATTTGTAAAGTTACCAAAAGGGAAAAGAGCTTTTGGTAATAAATAGGTCTACACCAAGAAATAAGGATCTCTAAATCAATCAACTCCTCGATACAAGGCAAGGCTCATGACAAAAGGTTTTGCTCAAAAGGAAGGTATTGACTACAATAAAGTTTTCTCTCCAGTTATAAAATATACTTTCATTCGTATTCTACTTGCTTTAGTTGCAGAATATGAGTTACTGTTGGCTCAATTGGATGTTAAGACGACATTCTCACATGGAGATTTGGAGGAGGAAATTTATATGACTCAGCCTTGTAGTTTCAAAGTTGCTAGAAAGGAGAATCATGTGTGTAGGTTGATTAAATCTTTGTATGGACTGAAGCAATTGTCAAGGCAGTGATACAAAAGATTTGATCAATTTATATAAGGGCAAAAATTCACCAGAAGTGAACACAATCATTGTGTTTATTTTAGAAGACTACTAGATGGAGCTTTCATCTATTTGTTACTCTATGTCGATGATATGCTTATAGTTTCGAAGAATAGAGATGAGATCAAAAGATTAAAGAAGCAGTTGCCTTCTGAGTTCGAGATAAAAGACTTGGGTGATACACAAAGAATACTTGAGATGAAGATTCGTAGAGACAAGAAGAATGAGAGCGTATGGTTGACTCAAAAGTCTTATTTGAAGAAAGTGCTAGAAAGATTTGGTATAGATGACAAAACTAAATCAGTATGTATGCCTCTAGCTCCTCATTTCAAATTAAGCTCTTTTTCATGTTTTAGATCTAAAAACAAGTGTAATTACATGGCTCATGTTCTATATGCTAGTGTTGTGTGTAGTATTATGTATGCTATGGTATGCACAAGACCCGATATATCTCAAGCAGTGAGCATGGTTAGTAGATACATGCACAATCCGGGTAAAAATCAATGGCTTGCGGTAAAGTGGATTCTCCGATATCTGTATAGGACAGTTGATGTTAGGTTATTGTTAAAGAGGATTGTGGTCAACAATGTATTGGACATAGTGATTCTGATTTCGTTGGAGACCTTGACAAGCGAAGATCAACAATGGGCTTCGTATTCCCATTGGGTGGAGGTTCGGTTAGCTGGAGGTCGATTCTACAATCGAAAATTGCTTTGTCTACTATGAAAGCAGAGTATATGGTAGGAATTGAAACTGTAAAATGAGCTATTTGGTTAAAAGGCTTGTTAGGTGATTTGGGAGTAACCCAGAAAAACATTGCGGACTTTTGTGATAATCAAAGTGCGATATTCTTTGCGAAGAATCAAACATATCACGCTCGAACGAAGCACATAGATGTGAAATATCATTATGTGAAAGAGATTCTCGAGAGCGATGTTGTATTGTTAAGAAAGATCGATACCAAAGATAATCCATCAGATATGTTGACGAAGGTAATTTTTGAAGTTAAGTTTCAACATTGCATGAAACTAATTCAAATCCTTTGATTAATGTAAGTTATGTCCTTTAGGAATTTTGAACTACGATTGGCTTGATCCCAAATTTTGGATACGTAGCAGTCATAGAGATGTAACCACTTTATGGATGATGATTGGTTGTTAGTTTGCTCCGATTTGGACAAATCTTCACCGAGGTAGAAAATTGTTGAAAAGTCAAAGATTGTTTTGTGAATTTTTTCAAATTGGTTGAAAAAGAAAAGTGAGCCACATGTATTGCCTTTGTTTTTCAAAGTCAGCATCAAATTGCAAGCTATAGAATATATGAATTTTGACAATCTTGCACTAAATGAAGAAAAAAGAAAAAGGTTAACAAAATTTGTCAAATTGACAGATAGGAGAATTGACAAATTGCGAAGTGGATGGTGCAATAGTGCAATGTTTTTTTTTCTTTAAATAGAGATGCATTCTTCATTTGTAAATGATCCTAAAATTTTTAAGCTTATAAGTTTCTAAGCTTTTAAGAGAAGTGAGAGAAGTATGTTTGGGGAATTTATCTTTCCTCCATAGCGTGAAAGTACTGGGTATATTTGGATTCTTGGGAAGTAAGGTTCGTTACTCAAATATTTGTACTCTATTAATTGTTAAATAAACAATTATTCTTTCTTGCCTCCGTGGATGTAGGTTTAATTACTGAACCACGTAAATTTTGTGTTTTTTATTTTTCAGTAATTATTTGGTGCGCTTGATTCCACATTCCACACACAACATAAAGTGCAAGCCCTGCGATACAAGTACACTATGTAGAAGGGAAAATGATGTTTGTTAAGAAATGTATAACTGAGGGTTTTAGCCCTGCCATCCAATAGGTTATTGTGACAAAAATGGTGCGAAGGGCAAGCTCCATTGGGAGATCACTAATGATTCTCGATGTGAAGTATACAGACAATTTGTACATTCTTGAAGATCGATCCTTTTCGAGCATCAAACACTCCTGAGGGAAGGCAAAAATAACTTGGGATAGCGGGAAGAAGCCTCATAATTAGGAATAGTAGAAGAGAAGTCTAATTTGTAAGTTTGGCCAAACAAAGTGTCGGGGTGTTAATATAATAATATTCAATAAATTCCATCTCCAATTTTCTGTTATCAATAATTTTACTCATAGTTTCATATAATTATTTATCAGTGCATGCCACATCGCTTGAAAGACAAACTTTATAAACATCGATTGAGAAACATGGATAATGTCAAGACTTAAATTGATGGGCAAAGGCTCATCAACTTAGTAATAATTAAGTGATAATTGATCAATTTGTATTGAACACAATTAATTAAGGCGTTGAGAGTGTCACAATGGATCCGAATTAATATGATTGAAAGTGATCGTATAATACACATATGTAGTTTTCAATGTTTTGGATGCAATTAAAAATATATATTTGTAATAAAGAAATTAAATTCTAGTAATCACCTTATTTGTTAGGAAAGAACTACCACAAGTAATTGCAAATTAAGCGAAAACAAAACTCTTTTCCTCTATGTATAATTAAAATAAGATATGTACCACAAATAAATAGGTAGAAAAATAAATTACCAAAATCCAAAGTAATAAATCAACCACAAGAGACCTATTTTTTTATGTGGAAAACTCAAAGCAAGAAAGACCATGGGACTGTAATCTGATATAATCTTCCACTATATTAATAGGATTATAGCATAAATTCTTCTCTAGATAATAATAGAGGCTAATAACATCAAGAATCTCAATATTTTGAGTTTACAGTAACAGTCTAATATATATCTATCTAATAAGTGAGAATCTCAAAATAATGACCAACGAAAGGTTAAAATAAAAATCAAGACTAGTAGGATTGTAAAGAGCGATACCAAAAACTTACCCTCAATGTTTGGGAGAAATTAGAGTTAATTTTGCCTTCCGTTCGTTCAATCAAAGATTGAAAATCTTTACCCAAAATAATCTCAACGCTATTATCTCTCTAGTCTTTTTCTTCTCCACTGGTTTTTTTTTTTTTGCAATTTCTGTACCTAGCGCTGCCACTTGCCTTTTAAAGTAAAATTTCATACACCTCCTTCAAGTTTTCTTCAATTACTTAACTATCTAAACTTATAAAACTTTAGGCTTAGGCCACCCAAATAAGATGGACTCACAAAAACTCCACCTCAAGATTATATAGGGGCACTATTAAGCCTGCTTTCTGCATATAACTTTTCAACTTCTTTTTGGGTAATAACTTTGTCATCATATCTTATTTATTCTTTGTTGTGTGTTCTTAAGCAGCAACTGTTTTTTTCCAAGCACTTCTCGTATCTAATAATACCTTATATCAATATGTTTGGATTTTAAATGGTATGTCAAATTTTTTGCCAAGTGAATGACATTCTAATTGTCACATTGCACAACATAGCTATCTTACTTTACACCTACCTCTTGTAGAAAATTCTTCATCCAAAAGTTTTTTTTTTTTGCAACCTTTAGTGATTGCAATATACTCTACTTCAGTGGTAGTAAGGCAACACACTGCTGAAGTCTGGATTGCCATAAGATTGCTCCCCCTACAAAGGTAAGCAAATATCCTTATAGGAATTTTTCAAAATCAACGTCCTTTTCCATATCTGCATATATGTACACTTGTAACATAAGTTCGTCACTACCAAAACATAACCATGCTTTTGAAGTGCCTCTGAAATATCTGAGAATCCTTTTATTGTTGTCCAGATTTCTTTGCCTAGGTTAGAGAGAAACCGGCTGACTACACCAACTACATAAACAATATCTGGTCTTATACAAACCATGATGTATATCAAACTACCAACTACTAAAGCGTAAAGAACTCTTTTCATCTCTTGCTTTTTTTTTTTCACTTGTAGGACAATGCACAAAATTAAACTTGAAATCACCTGCAAGTGGAGCACAAATAAATTTTATCTTGCCTATGTTAAATCTTTCAAAAACTTTTTCAACATATACTTCTTGAGATAACCATAACTTCCCAAATTTTCTATCGCGGGAAATCTTCATGCCAAGAATTTGTTTCGCCTGTTCTAAGTTCTTCATTGCAAAAGACTTGTTAAGCTCCCTCTTTAAATTGTCAATCTTACTAGCATCATAGGCCACAATTAACATGTCATCTAATACACCAAAAGAATGATAAAATCATTATCACCAAACTTTTTTCACAAAAACACAATGATCACACATAATCTTGTTGAAACCATGATATCTCCATAAAAGAATCAAACTTCTTATTAGGGGTGGGCAAATTCGGATTCAGATAAGATTCGGATCAATCCGATCGGATCTCAGATTGGTGAAAAAATCATCTGATTATAATCCGAATTCAAAATTGATCCGAATTTGACTCGAATATAATATTCAGATCGGATTCAGATTGGATGGATAATTCAGATTCTTATTCGGTAATATCATATTGAAATTGGATTCGGATTTGCTCAAATGAATCCAAGTCATTTTCAAGTTGCCAGGAAAAATTGAAATCACGCAAAAAAAAAAAAAGAAGCAACAATCCAACAAATAGAGAAATGAAATACAAAAATTGAAAGCACAAAAGACTCAGATCTTTGCAATTTTTTGAAAATCAAAGTATCTATTCTTATTCCTATGCAACTCACAAGCTTTGATAGATCAACTCTGTTAGAAACCTTGCAATAATCAAATAGATGCAGCAACTAGGTTTAGGACATCAACTTGTAGTTGAGACTTCAGCTGGAAGTGTAGCAACGTGCAACTCATGGGCTCAGCGGTTGCCTTCGTCGATGTGCAGCTAAGGCGTCTACTTCTTGAGACTCAAAGAGATCAGCTGGGTTTATGCGACTTCTCCAATTCGTTGGCTGGGTTCGTGCAGTTGCAAGTTCTTCTCCAATTCGTTGGCTGGGTTTATGAGGTTGCATCCTGCAAGTGCTTCTTCAATTTTTTTGGATGGGTTTGTGCAGCTAGAGCCTGCAAGTGCTTCTTCAATTTTTTGGATGGGTTTGTGCAGCTAGAGCCTGCAAGTGCTTCTTCGATTCTTTGGCTGGGTTCATGCGGTTGCAAGGGCTTTTTTCATCCTTTCTAATTTGGGATTTTAGGAATTTAGTTTAGGACTGTCATTTAACTTCTATTTTTTTAATTTATAGTTCAATTTATTTTTTTAATTACAAAGTGCAATTCGATTGGATTGATCTAAATCCAAACCGATCTGAATCAAATCTGATCGAATTGCAAAGTTTTTATCCGATCAGATTTGAAGGTCAATTTGAATCCGATCTGAACAAGTTCGGATTAGATCGGATTGATCTAAATTCGATTCGATGCCTACCCCTATTTTTTATACCACTGCCTTGGTGCTTATTTCAGCCTATATAACTTTTTCTTCAACTTGCACATAAGTTCTTTTTTGTCTTTGACATTGAACCCTTCAAATTGTTCCATGTATATTTCCTTTTCTAAGACACAATGCAAGAAAGATGTCTTTACATCAAGCTGTTCAATCTCTAAATTTAAGCTAGTTGTTAATCCCATAAATACTCGGATATGAGACATTTTCACCACAAGAGAAAATATTTCTTCAAAATCAACACATTTCTTCTAACCGAAGCCGTTCACAATTAATATAGCATTGGACCGCTATTGTGAGTTATTTTCAGTCTTCAATTTATAAACCTATTTGTTCTTCAGTGCCTCTTTCCTTTAGGAAACTTCATTAAGTCATAAGTGTGGTTCTCATTCAAGAATTTCATCTACTCTTGCATGAGTTTAACCCACTCATTTTTTTGCTGGTGAGACATGACTGCTTCAAAACATTCTGGCTCCCTTCCATTTATAAGCATCACATATTAATATGGGGATATCTATTGGAAGGTCACCGTTCTCTAGTGGACTTTCTTAATTTTAACTCAATTGATGGTGCTAGTAGTTCTAGAGGTGCTTGGTCAACTGATTCTACTGTACCATCATTATTATCCTCTCTAGCTACTTCATAATCATTATGAACTACGGGTGGAGAAATATAAGTTTGAATAATAGGAATCTCTGGAGATGCCTGAGACTCATCACTCTTCTCTATGTCACTAATTATCTGATTTTCAAGAAACATGACATTTCTACTTCTGATCAGTTTTCTTGCCACTGGATCTTATATTTTGTTGCCAAATTCTTCATGCCCATGGCCTAAGAAAATGCATTCCTTAGCTTTATCATCAAGTTTCAATCTTTTATCCTTAGGAATGTGAACCTATGCTATGCAACCAAACACTCTTAAGTGTTTATAAGAAATATCTTTCCCGATCAATCTCTTTCAAGTATATCGTCATTTAATGGAGCTAAAAAAGAAATGTTAATCAAGTCAATTGCAGTATGTATAGACTCTGCCAAAAAAAAAAAGGAAGATTGACATCAGAAAGCCTACACCTGACCCTCTCTTCAATTATTCTATTCATCTTTTTTACAATACCATTTTTTTGGGGTTTTTTTGGTACAATTTTCTTAAGTCATATTCCATAGGATGTATTGCTCAAAAGGTCCTCTATACTCACCACCATTATCTGCCCTGACGCGTTTTAATTTTCTTCATGTCGCTCTCCCAACATAAGTATGGAAGAAGTTAAATGTATCAAGCACTTGGTCTTTAGATTTAAAAGTAAAAGCCTACACTTTTCTAGAACAGTCATCAATAAAAGTCACAAAATAAAGTGCATCTCCTATTAATCTACTTTGTATCATGTAAATATCAGTATAAATCAGTTAAAGATTTGTGACTTTCTTGATGGAGAAAATATTTTAAAAGCTATTATGTGTGTATTTCTAAATAAGTAACGGACACAAGTCTTGGGGGACATACTTGCAAAGTTGGGTAAAAATCATTTTATGGCAAGAATTTCTAACTCATTCTCACTAATGTGACCAAGTCTTTTATGCCACATCTCAATGTTATAATCTTTTATAGTCACATTCACATATTCTTTTTTGATATTGGCTTCTACTACATAAAAAGTGTTTACTTTATATCATTTAGGCAACACTAGGGAGCCTTTGGTGAGCTTCCATTTTCCTTCAGTAAATTGGTTAGTATAACCATCATCATCAAGCCTGTTTGTAGAGATCAAATTAAAGCAAATATCTAATACATATATGACATCTTTAAGCAATAACTTACAACCAATGCTGGTTTCTAAGCAAATATCTCTTATTCCTATAATTTGAGATGCCCCATCATTTCTCGTTTGAACATGATTATAATCACTATTAGTATAGGATGTGAATTAATCACGATGTGAAGTAACATAAAATGAAGTATCCGAATCAATCACCCAATCACTAGTATGGCAAATGAGATTTATTGAGCTCTTATTATAAATAATACCCATATCACTATCAACTATAGCTGTAGTGTTCTCTTTGTTATTTTTTTTAGCATCACCGTTTTCTTTTACCTGTTCTCTTTTCCACAATATACATTCCCTTTTAACGTGACCCATTTTCTGACAATGAAAGCACTTTATGTTCCTCATTTGGCGTTATCATTGTTCTGCTGGTGGAAATTTCTACTTTGGCTTCCCCCTGTCTTTTTTGCTTTTCTAAAATAGGTGCATCTGACTCAGAGGGAACTGTTTCAACACTCTTTCTTCTAGATTTTTCATTTCACCGCTTATCTTTAACCATATCCGAGGTTAATTTCATGATCGACGCTGAATTATTCACTAACACCACTAATGTTTCCTAACTGTCAGGCAAAGAACTAAGCAGTAACAAAGCTTGTAACTCACCATCTAAAGTAATTTTCATAATAGTCAATTGATCAACCAAACCCTGAAACTCACTAGTATGTTCAGTTACATGGCCTCTCCTTGTATTTCAAGTTAATAAGCATTTTCATCATATTGGCTTTATTATGTGTTGTCAGCTACTCATAAATTTTTTTTAATTTTCTCCAAAGAATATCAGCCCTAGAGTCCTTTGCGATATAGTGGTACACACTCTGATCAATCCATAATATAATAACACCCACAACCTTCTGGTTTAATTGACTTCATTTCTTATCATCTATCAAAAGGTCTAGGTTCTTTGCCTTCAATGGGTTCATATAAGTCTTTCATGTATAGCAAATCTTTCATCCTAGACTTCCAAATACCATAATTTCAT
Organism: Citrus glauca; assembly: GCA_029633175.1. Classification (NCBI taxonomy): domain Eukaryota; kingdom Viridiplantae; phylum Streptophyta; class Magnoliopsida; order Sapindales; family Rutaceae; genus Citrus; species Citrus glauca. The sequence goes on along the minus strand of JAQOOD010000001.1, from coordinate 35,504,830 downwards.
GGCTTCAATTTAATCATGCATGTCAAGAATTCCTCAATCTCAACCATACAAGAAATAAAAATACAAAACCTAACTCTCTGATACCACTTTACTTGGAAAAGGGACTACTATAAGCAATTGCAAATCAAGCAAAAACAAAACTCTTTCCCTCTTTGTGTGGTTAAAATATGATGTGTATCACAAATAAATAAGCAGAAAAATAACTTACTAAAATCCAAAGTAAAAATCAACCACAAGAGACATATTTTTTTACGGGGAAAACTCAAAGCAGGAAAAAGCACGGAACTGTAGTCCGATATAATCTTCCACTATATTAATGGGATTACAACATAAATTCTTTTCTAAATAACACTAGAGGCTAATAACATAAAAAATCTCAATATTTTTGGCTAACAATAACAATCTAATATACGTCTCTCTAATAAGTGAGTATCTCAAATGATACCCAACGAGAGGATAAAATGAAAATCAAGACTAACAAGATTGTAGAGGGCGATGTTAAGAACTTACTCTCAAAAATTAAGAGAGATCAGAATTAATTTCGCCTTCTGATAGTCCAATCAATGATTAAAAAATCTTTATCCTAAAATAATCTCAATGCCACTATCTCTCTCTTTCTCTCTGTCTTTTTCTTCTCCACTCATCATTTTTTTTTGCGATTTTTGTAACTAGGGCTGTTGCTTGCCTTTTAAAGCTAAATTTCATAGCAAATTTTATTCGTTCTCTTTAAGTTTTCTTTAATTAATTAACTACCTAAATTTATAAAACTTTAATCTTGGCCTACCTAAATGAGATGGACCCAACATTATCTTGTAGGCCAGAATCACCAGATTCCCACCACAATAGACCGGCAAAAAATACAGAAACGATGACATGAACAACCTTAAGGTCACAAAATGAATCATATGCTCTTTCCTTGAGCCTTCTTCTGAACTATATCTGGCATTGCTGCTAGCAAGTTGTTCACCATTCCAAATATTGCTTGTCTTCTGTTTCCTCTTGATGGATGTCATTGTCATTTTCTTGAAGCTCAGCCTTCAATTTGTTACCGAGAATTTTATTAAAAGAAGAAACTTGAATTTTGTTTTACCATGGCTTGCTCCTATCCTGTTTCTTCATTAAATGATACACCTAAAAAATTCCATGAAAGCAAAGTAACATTGAAAATAATATTAAAAGGAGCTTGATAATTTTTCTCATATAGTTTTTATTTTTTGTACAAATTACTCCTTACAATTTTTATAATATTTTGTTAAACTCATTTTAACTACAAACAACCTAGAACAATCATTTTTGTTTTAACTGTCAAGGGAGCTGTAAGTGATAAAAAATGAAAACTGTAAAGTTAAAAGCATCAATCTTTTCGTATAAAATTAAGAAATTGCCAATTGATATCAATAATTTAAACTTACCATTTGCAAGATCTAAAAGAAATCTGAAGGGTTCATGATAATTGATGGGGAAAATCCAATGTTTGCAAAATAATCCATAGCAGTGGATGCTTTTCCAGAAAAATAAAGAATTGCCTTCAGATAACAGTAAAGCCTTCTGAAACACGTGAAATAACCTACTTGAAGGCTGATGTATAGTCAACACAATTGTCCCTCCTCCATATGCTAGCTTCCCCAATACGGAGATCGTCCTCTGATTAGTTGCAGAATCAAGACCCGATGTTGGCTCATCCAGAAACATCAAGCTAGGGTTTATCAACATTTCTTGCCTTATAGTAAACATTCGCCCTGCACCAACCACACACCCCCCCTCCCGCGCCCGCCCGGGGCAAAATTCCTCTACTAACGAACTTCGCATAGTGCTACTCATGCACTTGGTTAAAACAAGTTGAGTTATCACCTTAATTTTGTCTTTCTTAGAGAGACTATTTGGTAGCCGAAGAAGAGCAGTGTACACCAATGTTTCTTCGGCAGGCCAGTAAGGGTAAAGCACATCATCTTCAATAATGAATTCCATGTGTCGATTCATTGTGTTTGAAAAATGCTTCCCATTGTTGGTTATGCTTCCTTGAATTTGTCCAAGTCAAGCTCCTAATGCGGTTAATAGTGTTGTTTTGCCACTCCCTGATGGGCCTAACAAGGCTAGCATTTCTCTTGGTTTAACAATTCCTGTGATTCCCTTTGATATCGTCTTTTCTTGGCAGTTTGTATTCTTTCTGAAGAAGCTTCCTTTTTCTATTTTGATCTTGTATATAACATCCTCAAACTGCAGAACATGTCAGAACAAAATTTGTTTCAACTCTTACTTTAAAAAAAAGATCATTTCAATGATATAAATGTATTGCACAAGAATCCAATGGTCTATGAGGGTTTGGCCGAGTAATTTTCAAGTACTTTTTTCGTTGACTAGGTGAGTTAACATCCTGGAGAAAATAGGGGCAAAAAATCAATTTGGCTTGCCCCTAGTTCTCTATCACCCCTTTCTAGGGTATCTTCGAAAATATACTTTAATTTTTTAATAAAATAAAATGTGGGACTATTTGAACCCATAAATTTATATAATTATACTCTCTAAACCCATCATTCTATAACATATTAATTACTGACTTATCTTCAAATGACAAAAGAATTTAAACAAACAAATTAAAACTATAATTTTACACTTATTTATGATGAACAATCTCTACTCTTTCTCTCCAGCATATATTAATAACTTGATCTCTTCTCTTTCACGATCTTACTATTTTCCATTTGATAAAAAATTAATTGCCCTAATAACAAAATTTTCAGAGAAAAAGAAATGAACAAACTGTAACAAATTTTTTTGAAGAATTGTTTTTGGATCCCAAAACAATTTATCTCTTCAATTTTTGACTGAGGAAGAACTTGATGGCCCGTTTAGGCTTTATTCTGTTTTCGATTCTAGTCAAAGAAATTAAAAAAAAAAAGAGAGATTTATATGAGGTTAGGGAAATAGAAATACAGTTTTGAAGAGATTGGTGTTATGAAATAACAATATGCAAAAAACAATTGTATTTTAAGGCTATTTTTAAGATGTCATAGGTGTCCAAAGTAAAAACCTAATATTCGAATTTTAGAATTGGGTTCATTGAGTAATATTGTGGATTTAAATAGTCCCACCACAAAATAAATTTGTCTCTTTATCTTTTTCGCTTTATCTCTCTCTATCTCTAAAATCTTAGATTTTGTACATCAGACTCTTTAATTTTTACCCTGCAAGTGATTATTTGCTTACCTTTATGATAAATAAAAGAGTCAAAAAATAAGCTCTTCTCCAAATATGAACAAGTAAATATTATTTTAATTAAATCTTCCCCCCACTAAATTTAACTACCCTCCACATTTTCTAAATAAATTTAATTGCCCTCCATTTTATCACTCCAATTATTTTAATCAAATCTTTATTTTCAAATTATTTTGTGATGGTTTTAAATGTCATTTTATTTATTTTAGTATTTTTATTTTTTAATAATTCTGTTGATATGCTCTAACATATATTTTCTATTATGTTTATCCATATTTAATTTAATGCATATTAATTAAAAAAGGAATAGTAATTAAGAAATTAAACATATAATATTAATTATAAATTACTTGAAAACATACATACAATTTGAAAAAACAAATTGCAATGAGATGTGTATGAGATTTAATGATATTTAGTAGGATAAAAAATTACCACTCAATAGCTATTATTTTTTAACAGGAAAAATAAATAGTAATTATAGTTATTTTTTTCTCCCCAATGAAAATAATAAAATATTAATAGAAGATGAAAAAACTTATTCAGCAAAATTGAAAAGTGAGAAACATATCTTAATTTAAGAATCCTAATTAAAGTAAGTATCTTTTAGAGTGTTTATTATTGATGCGGCTCTTTAAATAAGAAGTAAAATCTAATTTGAAGAGGTTTTGGTAATGCACTAAGTGCCTCTTACGTTGTTGGTCCTCTTAGGTAACAAGTTTATATTTAAATTTAAAGTTACAAATTCTCATCTTTAATGTATTTGAACTTTTCTACAATCAGCTTATTTGTTGCTTGTTTTCTTTAAAAACAAAACCTGCGTATGATTTCTTTATTTAGTTTTTTAAATTTTGAAAACAATCCAAACATGCTCAAGTTTAATGGTCTTCGTTCTCCTAAATGAGAAAATCTTCAATTAATTAATAAAATTATGAAAATTAACTCACTTTATGCAAGAGTTAAAACTCAATTGCAAAGAAAGTCATTGAGTTCTTGACAAATACAAACATATTAAAATTGTGGAGTTTGGAGGTTTGGTTTCCACTATCTTGTCCTTAAGATATTGGATATTTAAGTCTTTATTTATACAATTAGTTTAAAATTTATCACAAATAGTTCGTAAAAAACATAAAAATACTTCAAAATAATTATAAACTATAAGACTAATAAATATATTGAGATCTTGAAGTGTGCATGTACTCTCTACATAGATCAAGTTTTGGCCCATCTATAATCATATCGTCCTTTTTTAATCTACATATCTAAATTTCGAACAAGGCCTAATGTTTATGTGGTCATTATGTACTCGCCCTGAGCCTTGATAAAAATGTGTTGTGACATTTGCATGTTGTACGGAGTGTGCATACCTTCTGCCATGTTCGAATACCCTGACCCACTTTTTAAAGCCTTGATAATGTGTATGTGATTGTTCAATCTCTTTTTAAAATTTCAGAATTTTTCGAATTCGTTTGGTACAACAAATAATTTTGTGAAATTTGTTATTCTACTGAAGTCATAATTTTATAGTGCAACAATGTTTGTTTCAAAAAAAATATAAAATTAAAAACGAAGTCAAATCTCATGAAACAAAATTTATTCAATAAGCTCTACATGTCTTGTTTTCAGAAAGATAAGTTCTTAAGAAGAATCGTTTAGAAAATATATGTCTAATTTCGAGATATTCATATTATCCAAAATTGTCTAGTGTGTTTATTGTATCAAGGATTGAGTAACAAGACTCAATAATAAAGAAAAACCCTAAGCACATCCTAAATCATGTGTAATGATATGTAACAGTTTAAAAGCATGCCAATTGAAACCCTAAATAGAGTGATAGGAAAACTTGTGGACAATAGGGAGAGTAAAACTTATTAACTGTTATGATTCTCTCCTAAAAAAAGGTTTGAATCCTAGGATATGAGTAAGAAAGCAATTAACAATAGAGAAAATATAAGAACACGTTGACTTAGGGCTAAGGAAGAGGGAAAAGTATGAATTTATAAGGAGTCCTAAGAAACCCTATTAGATTTGAAAAAAAGTAAGTTTTTTTTCTAAAATTATCTCATGAATAATCCAATTTATATTTGTAGGAACAAGATCATCTCCTTATTTGAGTATTCCTGAGTTTTTAAGGATATTTTGCCATGTGTCTTTTAGTGGTAGTGTATGGGTAAGATTTAACTTCTTTTACTTTTTTTTATTTATCAACAACCAATCAGTAATTGAGTTATTTGCTCAGAACATGATCAGATCATAAAAGAATCATTATCCATATTTTTAATATCCTTATTAATAAAGGTTATATCCATATATGATTTCTATTAAAAATCAAATTTCCATAATTTAAATTATAGAAATTTAATTTGGCGTTACATGAATATGCGTTAGAGAATAAGATAAAACCGCGATCATTAGAAGAAAAAGACAATGATGAACACCTCTAAAACTAATTGGTAAAACTGTAAATGGAGACAATTAGCCATACAAGCAATTAACACGAAAAATCACATCTAGTTGCTCGTTGCCCCAATTCTCATAAGAGCAATGTAAGCAATAAGCCGATAGCCCACAAGCATTATGGCTAAAGCAATCACCGAATAATCTTCCCTATGAAGCCCTACTTTTTTTATAGTTGGATGCTCTCCAACCAAGCATAATCCTCCCGAATCCCCACATGGATATGTTTCATTATAATTATATTGAGACCCCAGCAAAAGTTTGTACGTATGGTGACCAATTGATAAATATTCGATCCATGCAATGAAAGAGGGCACATTTTGCACATAATACCCTCCTGCTAGCACAAATAATTGCATGATGATTGATCCAAGTATCGTTGCAGATTTTTGTTCCATTACCATTGCACCAATGGCAAGCCCTAGGCCCTGTGACACTAGCACAGAAAATAAAAGAACAAACAAGGTTTCAAAGAAATTTGAAGCTGTTGGTTTAAGGCCTGCCATCCAATAAGTTATGGTCACAAAAACTGTGGGAATAACAAGCTTTATTGGAAGGTCACTGATGATTCTTGACATGAAGTATGCTGAAAGCCTGTACGTTCCTGAAGATATTTCCTTTTCGAGCATCTTTTGTTCCTGTGGGAACGTGAAAGTACATTCCAACATTGGGAAAAATCCCCAAAAGTCACAAAAAAAGAAAAGAAGTCCAATCTGCGAGCATTTTTTTGCCAAAACAAAATTAATTAATTTACAAAAAAATTATTGCTATTAAATCAACAAATTAATTAATTATATATGTATATCCAAAAAGTCAAGAAATTGCTACCTGATCTTGTATTTGATAAATACTAGATTGCCACCATAGTAGTCCAGAAAGGAAAGCAATCACAAGGACTTCAATAATCTTGAGGCAGGAAAACGATTCGTCCATGATTTCTTTGATCCCTCTTCTGAGTAACACACGGAATTGTTGCCACCAAGTTGTTGAGAATCTTCTAAATTGCTTGTCTTCTGGTTGATCTTGAGATTCATTTTCATTTTCTTGTGTTAGCTCAGCCTTCAATTTGTCGGCAAGATTTTTTTCATATTGAGAAATTAGAGTTTGCTTGACCAGGGCTTGCTCCTTCCATGATCCATTTGATGGCATCCCTACACATTAATGATGCATGCCTTAAATGGATACTCTTATATCTGTTAATTATAAAAAGCTATTGTAAAAGTTAATTAGCACATATACCGCTTGCTAGATCTAGAAGAAAATCTGAAGGGTTCGTAGGCACTGATGGGCAATATCCGATGCTCGCAAAATAATTCATAGCACCTGATGCTTCTCCAAAATATAAAGGGTAACCTTCTGATAACAATAACACCTTATGAAACATGTAATATAGCATATTAGAAGGTTGATGTATTGTCATCACAATTGTTCTCCCTCCATTTGCTAATTTCAACAATATAGATAAAATCTGCTGAGATATTGTTGAATCAAGACCCGAAGTGGGTTCATCAAGAAACAATAAGCTGGGGTTTATCAATATTTCTTGCCCTATACTAACCCTTTTTCGCTCTCCCCCTGAAACTCCTCTTGTCAGTGGCCCTCCTATGAGGCTATTCTTGCACTCGCTTAAACCAAGCTCGCTCATCACAGCTTCTGCACACTTGATTTTTTCTTTTTCGGTAAAACTATTAGGTAATTGAAGAAGGGCAGTGAATACCATTGTTTCCGTGACGGTCAAGTAAGGGGAAAGCACGTCCTCTTGAGTAACGAAGCCTGTGTTTCGCGTCATTTGATTCGAAAAAGGCTTCCCATTGTAGGTAATCCTTCCATTGATTCGCCCAAGTCGACCCCCCAATGCAGTTAGTAGTGTTGTTTTGCCACAGCCTGAAGGGCCTAGCATGGCTAGCATTTCTCCTGGTTTAACCATTCCAGTGATTCCCTTTAATATTGCTTTTTCTTCAATTTTTTTGTTGCTTCCATAGGATCCTTTCTTCATTTTGATCTTGTATACAATGTCCTCAAACTGTAAAACAATGGATTAAATTTAAAAAAAAATTAAGCAGCAATGACGAATAAAAATAAAAGAAGTTTCTATAGTTCTAATATATTTTCCTTAATTTGAATTTCAACATAAATGAACATTTATTATTAATAATACGTACAAGATAATCCTATAATAGAATACTAATTAATAATAAAAAATCTAATTATACCAATGATTTTATAAAATAAGTTTGAAATAATTATAGACAACAAATGAAAAGACGCATCAAATACGTGTTACGTACCTTCAATGTAACAGGATGTTTTGCTCTAGTGAAAACATCTGATGCTTCTAATAATTGATCTTCTTTCTGATCAGTTTGAGCTTCATTAATGTCATTGGCAACTACTTTAATCATCTCCATTCTGGTATACCAAACCCAGCAACATACAATTGATCTGTAAAACAAATATTCTTTAATGCCTATAGTGACTTTTAGTGATTCATCTTCTGGGTGTGACTGAGAGTTTATATTATATAGGCAATGAATATTACATGTAATGTAAATTAAATCATTTTAATTTTTCCCGGAAATTAGAGCTTCTTTGATGGTTCATGCTGGAGAGATGAGAGTTTTTAAGGCTATATATCCCTTACGTTTAGCCATGCACTCTTGTGATGGTACCAGTTACTAGAATCTGGTCGCTGCCTTCTTTTTCATCAAGTATCATCAATATATCTATCTAATGTGCATGCAAAGAGTACCTAAAATGAAAATCAAACATATTAGTCCAAAAGTATATTAATCAATGGTTTCATTGCCACAAAAGTATATTTAGAAAATGGATACTTTTGATCTAGCTTGCTTCAACCTTCGTTTCCCATGTGTATTTATTTTGAATTCAAACAGAACTTGTTTCTATTTCCTATAGTGAAAATCTGCTCCCTGCTGCATCCTACACAAAATGCCACCATTTATATTCTAATGTAACAGTTTTTATCTAAACCTAACGTTGAAAATTAAATGGGAAATTTTAAATAATTCTCAAAGAATATTATCTAGAAGCAAAAAAAATTATTAGATGAGTAATATATGCTCATTGCTAATGGCTCCATTCTATTAGGTTGATACATGAGTCATGATAGACATGTCCCAACAACCATAGGTAGATGAAAAATATATTAGATGAAAATAAATATTATATGTTTTTTCTCTGTTGTAAGAAAAATATATAATCGATTGATTGTAAAGTTTAGAAAGTTTAGAATAGACACATCTCAACAACCCTCTGTGGATAAGATTATCTTCCTTATTAGCTTCATTTGGGCTCTGTCTTATCATATAAATAATAACAAGTATTGCTTTCATTAGGTGAGAATATTTCTGTAAATCCAAGATCCAAGATGACTGCTTTTTGTTAATTATTCTAATGTCATCAACATCAATCATGCTGGTCTGCACCATGTTTGGAGTTTGGCGATGTTGAACATATTGGTTAACACACAGACTTAATTGATCAGCTTTGGCCAGCCAAATCAGATCTACTGTCAACGCAAAGCTTAATTCGGTAGTCTTTGATTAAAAATTTAGTACCTTTAATCAGAATCTTCATTTTGAGCTTTATGCAAGTCCTTTTTTTCCCTCCCCTCCCCCACCACCCAAAAAAAATCATTGTTATTAAGACTCCACTCATCATAGATCCAATATTTTGGGGTTTTTATTTGGTGATTAAAATTATATCATTAAGCACGAACTTTATTAACTAGTGGAGGAGTTGACTTTCTTGAAGATCTCATTTACAGTGTATTTACATCACTGCGGATAATATATTACCATAAACGGCAGTCACCAAACCATTTTGATGACACGTACAAAAGAAATGCAGGCAAATTATAGCCGTAGATGGGCCTGAAAATGAAAGGACTCAATAAATCAGGCTGACTTGTCAAATAACGAACCAATCCTCTGCAAATTCAACAACTTTTGTGTCTACAGCATTCTGAGCTCAGTATCCCTTAGACCCTTACACAATGCGCGCGCGCGCGCGCGTGTGTATATATATATCCATTTTGCTTGGAGCGGTAGTAGTGTTGGCTGTCTCACTTTACCAAGGGAATAGAGAAAGCCACTAATGATCTCTAAATTTCATCACTTCTCTGCTTTCCTCTTCTTCCTTGTTCTGCTTCAGCTTTGGCCTGTTCTTTCTTTAGCTAAAAGCTCTTGCAATGAGAACGAACAAGTAGATGTCAAAAGGTCTGATTTCCCAGATGGGTTCCTCTTTGGCACAGCCACTTCTTCGTTTCAGGCATGTCTTAGTTTTTCTTGTTTCATTATTATTTTTATTCTTTGCTTCAACTGTTGTTTGATTTTCTTTCTGATTTTAAGCTGCACAGGTTGAAGGAGCCTATCTTGAGGATGGTAAAAGCCTCAGCAACTGGGATGTTTTTAGTCATATCCCTGGTAATTAGTTAAACAACACCTTTGAACAAATATATGGCACAATCTTAGAATATATGCGTGTGTTTGTGTGTGTGTGTGTGGAGGGAGAGAGAGAGTATTTATTCAGCAATATTTGATCAATCAATTTTACAGGGAACATAGAAAATAATGATAATGGGGATGTTGCTGATGATCATTACCATCGCTTCTTGGTAAAATGTCTTAACTTGTCAATTTTTCTTTCCCCCAATTTCACTTAACTTATGGCTATGAATTTCTTCTTATTATTGGTTTCTAAATTTTGTTCATAGGAAGACATTGAGATAATGCATTCTCTTGGAGTAAATTCATATCGATTTTCGATTTCATGGCCTAGAATTTTACCTAGTATGTCCTTCATATCACTATATTCACTGTAAATTAGGTTATTATTTCAACGGATTGATATATATAATAATGCTTTTGAGCTGCAAATGTAGAGGGAAGGTTTGGTAAAGTTAATCCAGCCGGAATCAATTTTTATAATTATCTTATAGACAATCTCTTACTCAGAGGTAAGATACTTTTCAAGAATAAATAACTGTAAATATTCCTTGAAGATGTTATAATATTTGAAGAGATGAATTGATAATGCAGGAATTGAACCATTTGTGACAATTTATCATCATGACTTTCCACAACAACTTGAAGACAAATATGGGTCTTGGCTCAGTCCTCAAATGCAGTAAATCTCTGCTTTTATGCTACAATTAAGATCTATTAGTTGAATCTTAAATATTGTTTAGGGGTCAAATTCTGCTGCCAAAAGATCTGATTGAACCAATTCTTGCAGGAAAGAGTTTGTTCATCTAGCCGAAACATGTTTTGAGAATTTTGGTGATAGAGTTAAGTATTGGGCAACTCTTAATGAGCCAAATTTATTAACCGATATGGCTTATATCAGAGGCACGTACCCCCCAACTCATTGTTCGGCACCATTTGGAAATTGCTCTGTTGGCAACTCTGATACAGAACCTCTCATTGTTCTGCATAACATGTTGTTGTCACATGCCAAGGCTGTTAAGCTATACAGAAAGCACTTTCAGGTAATGCATTGAGCACTCTTTTGTTGAGTTCTGGAGACAAGAGTGCTTTTGGAGAATACTCTGTTTAGAGTCTTTAGACTTATATCCTAATTATTATTGGTTTGGTTGAGAAATGGAATGCTAATGCAGGAAAAACAAGGTGGTTCAATGGGAATAGTTTTGCATTCAATGATGTACGACCCGCTGAGGGATGAAGACTCAGATCGCCAAGCTGTGAGTAGGGCCCTTGCTTTCAATGTGGGCTGGTAAGTCATAAATGCTTGATTTTATGTGAACCAAATTATTGCAGTGTATTATTAACGCCTTATAAATACATAAGATATCATAGATGTATAATAATCAATAACGAGGTAGTTGATTGTTCTCTTCAATCAGGATGTTGGATCCCTTAGTATTTGGAGACTACCCTGCTGAAATGCGTGAATATCTTGGATCTCAATTGCCAAGGTTTTCCAAAGAGGAAACTAAGTACGTCAAAGGCAGTCTTGATTTCATTGGCATCAACCATTATTCCACTCTGTATGCCAAGGACTGCATCCATTCTGTTTGTGTTTTGGGCAGCAATCATGCAATCCGAGGCTTTGTTTACACCACTGGAGAACGGGATGGCATCATGATCGGAGAACCGGTGATGTGATCATAATTTCAGCTAAGTCATTATTTCTCCAATGCCCCCTCAGCTAACAAGTTCTATTGTTTTTGTATTGAGCAGACTGGGAATCCAAGATTCTTTGTTGTCCCAGAAGGTATGGAGAAAATTGTAGATTACGTCAAAGACAGATACAAAAACATCCCCATGTATGTGACAGAAAATGGTACGTGGCACAATTGGAAGTATTTTTTTTAACACTAATATATTTTCAGAAGAAAAAAAAAATTGTATTACATAGAATGAATTTTTTCACTTTCCATTTATGTTGTAGGATATTCACCACCAAAGCAGAAAAATCTACGATCTCAAGATTTAGTTGATGATGTCAAGCGAATCGAGTACCATTCAGGCTACCTTTCTGCTCTGGCCAGAGCTATAAGGTGAGGCTTACGAATTGAAGACCCACTGTATACAGAGAAGTACATTTTTTTCTTTTTTGCCCTCCATTACATAATCTTTTGTCATGTTACCAATATATAGGCATAGCAAATGGATCACATTGTGTTGATAATGTATGATTTATGCAATCAACAAACTTTATTGTTATCTATCTACTGAAATGTTAATGTATTGGTAGGAATGGGGCAGATGTTCGGGGATATTTTATTTGGAGCTTGATGGACAACTTCGAGTGGCTAGATGGCTACTCTGTCATGTTTGGTCTTTACCACATTGATCGTCAAACGCTTGAGCGAACTCCAAAGCTTTCTGCTACGTGGTTCAAAAATTTCCTCACAGACAACACTAGCCATACCGTAGAAAAGAATTCAATCTAAAGTCTTTCAAGAAAGCTTCTATTGCCGCTAAATCATTGAATAGGAGGAGTGGGAATATAATGAACTCCTATGGTAGGATTCTAAAATTCAAAAGCTGTCTGTATATGGGCTGTTAAAAGAATTAAAAACTGGGCTACATCCAGATAAATTCTGGACGGCCCAACATTCTTAATACACCGAGCCTTGGTGTCCACTACCTTTTATATATAAAGGCGTCCATTTATTTATTTTACTTTTGATTATAACGCTCTCAACCTTGGAGTCAAATGACCGAACAGATGAAAGAGAAAAACATCACAATTCAGCAATGGGATTAAAACAAAAACCTTTTTTTTACGCAAAACTTTACATATAATAAATTAATAATGAATATAATTAATTGATAAATTAATCAGTTATGAATTTATAAATATAATTTTTATTTTTTAAAATCAATATTTTGTATAAGGTAAATTTGTTTATTTAAGTTAAGAAGTGGTAATTAATTTGGTTCCAAACTAAAAGGTTTACAGTTTTGTTGGATTGGCATAATTTTAAATTATTAATTTTTAGAAGTTCGGAAGTTGAAATTCCTCCCCCACTTGAGGGATATTAAAAAAACACGTTCGACAAATTTTAACTTCTCTGTTTTTAAAAACTATTATTTTGAATACAACTCTGAAATTTAGCGTAAAAATAAAAATGATAATTTTTTTTTTGCTTTACTTAATTGTATCCAATTCAATTTAAACACAGTTTTCTTTTTCTTTTAAACAAATTTTTGTGGTACTTAAAAAAAGAAATTTAACTTTTAAAATTTATTCTGTTTACAATGTTCATCATCCTAACATTAAATTTCAAACTTTTTTCACATAATATATCTTCATTCACGGCTAATAAATTCTTGTTTTATTTTTATTGCTTGTGTGTGTCAAATTCTCCTTTGTTATACCTATTTTGGCATTTCAGAGCATTTTACATATAAGCAAATTTGTAACAATTGGGTGCTTCGAGGGAAACCCAAGTCCCCCAATATTTGCCTTCAAGTCAAATTAGTAAAATAGCCTCCTCATTTATTCAATATATCTTAAAATATGTACAACCAGTACAATATTAATTCCTCGCAATTAGGGTGATCTACTCAAAGGAATCAAGACTCTTAACAAGTAAGACCTATTCAATTACTAAAATATGACTAACTCAAGGTCTCGTTAAACAGTCACGTCCTAAGCTTGAGGACTTATTCAAAGACACTTGTTTATTACTTGTTAACATTATGCCATGTTCTTTTTTTCTTCTTTAATCAGTCGTGATTTAGTCATTATTTATTATATTATTTTCTTTCAATTTGTCAATAAAGCTCCCCTCGTACCATCGATGTTACTTACCCAAAAACATACACACGTAGTTGTTATAACTTCTTCAAAGAATTTAAATGACAATAACATCATTGAGTCAATTGTATTAAAATATTGGCAATTATAGCTGAAAGTCATCAATTTTTTTTTTTAATTACGAGTAAAATGTTATTAAAAATTGTTCTAGAAAACAATTTTACTTTTTCATGCTTCATTGTTCTTTTATTCAACTGGTTTACGTTTCTTTCTGATTATAAGCTATATAGGTTGAAGTTGCATATCTTGATGATGGTAAAACTTAAAAGCCTCGGCAACTGGGATGTTTTCAGTCTCAGTGATATCTCTGGTAATTAAACTGATACGTTTAAGCTATAGTTCAGTTTGAAGCTACCGTTGGAATAGTCCTACTTGAAGGTAACTGGATTGAGTGCTTCTGTCAAATCTTCCCCTATTCAACCCTCCTAAAACTCCATGCTCCTTCCTTCACGGCTGGCTGGCTGGCTGGCTAAGCTGGGAAGGCTGGAAAGTAAGCTAGCTCGATCGGAGGCATAGGTCAGGTCAGGTCAGGTCAGTTCAGGGACAAGGGCAAGGCAGCTAAGGCAAATAATAACAATTTAACCAAGTCCATTTTACCCATCTCACATTCATCAAACAATAAGTTATTATTTAGGTATCACCCATTTCACATTTATCAAACAAGAGTTTTTATCAAGTACTGACAATAAAATCATTCAACAATTTAAAGAGCATGAAGATGTTAATGTGAGTGTTTGTTTAATTTTTACTGTTTTGAGTGGGTTTGGCGCAAAGTGTGCTTTTGTTTATTGCAATATGGGTACATTAAATGGTTAATATGAGTTAATAGATTCATAAATTAGTAAAATTCTTATAAAATGTAGTGAAATTAAGTGTTTCATAATATTAAAGACAAAAACCAGAATCTTAGCACCGAATGCCCATCGCCCATGTGACATGGGAGTCACTTAGACTTACAACAGCTTGTTATTTGGACAATTGGTGCTTCTCGACTGGGTGATAGACTCGTCTAGATCACATGCAAGTTCATATAAACTCTTTTCACCTGAGTGACGAGTGCCTGTCACCCAAGCGACAACACTAGTCGTTTAGATCATTCAAGTTTATAAATAATCAATTTTTAAATTAATAATAGAATATCATTATTTGAAGTGTTATTATTATTTTGCATCAAGTTAATGACATCCTTTATGCCTAATATGTATTTTGATGGGTTGAAGAACGGTTAAAAAGAGTACGAGAAGGAAAATGTTAAATCCGAAATCCCCCATGGCAAGAAAGTAGAAGAAAATTGATTTATTGAACTCAAATTGAATATTGTTGGTTATTTGCTTGAATAAGTTGTGTGAAAGAACAAACAAACCAGAAAAGTAAAAGAGAAGAGAGCACGTATGACAGAGGAGAGGAGAAAGATTTTCTATTTTTATTTGTTTGTTAACTTAGTCTTACAATTGAGACACATATATACTGACTTCAATTTAAGGAATTAATCTAATCTGACTTAATATTAAACTAGGAGTTTTAATATGACTAAGATTAACTAAAACTTGAACATTACATTAATTGACATTATCCCCCTTAATGTGATATTCTTCAACTCCCAAAGCTCCTTAGTCGATTGAATTTGACTTTTGGTAGAGCCTTTGTGACTATATCAACCACATACTCTTCAAACTTGCAATGCTTTAATTGAATATCTCCATTGCCAATTGCTTCTCATATAAATAGTTCCTTGATACTTATGTGTCTTGTTCTACTATGGTAACCTGAATACTTTACCAGGTCTGTAGTTGATTTGTTGTCACAAAACAATTTTTGTAACTTCATCTTGCTTTTCTGGAATATCTTCTAAAATTCTCAGTAGCCAAATAGCTTGAGAAGTTGCCAATGATGGTAAAATATATTCAGCTTTAGCCGTGGATAATGCCACTGTTTGTTGCTTTTTTTATGCCCAAGAAATTATGCTAAAACCAAGTGAAAAAGCATAACCCAAAGTGTTTTTCAATTCATTGAAACAAATGCTCCAATCATGATCACGAAAACGAATTAACTTCACATCTATATCTCTATTAAATTTCAAGCCATAATTCATTGTGTCTTGTAAGTATCTTAGCACTCTTCTTGCTCCGCCAAGATGAATATGGCTTGGTGCTTACGTAAACCTTGATGGCAAACTGGAGGAAAAAGTGATGTTGGGTTGTGGTTGTGAGATAAAATAAGTTCCTAATTTATCTTCCTTTATTAATTTCACTTACTATAAGGGGTGTTGATATTCGAGTGCATGTTGAAGAATTAATAAATAAAACACACAAAACACACACTATTTTATTTCTTCAACAACACTCTTCACCAATTATAACTCTTAT
This sequence comes from Citrus glauca, assembly GCA_029633175.1. Classification (NCBI taxonomy): domain Eukaryota; kingdom Viridiplantae; phylum Streptophyta; class Magnoliopsida; order Sapindales; family Rutaceae; genus Citrus; species Citrus glauca. The sequence continues at coordinate 35,488,481 of JAQOOD010000001.1, read as the reverse complement.
TTTTCACTTTCTACACCTTAGAGATTTTTGCTACTTCACTTGATGATTAAACCAAGGGGGAGAGGGGGTATTTATACATGAAACAAACTAATCACAACCACTCATTTATTCAACTAATACACAAATTCTCACCATCCATTAAAACCTACCACTCACGTACTTCACCAACCACACCTAACACAAATAATTCAAACCTTCACCAACCATACCTACTCATGGAATCTTCCATAAGTTGAGCTTGATTTATTAATCTTGGATCAAGTTTATGATCCAACACCTCTCCTTAAACTTGATCCTGTGACACCAAACAAACTTCTGAATCTTACAAAGTCTTCTTGCTTGAGTGGCTTAGTGAAGATATCAGCTGTTTGATCTTGTGATTTTACATACTTAATTTGCACTTCTTTTCTTGCTATACACTCTCTTATAAAATGATAGCGAGTGTATGTGTTTACTTCGATCATGAAAGACTGTTATCAACACAAATCTTAGTTGGCTCTTCTTGTGCCAAACTCAACTCCTTCAGCAAATTTTTGAGCCAAATTGCATGACAAACACTCGATGTGGCAGCTACATACTCAGCTTTGCAAGTGGATAGCGTGACAATTGGTTGCTTCTTTGACATCCATGTGAAAGCAATATCTCCTATGAAGAACACATATCCTGTGGTGCTTTTTCGATCATCTACATCTCCACCCCAATCACTATCGCTATATCCAACAAGCTTGTAGTCATTAGAAAATGAGTAAAGTAAGCCGAAATTAATTGTACCTTTGATGTAGCGAAGGATTCTTTTTGCAGCTTTAAAATGAGTGGTCTTTGGATTCTCCATGTATCGACTCACAAGTCCAACACCATAAAGGATATCTGGTCTTGTTCATGTCAAATAACGTAGGCTTCCAACCAAACTTTTAAAGAATGTTGGATCTATATCTTCACCTTCATCATGTTTGGATAGTTTAACTCCGCATTCCACTGGCGTGCTTATAGGCTTACAATAATTCATTTTGAACTTCTTGAGAATCTCCTTTGCATAGCTTTCTTGGGAGATAAATATGCATTCTTCCTTTTGCTTGACTTCAATGCCGAGGTAATATGCCATTAGTCCGATGTCAGTCATCTTGAACTCTTTGATCATTACTCTCTTGAACTCTTCAAACAAGCTTGGATTGCTTCCAGTGAAGATGAGATCATCCACATATAGGCACACAATCAAAATATCTCCATCCTTTTCTTTGACGTAGAGAGCATGTTCATATGGGCATTTGGTGAAACCTTTCTCTTGAAAATGCTTGTCAATTCTGTTATTCCATGCCCTTGGTGCTTGCTTTAACCCGTAAAGAGCTTTCTTCAATCTCAAAACTTTGTCTTCATGTCCTTTCACCACATAGCCTGATGGTTGTTCGATGTACACTTCTTTAAGGAATCCATTCAAGAAAGCAGACTTCACATCCATTTGAAAAATCTTCCATTTGTTCTGAGCAGCCAAAGAAATAATAAGTCTAATAGTTTCAAGTCGAGCTACGGGAGCAAATACCTGGTCATAGTCTATGCCAGTCTTTTGACTATAGCCTTTTGCAACTAACCTCGCCTTATGCCTTTCAATTTCTCCCTTCGCATTTCTTTTTATTTTATACACCTATTTGACACCGATCGCCTTGTGACCTTTTGGAAGAGTAGTAAGCTCCCAAGTATCATTCTTTACAATGGCTTTGATTTCTTCATCCATTGCAATTCTCCACATCTCATTTAATGCAGCTTCTTGGAAGTTGACTGGTTCACAATCAGAAAAGAGGCAAAAGAGAGTGAGATTATCATGTCTCTCAGTTACCTCATAAATATCTTGAAGACTCCTTGTACGTTCTTCGGTTCTTTCATTTAAGAAAGACGGCGGTGAATCTCCGTATGTGGTTGGTGCTGGTGAGATAGGTGGGGTGGCAGGCTCTTGTTGTTCATCTACTTGTTTTATCTGTGTATGATCATCTTCTTCAATGGGAAAGAAGTTGAAGTCATCCACACCAGAGCCAAAATCCCATTCTCCTTCTTCATCAAAAATTACATCTCGACTGATTACGATCTTCCCGTTGTTTGGATTGTAAATCTTGTATCCTTTGGAGTAGTTGTCGTAGCCGATAAAGATGAACTCCTCACTTTTGTCATCCAGCTTGGTTCTGCTTTCATCTGGTACATGTACATGGGCAATGCTTCTGAAAACTCTTAGATGGGTGATGCCAAGTTTTTTTCCACTCCAAGTTTCTTGTGGCGTCTTGCCCCACACGCTTTTTGTTAGAGATCGATTGGATAAGTAGACTGCACATGCAACTGCTTCAGCCCAAAATTCTTTAGGTAGCTTCTTACTCTTAAGCATGCTTCTTGCCATGTCGAGAATAGTTCTATTCTTCCTTTCTGCAACACCATTTTGTTAGGGGGATCTTGGAACTGTTAAAGGGTATCGAATTCCATTTGCTTCACAAAACTCTAAAAATTCTTTAGAAGTGAACTCTCCACCTCGATCAGATCTCATGGCTTTAATTTGGTATCCACTTTCTTTTTCCACTATAGCTTTAAACTTCTTGAAAGTTTCAAAAACTTCTGATTTCTGCTTCAAAAAATACACCCAAGTTTTTCTTGAAAAATCATCTATAAAGAGAAGGAAGTAGTTACTTTTACCAAGTGAGTTTGACTTGAATGGACTGCACACATCAGTATGAATGAGCTCGAGTGGCTTCTGAGCTCTTGAGTTTGATTCATTTGGAAAGCTCTTTCTAAACTGCTTGCCAAGTAAACATCCTTCACAAAGTTGATCAGGGTGATTGATGTATGGTAAACCTTTTACCATGTTCTTCTTGAATAGTAGCTCTAATCCTCCAAAGTTGAGATGCCCATATCGAAGATGCCAAATCCAGGATGGATCTTTATGACAGGTTTTAAGACATTTTACAACATCATTTTGAATATTTAAAGGAAACATTCTATTTTTTCACATTTTCACCTTTGTAATTAGATTTCCTTTGTCATCTCTTAGGAAAAGACTATAATCTTTTAAGTGAATATCATAGTCTTTTTCTAAAAGTTGACCCAAACTAAAGATGTTGCTTTTCATATTGGGTACATAGTAAACATTTGAAATTATTTGGTGGCTACCATCTTTTGCACGAAAAAGAATGTTACCTCTACCCTTCACTGGTACTTTTGAATCATCTCCAAAAGTGACACTGTCATTCACAGATTCACTTAGTTGCACGAACATGCTTCTGTTTCCACTCATATGATTGCTAGCACCTGTGTCAAGATACCATGTATTTTCTTGACCTCCACTTGTGTCATTGCGTGCCAGTAAAAGTGTGCCATCTTCACCATTCTTTTCTTCAGCATAGTTCACTCTCTCCTCAATTTTAGTGCCTGGAACTCTACATTCTGAAGCATAATGCCCAAACTTTGGACAATTATAGCACTGTACTTGGGATTTGTCATATCTCGATCTTGGATTGCCTCTGCCTCGTCTTCTGGTTGAGTTTTCTCTTTTGGCATAATTGGAGTTGTTGTTGAAATTCCAACCTCGTCCATGACCACAACTGTTGTGCAAATTTTATTGAACTCGCAAGCGCACGAATCTATCGTAGTATAGCTTAATGGTGCGAGTGACGATCCCACGAGGAGGTGGATTTTAATTATTTATAGAATTAATTCTGTAAATGGATGGTTGGATTTATGGTGGAAATGATTTGAAATATGCTAAAACTTAAATTAAAATGGCAAGATTAAATTCTGAAATTGGAAATAAAATGGCAGAAATAAATTGAAGCGTTAATCTATTAAATGACGTACTTGGGTATCTGGATCCGTATCAACATGCATCATGGGCTAAATATTCCATATTAATACCAATTAAATCATGAGAGGGAAATCCACACCTCATGAACCACGCTCTAATAAATATGGTGCTAAGGGTTTATCGTGCCAAATAATAATAACCTTATACTAGGGAGCCGGTGGAACCAGGGCGGTACTAGATAAGATTAGTATTATTTGTCGACGAGAAGTCAAAACATCCACAAAAACTAGAGGGGAAGAGAAAATAAATTTACCAAATCAAGCCCATGACACATGTTGAGACTTCACCTTCAACCCAAGCTTGAAAGAAAATTAGCCACTCATAGTTGAACTAGGGGCAAAATGGGAATTTATTAAAATACGAAGAAAATACAAGATAGAGAGAGAATTACAGAAAATGAATCCCAAAAATGGATTCAGAGGTGTCAAATTAGGGGGGGAGGCCCCCTTTTTATAGTTACATCGAGTAAATCATGGCCATCGGATTAAAAACAGTTTGGACGCTCAGGATTTCGCCACGTCATCAGCCACTATTTGCACAGTACAGTCAACCACTACTATTTGCATAGTACAGTCAACCGCCACTATTTGCACAGGAACGCCAACAGTATCCGTATATGTGAATAGTACCATACGTGTGAACAGTACCGTACGTGTGAACAGTGTCATTTTTCCTTTTATACTCCTCATAAGGTTTTCGACCATCCTGAGTTCAAAAATGATGTCCGTTTTGCCATTTGATCTCTCATTTATTGTGAAATGACTATGATGCCCCTAAAATACATCAAATACTTAATTAAAATAAAACACACATAATTAAAGTACAAGAAATTTAAACACATAAAAGTAATGGTTGTTAGCAATACTTGATATATAAAATAACGATTTCTCCTTTATAAATATGCACTTTCTAATACTCAACACACCCCCCAACCAGCTTATTGCTAGTCCCTAGCAAATAAAGCGAAAACAAAAATTCAAAAAATGATTTTTTTTTAAACCTCTTTTTATTCAATCAGATTAATGATAACAATCAAATAAAAGTATAAGCATTATCTCAAGTTTAAGAAACATCACACTCACATCAACCATCCACATGAATCAGCCCAGTAGACTTTGTTGTAGCTACCTTTAAGAATGACATGTTAAACCCCAAAATCTCACTGGAAGTAGTGACACTCTCACAAAGAAATTAAACCCAAATAAAAATAGTCACTCCAATGAATGGTAATTGAGAGAAAATAATAAGAAATGGTCTCACATGCTCTCACCAAAAATAAATATGCCCTTAACTTAGAAATAATACGATCTCCAGTCAAATAAAAATGTTAGTCAACCCATTTTATTTATTATTATTATTTTTTTATGCATCACTACATCTTTTTAGCCCATATAACTAGCTTCTACTTCAGATTATAGTTCCCTAAAATCAAGAAGGACTTTTATTAGGACGTAACGTAGGCTAGGGATATAGCTAACAAAGAAGGGAAATAAAGAAGACAAAATGTATGTTTGAGAAAAATGCATAGAAGTTTTTTTTTTTTGAAAGTTGCAAGGTGGATTTCACCTATTATTTTTTTTTGAAGCAACAATTTTTGTTTCTCTTTTTTTTTTTGAACTAGGCATAACTTTAATATACAAAATATTTATTTACAGTTTTCTCAAACATAAAAAGGTGATGGATCTTGTAAGATATTGGGTAATACTCCAAATCGGAGTGGGTCAAGATAATAAGTTGAGAAAGAAAAGTTTTTTTTTTTTTAAAGGCTCAAATGGGCTAACTATGGATATTCATAAAAGGGATGGCTACAAAGGCTCAAACGGATCAAATAAGGCATTTCCATCATCTTTTAGGACTCTAAATAATCTTCTATATCTACTAATTAAATGGGCTTCCAAATGTAACAACACACTTTTCTTTTTATTTTTTTTAGGGTTAACTCAAAAGCAATCTAGAGATCGTGTATACAATAATAAACTGCTAAGCTGTATAAAGAATGGGCAAAAGGGTTACTCTCCAAGAAAAATGATAGGCTCAAAAACTCACTTGGTATTTATTATGACATGTTCATTCCTTCAAGCAACTCATTTTTGTCTCCGACATCAACATGTAGAGTAGCAAACATAGTGTAACATCACTTCAGACTAAAAATAATACAAATACTAAAATTTGAAATCATTATGTTATCCAATGTTAAAACAAATTATTGTTTTTTTTTTTAAACAACACCCTACCTCCCAACCTATTCTAAACGTAAAATGAAAATATGCATGCAGAAATGTGAAAATGATGCAGAAAAATTAATTAGAAAATGATAGAAAACGAATTTTTTTTTTAAGAAGATGTGTTTCTAGAGGCACTACACTCTATATTCAGCCATCTTTGACTCAAAAAATTTTTGTTTGAAAATGTATATTTATAAAGGAGAAATTAAAAAAGAAAAAGAAAAATGAACATCAAAACAAAGAAAAAGAAAATATCTAAATTTTTTTTAAAATTTTTTTTCAAACGATGAAGATGCGTTTCTAGAGTCACTATACACTATATTCAGCCATCTTCAACACAAAAAGTTAGCAACAGTTAGTTTCTACAACAAAAAATTAGTAAAAACTTAACCAAGATTCCACAATTGTCCATTATTCCCTCCCCCCAACCAGAACGTAACATTGTCCTCAATGTTTTAAAGAAAAGAAGTAGAGTTTAGAAGACATCACCTGATTGGTGCAACACAGAAGAAAATATTTACAGGCGAAGAGTTAAATCTAATTTGTACTTCTTACTGCGGCTATTGTTACCATCATCATTTGAACGCTCCAACACAAAGCTCCAGGGGTCTGGCTCTGGTTTATAAGCTTGTAACATGTCAAGTAGCTCATTAGCAGTGTGAGCACAAATAAAAAGTTTTTTCGCACTGGAAGGAATAAAGTAGTTTTTTATTGCATGGTTAAGAAATGCGATAAAGCCATCATAAAAATTATTGACATTTAACAAACCGATGGATTTCTGGTGAATGTGCAGTTGGGCCCAAGATGCTAGTGTGATAAGTGCCTCTAGTGTTGCAAGATCTCCGGGCAGGAAAATAAAAGCATCAGCATGATCAAGCATTTCAGTTATCCGTTCTTGCATACCTGAGACGACTAATTCTTCTCCAGTCGTGGAGTCAGACACACTGCCCAAAGGTTTTAGGACTCTAGGGATGATGCCTAACACTTGGCTTCCTCTGACAAGAGCAGCTTCTGAGACCAATTTTGATAACCCTCGGTTACCTCCTCCATACACTAAGTGTAATTTTCTCTCTGTTATGTTTCGACCAAGATCTATGGCTACATCAACGAACTCTTTATGTTTGCCATAGGTAAATCCAGAAAGCACACAAATGTTCTTGAATTGTCTATTGGGAGTAGCTGCCATTGGGATATTTCTCAAAAACAATTTGTGAGTGCTTAACAAAAAGTCATATTTAAGATTCTTGGTGACAATGGATCACAACTGTGTATGAGGTGGCGGGTCAATGTCAAAAACGCGTAAAGCACATGGCTCGATAGTCAAAAAGCAAATAGTAAAAACAAACAGTAAGAAAATTATTAAAGACAATAATGCACTGATAAAGCAACAGTGAAATAAAATAAAATAGCAGTAAAGTAAAAGGATATTTACAGGTAGTTGCGACTGTGGCTCACATCTTCCTCTGGTTTTACGTCCAGAAACGGCTTGAACGCCCTCTATGGGTCGAGGATAGGCTTCCCATCTAATTTTCTTATAAACTGGCAAACAGAGTCTTTTATAGTCAGATTCCCGAGACTATATCGTGCATGTTCTTTTTGGAATAATGGCCATAACTGGAGAATCGCTCCTTGCACATATCCACTGGGATGCGTTTCAAGAGACAAAAGGATATCATCCAATGACTCCTTATTCAAGCCATCCCTAATGAATTGAATTTTATCTTCCCTGTTATCAGATACCATTCCTAAAGAACATCTGTTTTTATTGCAATTCATTCTGGCACACTTATGACAAGCAACAGAAATTCTTCGAGCTCGTCGTTTTCTTGCATAGTTTCCTTTCCCACAACCAGGCATGTATGCAATAAATTTTGGAGGTAACTCACCTGCCAATCGTACTTTCGCTTCAATTAACCAACGGATGTCGGCAGGTATGTTATTCCTCATGAGCAGTCGCATGCGTTCGGACCGAGTTTTGTAGATCTTAAGGAGGGCATTCTGAGGGAGTGAAGGGAATCGCTTATGAAGCTTCGCTAGAATCTCGGTTCTGTCCATTCTTTCACCTCAGAATATCAGTTATTATGGGAAGCTGAAGTAACCGACTTGATTGTCACGGAGTACCGTTATCCGCCATTTCACCGGGGTAAAAAAAAAACTAAAGCACACAAACAGAAAAACAAATTAAAACACACAAAGAAAATTAAAATCGTCCTCTTATTGAATTTACTTCAAGCTCCAACTGGATGTCAAAAACACTTTTCTCAATATCTCTGAGTTGGCGTTCTAAACCCTCAACATAGGCTACCAACTCTGGTGGTTGTAGAGCCCAAATGTGATGTGTTTTACAAGAGTGAATCTGTCTTTTGAGATGAGTTTTGACACGTTGAAGTGGTTTAAGAATGTTCAGGAGGAACGGTCTAAGTAAGAGACTCATGATTAACAATGATAAGAGAAAACTTAATGATAAACACACTTATGCAAAAATAAATTCAAGTAGCAAAAGAATAAAAAGAAATAAAGAAAGAAAAATCAAACCACCAAAAAGAAAAAAATCAATCAATTCAAATCTGGTGGGTCACCCAAATTTATTTCGATGTCTTCTCCATGTGGTTGGTATTCTAGATATGGCTTTAATCTTTGAGCATTAACTTTAAATGTGACACCGTTCTTTGGGTCCTTAATTTCAATTGCCCCATGTGGAAAAACAGTATAAACAATAAATGGACCAGACCAACGAGAGCGTAACTTACCTGGGAATAGGTGCAAGTGAGAGTTGAATAAAAGCACTTTCTGACCTGGAGTGAAAGATTTTCTCATAATATGCTTGTCATGGAAGACTTTCATTCGTTGCTTGTAAATTTTGGCATTTTCGTATGCGTCATTGCGAATTTCTTCAAGTTCTGCCAGTTGTAATCTTCTTTCTGAGCTGGCTTGATGCATGTCGAAATTGAATTTCTTGATAGCCCAATATGCACGATGCTCGAGTTTTGGTGGTGATTCTGATGATGGGATGAGTTTCTTCTCTAATTGCGCTAGTTGTTCAACTCTTGGCTTCCATTTATTAGTGTCCATAGATGGTGCTGAGTCAAGTAGGGCGTTGACCTCATCGACCGATCTGTCAATATCAAAATCCAAACCAAAGTGTGTTAAACATGTTTGTAAAGGATCATCACTAAGGTTTGAAACAAAAGAGTTATCAACTAATGCTTCAATTAAGTCCACATCAACAATTCCATCATCTGTGTTGTGAGGTTGTTTGGCAATATTGAAGATGTTCAGCTCCATAGTCATGTTGCCGAAGGACAACTGCATATTTCCAGTTCTGCATTGAATATGAGCATCCGCAGTTGCCAAGAAAGGTCGACGTAGGATAATGGGGATGTGCTTTCTTGAATCCTGTATTGGTTGAGTGTCAATTACAATGAAGTCAACAGGAAAATAAAACTTGTCTACCTGGATAAGCACGTCCTCCACAATACCACGAGGTATTTTCGTGGACCGATCTGCAAGTTGTAACACCACTAGAGTTGGGTGTAATTCTCCCAGTCCAAGTTTCACAAAAACTGAATAAGGCAACAAATTTACACTAGCTCCTAAATCCAACAAAGCATTCTCAATTGTGTGGTTCCCTATACTACATGAGATAGTGGGGGAACCTGGATCTTTGCATTTTAAAGGAATTTTATGTTGGAGTATAGAACTAACATTTTCTGTTAAAAATGCCTTCTTTTGAACATGCATATTTCTCTTTTTAGTACACAGATCTTTAAAAAACTTGGCATAAGATGGAACTTGCTTTATAGCATCAAGTAATGGGATGTTAACACTTACCTGTTTGAAAATTTCGAGAATCTCACTTGTAGATTTTCCTTTCTTTCCTTTCGCTAACCTCTGAGGAAATGGAGCTTTTGGAACATATTCTCGTGGGTTGGTGTCTTCTTTTTCCTCCGGTGATGAGTCCTCAACGTTCACAGGTACAATTTGATTGTCTTTTGTCACTGGCATTTCCACTTTATTGTCGACTTCTTTTCCTTTCCGCAAGGTCATGACAGCTTTTACCTCTCCATGCTGCTGTGGTGAACTGCTACTTGCTTCATGCACTCCTTTAGGGTTAGGCACTGGTTGACTTGGAAATTTACCTTTCTCAACAGTCATTGCCAAGGTCTGAACTGAAGAAGCAAGTTGTCCCACCATCTTCTCCAAGCTTGAAACTGATTGAGCTTGTGAGTTGAAGCCCGCTCTCAATTCGTTGCATAGTCCATCAATGGTGCGGTTCTGTTGCTCAATCGTGGAGTGAGTAACATTCCTAAGATTCTGGAATGCATCCTCCCATGGTCTGGGTTGAGAGTAGTTTTGGTTCTGATTGAATGGTCTGAATGGGGGATGAGAGGCTTGAGGATTTTGAGCAATTGGTTGCATTGGTGGAGCTGGAGCTGCTGGTTCATTTTGTTGGAATCCTTGAGACCATGAAAAATTGGGGTGGTCTCTCCATCCAGGGTTATATGTGTTGGAGTATGGGTTGTAATTTGATGGTTTTTTCATTACTCCTATGGTATTGGCTTGATCTGGATATGAGTCAAGGTCATGTGGCTCTATTGATTTAGCAGTCGATAACGATGCTATTTGTCGAGAGAGACCTTCAACTATTGCTTTGACTTCTGTGATTTCTGAACTAGATTCGCCAATTTGAACCTCATTTACTCCCTTAACTCTTCGAGTATTCCTGAGTGATCGACTCCGTTGTTGGGAATTATCCGCTTGTCGCTGGAAGAATTCCCAAATCTCTGATGCACTTTTTGACATTAGCTCTCCTCCACTTGTCGCCATTAGCCATTCTTGCACATTTGGTAATAAGCCCTCTAAAAAGTATTGGCATTGGTGCCATTTCTCGTACCCATGATGTGGACACTTCAAGAGTAGCCCATTGAATCGCTCCCATGTTTCGAAAAACTGCTCGTCATCTCTCTGGGTAAACTCCGAGATTTCCCTGCGAATAGCATTTGTTTTATGAACTGGAAAATATTTATTTAAAAATTTTGTAACCATTTGTTCCCATGATGCAATACTAATAGCAAGTAATGTATTAAGCCATGAACGAGCTCTATCCTTTAAAGAAAATGGGAATAATCTAAGTTTTACATCATCATCTGAAAAATTCTCATATTTAAATGTTTGACAAATTGCGTGAAAATCATTCAAATGATTGTATGGGTCCTCATTTTCTAGGCCATAGAACGTGGGGAGACAATTTAGCACACTAGGTTTTAATTCAAAACTCCTAGCAGCTACATTTGGGTACCGTATGCATGATGTGCTCAAATTAGCTAAAGGACTGAAGTAATCCTTAAATGGCCTCTCCTGTGGTGCTTGTAAATCCATTTTGTTTTTAATGTTTTTGTGTGTGCGAAGTCTTTTCTCTAATTCAAGGTCTATAGGTTCAAGATTGGGTAATAATGACCTACGACCATGCATACAAGAAATACAAGAATAAATGGAAAACAAAACAAATAAAATAAAAATAAAAATAAGAGCAAAACAAATAAAAATAAAGAAGAAGGAGAAATTACGATACTAATCTTGTTGCGCTATTACAAACTTACTATAAAAACACAAGAACAAATACGTGAAATAAACTAACTAAAAATAAATTAATAAGATAAATAAAAATGACAAAGAAGAAAAAAAATTAACTTGAAAATTAAATTACATAATTTAAAGTAGAGAAAAAGAAAAGAAATACTAACCTCTAAGTGTAGATTCAAAAAAATACAAAAGAAAATTAAATGGAAATATTCACAAAAATTAATTCTATGAATTAAAATTACTTACCTCCCCGGCAACGGCGCCAAAAACTTGTTGTGCAAATTTTATTGAACTCGCAAGCGCACGAATCTATCGTAGTATAGCTTAATGGTGCGAGTGTCGATCCCACGAGGAGGTGGATTTTAATTATTTATATAATTAATTCTGTAAATGGATGGTTGGATTTATGGTGGAAATGATTTGAAATATGCTAAAACGTAAATTAAAATGGCAAGATTAAATTCTGAAATTGGAAATAAAATGGCAGAAATAAATTGAAGTGTAAATCTATTAAATGACGTACTTGGGTATCTGGATCCGTATCAACATGCATCATGGGCTAAATATTCCATATTAATACCAATTAAATCATGAGAGGGAAATCCACACCTCATGAACCACGCTCTAATAAATATGGTGCTAAGGGCTTATCGTGCCAAATAATAATAATCTTATACTAGGGAGCCGGTGGAACCAGGGCGGTACTAGATAAGATTAGTATTATTTGTCGACGAGAAGTCAAAACATCCACAAAAACTAGAGGGGAAGAGAAAATAAATTTACCAAATCAAGCCCATGACACATGTTGAGACTTCACCTTCAACCCAAGCTTGAAAGAAAATTAGCCACTCATAGTTGAACTAGGGGCAAAATGGGAATTTATTAAAATACGAAGAAAATACAAGATAGAGAGAGAATTACAGAAAATGAATCCCAAAAATGGATTCAGAGGTGTCAAATTAGGGGGGGGAGGCCCCCTTTTTATAGTTACATCGAGTAAATCATGGCCATCGGATTAAAAACAGTTTAGACGCTCAGGATTTCGCCACGTCATCAGCCACTATTTGCACAGTACAGTCAACCACTACTATTTGCACAGTACAGTCAACCGCCACTATTTGCACAGTACAGTCAACCGCCACTATTTGCACAGTAACGCCAACAGTATCCGTATATGTGAATAGTACCATATGTGTGAACAGTACCGTACGTGTGAACAGTGTCATTTTTCTTTTTATACTCCTCCTAAGGTTTTCGACCATCCTGAGTTCAAAAATGTTGTCCGTTTTGCCATTTGATCTCTCGTTTATTGTGAAATGACTATGATGCCCTTAAAATACATCAAATACTTAATTAAAATAAAACACACATAATTAAAGTACAAGAAATTTAAACACATAAAAGTAACAGTTGTTAGCAATACTTGATATATAAAATAACGATTTCTCCTTTATAAATATGCACTTTCTAACACTCAACAACAACCTCTGCCTCGGACATAATGCCTTCTCTCGTTGTCGGAGCTTTCTTCTATTTTCTTTGGATTGACTTCCATCTTGAGAAGTTGTTCTTCGATTCCTTGCTTCTTTTCTTTGTTTTTCTTCATAGGCTTGTAACCTTCCTTGAAGTTGCTCGATCGTCATATCCTCCAGATCTCTTGTTACTTCAATTGTCACAACAATATGGTTAAACTTCGAGTCTACTGATCAAAGTATCTTTTCAATGATCCTTACCTCTTTTAACTCCTAGCCATTTTTTTTAACTCATTGGAAATAGTCACAACCCGAGTAAAGTAATCAAAAATAGACTCTGATACCTTCATATGTAAGGACTCAAATTCTCCTCGTAATGTTTGGAGACGAACCTTCTTTACTTGCTCTGCTCCTTTGTAAGAAGTCTCTAGTTTCTCCCATGCTTCTTTTGAGGAGGTTGTACCAGTAATCTTTTCAAAAGCATCTTCATCTAATGATTGAAAGATGAGATACTTTGCTTTGTTCTCTTTCTTCTTCAAGTCTTTTAAATTCTCCTTTTGCGCCGCAGTTAAAGTGGCTTCATTTTCTGGTATAATAAAGCCTTTCTCCACGACATCCCATACGTCATGTGCGCCCAATAGAGCCTTCATTTTAATAGTCCAATTGTCAAATTTACTTCCCTTTAATTGTGGAACTTGAAATGACATTATACCACCGTTTGCCATAACTCACAAATCAAGTGAGAATTTGGAGATTCTGAATGCACAGATAGATCCGGCATATTGAAAAACCTTAGGAAGGACTCGAGTCAACTTTCGGTCAACGGTCAACCCTGGTCAACGGTCAACGTAGTGTCAATGGTCAACATCGGTCAACGGTCAACGTCGGCTTGGTAGTCTTAATTCGGTCCGTTCTGGTTCAGCTCGAGTCGGCTCGGTTCGGCTCGGCTCGGCTTGGTTCAGTTCGGCTCAACTTGGTTCAACTCGGTGAGTCGAATCAACTTCAGGACAAAAAACTTCTGGCGGCAAGTGTGGGCGCGTACGGCCTCAGATCAGGATGATTTTTATAACGTCATGTTCCTCTCGTTGAGATCTTCGATTTGATATGCTATATGACTATATACAGCATCAAGCACCAGCTTTGATACCATTTTGTTGGAGAATTAATAAATAAAACACACTATTTTATTTCTTCAACAACACTCCTCACCAATTACAACTCTTATTTTTCACTCTCTACACTTTAGAGATTTTTACTACTTCACTTGATGATTAAACCAAGGGGGAGAGGGGGTATTTATACATGAAACAAACTAATCACAACTACTCATTTATTCAACTAATACACAAATCCTCATCATCCATTAAAACCTACCACTCACCTACTTCACCAACCACACCTAACACAAATAATTCAAACCTTCACCAACCATACCTACTCATAGAATCTTCCATAAGTTGGACTTGATTTATTAATCTTTGATCAAGTTTATGATCCAACAGTGCAGCCATACATCCTAAATTTCTTAAAATATTTTCAACATATTTCTTTTGGCAAATAAATTCTCCATCATCTTTTTGATAAATTTCAATGCCAAGAAAATAATGCAGCATACCCATGTTGCTCATTCATATTTTTTCATCATCGCCATTTTGAATTCTTCAATTATTTTTCCATTATTGCCATTAAAAATCAAGTCATCAATATAAAGAGCAATAATAAGAATGTTAGACATACCTTGGCACTTCACATATAAAGTGGGATCACACTTGCTTTTGTTGAATCCTTTTTCTAAGAAGTAACCATTAGTCTGAGTGTACCAAGCTCTTAAAGCTTGTTTCAGGCCATACAAAACTTCATTTAGCTTATGTACCCTATGATCTTCTCCGTTGACAACAAATCCTTGAGGTTGTTCAACATAAATATCTTCTTCCAATTCTCCATTCAAGAATGCCAATTTGACATCAAGTTAATATAGCAACCAGCCTTTTCGTGTAGCCACTACAATAATAGTTCATATGGTGTAAGTCGAGCAATTAAAGGAAAAGTTTCATTGTAGTTAATACCAAGTTGTTGTGAATAACCCTTAGCCATCAATCTTACTTTGTTTCTCTATATGCTTCCATTGGAATCATATTGCACCTTATAAACCCATTTTACTCCAATTATTTCTTTGTTAATTGTTCTACCAACAAGTTGCCATGTTTTATTCTTCTCAATGACATTGATTTGTTCTTGCGTGGCTGTTTTCCAAGCTTCATCTTCTATGGCTTGCTCAAAAATTTTAGGTTCAAAGACACAAAAATTGCATCTCGCATAAATGTCAGCCAAACTCTTCATTTTTTTGGACCTGTAGATGAACTTGATGAGTCAATTGATGCGACAATGTACTTGATGGTGGAGATATTTGAGGTGAATTTTCATTGTTTTCGATATCAAGAATTGATTGTCTTTTGATTTCTTCCACATTAATAACCTTTTGTTCGTCTTAACTTTGCTCCTGATTCGATGTTGTTTTTTCATCAAATAACACATTACGACTATCTTATTAATCTTTAAACTATATAATCTATAGCCTTTAGATTGTGAGCTATAACTGTAAAAATATACTCTTCACTTGTCTTATCAAGTGTATGTCTTTTTTTTTTTGGGAACTTGTGATTAGCAAATACAGTTAAATAGTTGAAGATGTCTTATTAATGACTTTCTTTCGCTCCAGGCTTCAATTGGTGTTTAATTTTCAAATACTTTTGTTGGGCACCTATTTATCTAATATACAACCATATGAATCACTGCACCCCGAAAATATTTTAGCCCCTTTTCATGAAGCATTGACTTGGCCATTGTTGATTGATTTCTATAATCAATTATTATCAATGCTAATGTGCAAGTATACACAACAAGTGACAAAGTGATGAATATTCAAGATCGTCTCTATAGGGATTGATGTTACTCCAAAATGCTAAAATAATCACAATAGTGAAAATCAACTAAAAACCAAAACTAACAACATCAAATAATTCTATCGTAACTAATAATTGTGAGAGATGGAAATAAAACAATATTGTAATGAAATAAACTAAGTTAAATGTGTCTAAGATTCAATTGAGAATATGATAATTGAATGATCAAACTCTCCTAATGGGGTGACTGTTGTTTACCAAATTAGCACCAGTTGTTACAATAAGTGCTGCAGCAATTGGTAGAATAAATCTGCATCCGTAGCTATCGCACGTTGGAAATCTCATACCTTTAAATCTACTAACAATGACCAGTTGCTCATATATTTATGGTACGACATTATAACATTTAATCTCTCCACCTTACAAGGTGAACATCTCTGTCTAGAGTGTCACAAATCTTAACTTCAAGTATTGCCCTTATGGGATTCAAGGTAACCTAATCTAGGAAAACTTGACTTAAGAATAAGTAATACTCTAATAATGTCCGCCAAGACATGCCCTTTTGTTGCTTTATCTTAACTGAAACTATTAAATGGGTGGTCAACCGAAATAACAGTTGTATTCATAAAAACTACCAGAGTATAATGCTACAATATTACCATAACAACATAAAAGAACAGTCAAGAACCCATTGAATTATTTGTCACTCAACCAAAAATAAATTTAATTCATAATCTGAATGAGAAAAATAAACAAAAATATATTGATCTCGAAATACATACAAACAATTCAAGGAAAAAGAGAAAATATATGTTGAGCACGATAAAAGACAAATAATTCTGCACTGTTTTTTCTTTATTTC
This sequence comes from Citrus glauca, assembly GCA_029633175.1. Lineage (NCBI taxonomy): Eukaryota > Viridiplantae > Streptophyta > Magnoliopsida > Sapindales > Rutaceae > Citrus > Citrus glauca. The sequence continues at coordinate 35,471,601 of JAQOOD010000001.1, read as the reverse complement.
TGAATAGCACTCATCAATCTTGATCTTCTTTTTCTGCCTTTGTATTTATTTTTTCTGATAATTCCTTGCCGCCTTTCTATGTGGTGCATGCCTCCTTTTATATTATAAATTAGGGTAAAAGACCCAAAGTCCATGCGCGTGCATGCGTTTAAACTAGGAACCATGCAGATTACGATTTTATTGCCGACCCATGCTTTAAGCTTTCTCCCGCATCGTTCTTTGATTGCTGCAGCACTGGTTGCTCTAGCATCTACAACAGCATTGCATTATTCCTTATTGTGTTTGTCTTCTTTTGTGGCCATCTTTTTTCCTCCTCTCGCTCATCTAATGTCTCAGCATACCCTTATGAACTTAGAACCTACAATTATGCACCTGTTTTTAGTACAAATTACTTGATTTAAACAAAACTTATTAAAATCCACCTAAAATGAATGTTTATGCAAAAGGTAACTAAAATGTAATAAAAACGTCTTATTTGCTCTCTAAATGATCTTGATTTAAGTCTGAAATTGATGTAATAACTCTCATTTTCTAGAGTTATCACACCCCAAACTTAAAACTATTACTTGTCCTCAAGTAATGACATATACTAACACTTCACAAAAAAAAAAATCATTCACACAAATTTAGCTCTTTTATCAACTTTGCAAGGATTCTTCCACCTTTAGATCATATTCTCAATCATGCAAGATGACCATAGTAAATTAGTCCTAGACTTAAGCTTCTTTCTGTCCATAGTGTGTGTGTGCTCTTTCGGTTGAATTCTAGATATGTTATAGCATCACCAAGAGATTGCATGAATTTCAACAATGAGAATACTTCATTCATAAATGGGGTAATCATAACTTTCATATACTCAACTGTGATTATTTTAGGATCAACAAACTAGAGAATATTTAACCTCCTCATTGTAATATTTATCTTTTATGTGAATGCCAATCAATTGTAATAATGACACCCAACTACTCAAACTATGCCCAAATTAGAGTTGTTGTAGCAGTAATTATAATGTAATCTTATCTAGAAGTATCTTTTACTCAAGGCTGAACATGAGGCTCATGAACAGACCTGGCTACTCAATGCCTTTATACAGAGGATTTCTTCTTTTTTTCTCTTTTTTTTATGCTACAACATTGCTCATAACTCTCACTACCTTTGAACACAAGTCTGCATATAGGGTACATACTCAAATCTGGTTACTCAGCAACTTGAGCCATTGGAATAGATTGTATTCCATAGATATCACAGTTATTCAAACTTGCTTCTTCCCTCCAAACTTGAGATCTTTTCTCTTTTTTTGTCTTTGCTTTAACAGTCTCATATAATTCAATCAAAGTCTAAGTGTTGGGACAAAATGTCACTTTTATCTATAACTACATCTACTTGGCATATATATATTGAATAACACTCAATTTATCTTCATTAGGCTTTCAAATTCATACACAAATATTAGATAATAGAGCTTTATACCACACAAACATAAATATATGCGTACAAACCTAAACATATGCATTCGGGAACATAACCCCCCAAACTTGAGAGTTGTTGTGTCCTCACAAGCAATATAACAAAGGCACATAAATTGAATGAACTAGTAAGGAAAGAGTCTGCCCTATGATGGGGACTGCAGTACATGACAAGATGTTATCAGTGCTTCTTTGATGCACTGTGCAGCTTATCATTTGGTGAAGCTTTTGGGGAAGTGGCTGGCAATGTCTTTATCTTTTTTTTTGCGGGGCTAGTAAAAGGAGTTGTGGCTGGGGTTGCTGTAGCAGTACCTATAGATGTATTACCTTTTCATTTGTTAAAATTTCTTGGACTAGTGCGAAGAGGCTAACTAGGAGTGTGATGTGGAGGCTTTTGAGTTAATGCATAGGCTGCCTGGCCCTCAGCTGTGATGGCAGTAATAGCTACAAGCAGTTGCTTGGCTTACTTAGGTGTAAGCATAGCTCTGGCTGCTGTAGCAGCTAGCTCAGCATCAACTTGCTCCATCTCATCTTCAGAGGTTGGCGGTGTTGCCATTTTTGCTTTACTCTTATCCTTTCTTTTGCTCTCAAAGACTGAAATAGACGGCTCCTCTTCAAGGTCATCCTCTTTCTCTTCTTAAATAATGTGCTTTTGTCTGGTTTTAGGTTGGCTTGGAATGGTTAGTTCCTCACGGTCTTTCTTCGAGTTTTCCTTTTCCTCTGTAGGTGAGCTATCAATGTCAGACTTGTCATCTTCTTCCTCAGGTTGGTCAGATGGTTCAATGTCTTTTGATTCTTCCTCTGTGGCAGTAGCTTCTGCATTACCCTCCGCTGAAGCATTTGTGGTGTGGGTGTCAAAATTAAACTGCTGGAGCAGTACATCAGGGAAGTTTCAGTGAGTGCGTTTCATGTACAGAGTAAATTGATGTAGTTGGTTGTGGATAACTCCAAAACTGACTATTTTCCCTTTGCTGAGCTTTCACACATTGAGTTATATTGTTGCTTAGTGCCTAGATAGTCTGTTCAAAGCCAATAGCTCATCTTGCTCCTGTGACAACAACTGGTTCAGTGGTTGTTCCAGCACTCTCACCAGTAACTCGCTCAATGGTACGTGCGGTAAAGGCACCATCATTTTTTACATGTTCATCTCTGGCGTCAAGACGAACACCTGAAACTACACAAATGCTGGTAACGAGTGAGGGAAATAACAAGGCAGCAGTTCAGTGAGTTTTGACTGCACAATCTCGGATTTCTTTCGCAATAATGCTACCTACATCTATATGAAGCCCTCGAACTATGACATATAACAAGACCAACCTTTCTTGCGAAACTGTAGTAGTGTGAGTGGTGGGAATAAGCCTAAATTTTAGAAATTTCACCCACACTTTAGCAATAGGCTTCAAATCTATCCTATTATCTACACACCCTTCCTCGTTAGCCCATGATGCCCTTTCGATTGTAAGAGTTGTGAAAATGGTGTTCCACTTTTTCGAGGTTAACTTATCACGCAACTTAGCATACTCACAAGTAATTTCAGTAGGTAAGTTATAGAAAGTATTGATAACTCGGGAGTCTAACAGGACAAGTGTATTTTTTACCCAGATGTTGTGTTGATCAGAGCTTACTAAATTGGCGTAAAATGTTTTGACTACAGGCAGTACATGATCTCAAGGGTGGTTGCAAAACTCTAGCCATTCTCGTTTTGCTACAGCATTATGAATTATTTGCACAATTCTCGTGAGTTGGTCTGGAAATTGAAACCCTTTTTGTTCCAGAATCTGACGCGGTTATATGAATTCTTCATATTTTTCTTCAACGTGGTAACTCTGGAATCGTGACGGATCTTTGAGGCTGTTTGTTGTTTTCTTGTATCTCGGCATTGCTGTAGCAGTAACAAATTGAGGCTACTATTCCTGAGAGTAAAAAGAGAAGAAGAGGTTAAGAATTAGGAGAGTTAGATTTGTGAAGGAGATGGGGTATAGTAGCGTAGAGTACTAAGTATAGTCACTCATTTTTTATTAGTATCAAAATGGAGTGGCCCATTTGTTGTCAAAAATGTATATTCATATGGGGCCATAGAAATTGAGAATCCAAAGAACGGTGTCACACCGAAATTAATTTGGGTGACCCACCAGTTCTTGATTAAGTCTTTAATGATTGATTTTTTTTACTATTATTTTGCCGTTTCATTGTTTTATTTTTTTTAGATTGATGCACTGTACATATTGTTTTTAAATCAGTTTTCTTGTGTAAGCGTATTTGTTTGACAGTTGTACATTCTCTCATCAATCTTCATTTTACATCATGAGCACCTCAATGAGAAAATCCATGTTCGCACATCTTAAAAGATTTCATCGTGTGAAATTTCACTTAAGAGGCCTGATACAAAGTTGTAAATCACATCTACTTTGGGATCTGCAAGTACCAGAATTCGTGTCCTATGTTGAGGATCTAGAAGGACAACTCAGAAATATAGAGAGAGGCATATATGAATTTCAAATGGAGCTTGAGGTTAAGTCAATCAGATGACGAATGTAAGTTCATTTTCCTTTTATATTGTGTGTTTCTTTTTGCTCGCTTTCACGTTTGATTTGATTTTGCAGATTTGATTTTGGTGTGTTTTAATTTATTTTCCCGTATAAATGGCGGAAAATGGTACTCCGTGACTTCTTAAGTCGGTATCTTCAGTTTCCCACAATAACTGAAACCCCAAAATCAAATATGGAAGAAATACAACATAAACTCCATAAGCATTTTCCTTCTCTCCCTCAGAATGCCCTTAAGAAAATTTACAAAGCTCGTTGTGAACGATTGCGTTTGTTAATGATCAATGGCATTCCTTCTGACATTCGTTGGTTAATTGAAGCAAAGGTCCGATTAGCAGGTGAGTTTTCTGATCTATTTGTTTCTTACATGCCTGGTTTTGGTAAAAGTACGTTTGCTAAGAAAAGGAGAGCTAAACGACTTGGCTCAAAATGTCATAACTGTGTAAGACTTGGTTGCAAACGACCGAATTGTAAATCTTTAGGAATGGTTTCTGATACTCATGAAGATAAAATTAAATTCGTTAAAGATGGCATGAGTAAAGAGTCGTTGGATGATATCTTACGATCTCTTGAGACGCATCGAAGCGGATTGGTGCAACGTGAGATTTACAATTTGTGGATACTATTCCAAAAACAAAGTGCACAGTTAAGTCTTGGGAATCTGACTTAAAAAGACCCTATTTGCTAGTTTATAAGAAAACTGGATGGGAAGCCGATCCTCGACCTATAGAGGGCGTTCAAGCCGTTACTGGACGTAAAACTAGAGGAAGATGTGAGCCACAATCACAACTACCAGTAAATATCCTTTCCCTTCACTGTTATTTTACTTTACTATTATTTTATCATTTGCATTGTTGCATTTAGCGGTGTGATTTTATATTTAATAAATATTTGTTTTCTTTTACTATTTTCTTTTTCTAATCATTATTTTCTTTTTGAATTATTAAGCCACGAGCTGACAAATATGCCAACCCATTTACAGCTGTTTCTCATTATTTATGTCACCAAGGTCTTTAAATATGCGCTCGTTTTTCAAACATTCACAACTTGTTTTTGAAAAATTAGTCCAATGGCAGCATCTTCGAGTAAACAATTCAAAAACATTTGTGTGCTTTCTGGGTATAACTATGGAAAGTACAAAGAGTTCGTTCAGGCAGCTGTAGATCTTGGTCGTGTCATAGTAGAGAGGAAACTGCATCTTGTATATGGAGGAGGTGAACGATGGTTATCAAGACTTGTCTCAGAAGCTGTTTTTACTAGAGGAAGCCAAGTACTAGGCATTATTCCAAAAGCCATGAAACTGCTATTGTGCATCTCTGGCCCACCAATTGGAGAAGAATTAGTGGTATCTAGTATGTAAGATAGAATATCGCAAATGATGAATCATGCTGATGCTTTTATTTTCTTGCCAGGAGATCTTGCAACTTTTGAGGCACTAATTACATTTGCATCTTAGGCCCACTTGAACATTCATCAAAAACCCATCGGTTTGTTAAATGTTAATAATTTTTATGACGGCTTGCTAACTTTTATTAACCATGCAATAAAGAATCATTTTGTTCCATATTCTGTAAAAAAAACTCTTTATCTCTGCTTCTACTGCTAATGAGTTACTTGATCTTTTACAAGCTTATACACCAGAGCTAGATCCAAAGACTTTTGCACTGAATTGGTCAACGGATGATGGTAGCAGTAACAGTAGCAGTGACAAGTGCGATTTAGATTTAACTCTCCGTCTGTAAATATTGTCCTCAATGTTTTAAAAGGAAAGAGAAAGAGTTTAGAAGACAGCACATGAACACTAAAACAATTTTTTTTGTAAACACATTACCAAGACGAAAACATTCCACAATTAGCAACTATTCTCTCCTCCCAACCTGAAAAATAAAGAGTTTTTTTTTTCTTTTGTAAAGACTAACTTAGGACAAATTTGAGTCGAAGATGGCAGGATATAGAGAGTGTAGTACCTCTAGAAACACATCTTCTTAGTATTAAGGGTGTTGTTTTAAAAAAAAAACTGACTTTTTCTTCATCTTTGTTATCTTTTTTTTTAAGCTTCTGCATCAAGTTCAGGTGAGACCTCTTCTTCTTTTTTTTTTATTATTCTCTTGTATTATTATTATTATTATTATTATTGCATATTTGTAAAATTATAAAATTTTAAGATAATGTTTAGATTAGGTTGTGGGGTGGGGATAATTGATGTATTTTTTTTTGTGTTGTTTTTCTCTTTGTGTGTTGTTTTTCTCTTTTCTCTTTTCTTTTCTTGGTTAACAAAAACAAAAACAAAAACAAAAAAAATTTGTGTTGTCTAGGATGACCGAGTAAAGAGTCAAAACTTTTGAGATGCATTCTAATAGTCTTGTTATATTATATTTTGATTTTAAAATTCATAGTAAATTGTTTTTGTTCCCTTTTCTTTGAATTACTCGAATTTGTGAACTCTCCACTTGGTTATTAAGTTATTTAATTGTTTACTCATTTAACAGGTATTATTGAATCATTCTTCACACACACATTATGACACATACTAGTGGGTTGTAAGTTAAAATTTCACAGCATTTAGTTCTTTTGATTTGTTAGTAATAGTATCTAAGGTAGTAGAAAGTGTATATTGCAAAAAAAAATCAAAAAAAAAATAAAAAAAATCATAAATTTTTTTTTATATCTAGAAACTCGAGTAATTAAGTCCGTAGGGGTGCTTCAACACCTAGTGCCCTAAGGTCAACTGGTCTGGGAGTCACTGACCTAAAGCTCGCTACATGGGTAATAGATATATTGTTTGTTTATTAGAAACCCGAGTAATTAAGTCCGTAGGGGTGCTTCAACACCTAGTGCCCTAAGGCCAACTGGTCTGGGAGTCACTGACCTAAAACTCGCTACACGGGTTAGAAATGTAATATTTTAAAAATATGTGTGAATAATCTATTGCCTAAAAGATATAATTTCTAATAAATTTTGGAACAAAAATGTTGTTTTTCTTTTAATGAAGCCCCATAAGTATTGTGTTAATTACTTGAGCACAAAAGAAGGTTTAATGATATTCTGGATAATGTGTGAACATCAATGTGGTAAACAAATTTGGGAGAATTCATGTATTTGGTCATTTAGAGGATAGATGAACAACTATTAACTTGCATGTGAATTTTATAAATCTTAATTTAATATAACGCTTTAATTGCTAGAGGACTAGCAATAAGCTAGTTGAGGGGTGTGATTAGTATTAAATATTGTTGAATTATCTAGCGATAATATGTTATTTTATGCTTATGTTATAATTTATATTTGTGTTTATGTAATTTATTAGGAATTATTAATTATGTTTTTAATATATTTAATTTTGTGTATTTTTAAGTGTTTATTAGGAAAAATATTAATTTCACGTACTTCGAGGCTCCAAATAGAAAAATGGAGATGAAATTTGGATTCCGGAGGTTCGAAAACCTTAGGATCGATCAAGATCGGCTTAAAATTGGACTTGTATAAAAAAAGTTGACTTTTCCAGTTGACCGAGCACTGATTGGATGATGAAATAAGCTTACAATAGATATGAGTGCATGGGATAGCTGGCAATTTTGACTAAATCTCAACCTCCATGATTCAATGGCTATGATTGTGCCACGTGGCAATGGTTGGTGAAGCAAGTGGGAGGATCCGAATCTTTGTATTCGGGTCGACCCGATCCGCCCATTAACCCGCCAAATCTCAACCGTTCCTTGGGCAAATCGGACGAGTCAAATGATGCCACGTGTGATTTTGACTTTTGAAGTTTGACCAACCATTGGATCTTAATCTAAAGGTTGTGAGGAGCACATGCATGAAGCTTATGATGGACCGCAAAGCACTAGATTAGGAATTTATTTTTCTATAAATATAGCCTCATTTTAGGTTTTTAATCATCTCTCTACAACTCTCTTCTTCTCAAATTCTCTCCATCTCCTTGTAATCTTCATTTCCAAGTGTGTTTTTAATATTTTGTATAATTATTTTTATAAATAAAATTAATTTTATTTCCAATTTTAGTTGTTTTTATTACTTTTAATTATAAGTAATTCAATTCTACTCCTTTTTATTTTAATTATGCTTAACTAAATAATATTAGTTAGGGGAAGGTGAAACTCTTAGGTAATAAATATGATTTAATCAAATTCTATTTTTAATTTTATAAATTAAATTATTTTCTATTTAATTTTATACATGTTTTATATTTTGAAAATTTGATTTATTGTAGACAAACAAATGAATTTGGCACAATAAATTCTTAAGATCTTAATATAAGGCATGGTAAAATGGTATTTTGACTTATTGTAGACAAAATAAATTTTGGCACAATAAATACTTAATCCATCATAAAATTAAAGGGAAAATAATAATAATTTGTATAATTAATCTTTTGGGTAATAAATTTAAATAATTTGACAAAAAGAATTTATTAAGTTTTATTTATTCCTAAGAGTGGATCCATAACCCTAACTAGTTCAATTCCATAGTTTCACTTAAATTAAGTTATTTAAATTCAATTTTTAGATAAAATAAAATAAACAAATTAAATTTTTTTCTCTGTGGATCGACTTCGGACTCACCGAGTTATAATACAATACGACACTCTTATACTTGGGAGTTTAATATTAATTTTAAGTTGTGTCAAATACAGTAACTTGAAATAATTGAGGGAATAAAAATTTTGAATTAAATGTGCATATCCCAAAATCATCGGCCAGTGAATTTAAAGCTTTAATTTTGGAGATTTGTTTCACAATTTCTATCCATATCCATGCATCCATCTGTCACGATTTTATCTCAAATGATAAGTGAAAGGCTCTAACTTTAATTTACTATAACGGTAAAATTAGCTGCCGCAGCATCCATTCGCTTATTCTAACAACGGATACATACTTCCCACGAAAGCTTCCAATGCGTAGTTCACCTCTGAATTCTGCCACCATACACTCTCACGTGTAAATATGGAATTCAATTGTCACACTTACTAAAATTGAGTCTAAAATAATTAAAACAAATAGATATATCAAATTAAAGTGAAAATAAAGTATGCAATAATGGAAAAAGGATAAAAATAAATGGTTAATATGGAAAAACATGATTAAATAAAATGTAAAAGAAGAAGAATTGTCAACAAAACCAAAGGATATCAAAATTGATTTGAAGTGGCTATCTTCTCAGTGGGCTGCCTCCCATGAAGCGCTGATTTAAGGTCCTTCAGCCTGACTTTCTTTCTTTGTTCAATAACTGAGTTCTTTAAGGAGTAACACCTTCTTTGAATATTCTGCTGCTGGATGTATGTAATGCTTAACCCTGTGTCCATTAACCTTGTTACTTGAGCTTTCCCGGAAATAATCTTAGTCTTGTATTGTGGAGCAACACTAATTAACCAGGGGTGAATTTCCTGTGTTGATTATGCTTGTCATGCCAGTGTGTTGTTCTTTCTTTATAGATTCTTGCAGTTTCATATGAAAATAATTGTAATTCATCAAGCTCACAAAGTTGAAGTTTCCTTTACCCTCTGCAACATGCATATCCCAATTTAATTTCTTTAGTGCCCAATGTGCTCTATCCTCGAGCTCTAGTGGCAAATGACATGCTTTGCCATAAACAATTCGGTAAGAAGACATGTCGAGTGGAGTTTTGAATATTGTTCTATAGGCCCATAGAGAGTCATGCAAATGCAAAGACCAATTCTTCCTTATTGGGTTCACCACTTTTTTTAAGATCTTTTTAATTTCTCTATTGGACACTTCAATCTGACCATTGGATTGTGGGTGATATGTTATTGCTATCTTGTGTCTGACTCCACATTTCATCATTGTTGCAGTAAAGATTTTGTTGCAAAATGTGTGCCTTCATTACTGATAATTGCTCTAGAAGTGCCAAACTTGGAAAAAAACATTTTTCTGAAGAAAATTCACCATAATTTTAGCATCATTGGTAGGTAATGCTGCAGTTTCAACCTACTTGGAGACATAATCCACAGCAACAAGGATATATAAGTTCCCAAAGGATTAGGGAAAAGGTCCCATAAAATCTATTCCCCAAACATAAAAAACTTCCACTTCCAGTATATTAGTCAATGGCATCTCATGTCTACTAGTTATGTTCCCTGTCCTTTGACACCTGTAACAACGTTTAATAAATTCATAAGCATCTTTAAAAATAGTGGGCCAATAATAACCTGATTGCATAACTTTAACAGCTATTTTGTGACCATCAAAATGTCCTCCATATGCTATAGCATGACATGACTCCAATATATGAGGTATTTCTTCTGTTGCAATACATCTTCTTATTATTTGATCTAGCTTATATAAATGTGGGTCATCCCACTGATAATATCTAACATCATGAAGAAATTTCTTTTTCTCTTGAAACTTCAGCTCGGGTGGTAGCAACTTATTTACTAAGTAGTTAGTAAAGTCTGCATACCGTGGAGATTCTAACTACTGCAGCATCTGTGCTTACTGTACTACCACCAGCTATTCATCAGGAAAAGTTTCGGTGTTCCCATTCCTTGTCAATGTACTAGTGTCTGCTTCCAACCATGACAAGTGATCTGCCATTTGATTCTCAGTCCCCTTTCTATCTTTAATTTCCAGATTAAATTTTTGAAACAATAAAATCCATCTAATTAATCTTGTTTTGGCATTCTCCTTTGAAATTAAATATTTGATGGTTGTATGGTCTGTGTAAATAGTTATTTTAGTACCCATTAGGTAAGCTCTGAATTTGTCAAAAGCAAAAACTGCTGCCAGCAACTATTTCTCTGTAGTGGTGTAACTGATCTAAGTTGAAGTGAACGTTTTGCTTGCATAATATATGGAATGAAAAATCTTATCCTTTATTTGCCCTAATACTGCTCCCACAGAATGATCACTAGCATCACATATCAATTTAAATAGTAAAGTCCAATTTGGAGATATAACTACTGGAGCAGTGATCAGAACTTTCTTTAATTCTCCAAATACTTAAAGGCACTCTTTGTCAAAGTGAAATGGTTTGTCATGCTCTAGCAATGAACACAGAGGCTTAGTTACTTTGGAAAAATCCTTAATAAATATTCTGTAGAGTCCAGCATGACCCAAAAAACTCCTTACCCTTTATTGAAGTTGGAGGTGGTAGTTTATCTATTATCTCTATCTTGGCTTTGTCTACCTCAATACCATCCTTGGATATCTTGTGACCCAGCACTATTCCTTCTTACACTATGAAATGACATTTTTTTCCAATTGAGTACTAAGTTGGCCATCTCACATATTTTTAGAACTTCTTCTAAGTTGTGTAAACAATCATTGTATGTGTCCCCAAAAACTAAGAAGTCATTTATGAAAACTTCCAAAGTCTACTATACCATATCAGAAAATATAGACATCATGCATCTCTGAAAAATTGTTGGAGCATTGTATAGCCCAAATGGCATTCTTCTGAAGGCAAATGTTCTATAGGGACAAGTAAATGTAGTCTTCTCTTGATCCTTTAGAGCTAGAGCAATCTGATTGTACCCTGAATACCCATCTAAAAAGCAGTAGTACTGTTTTCCAACAAGTCTGTTCAACATCTGATCTATGAATAGAAGTGGGAAATGATCTTTCCTTGTGGCTTTGTTGAGCTTATTGTAATCTATACACACTCTCCATCCAGTCACTGTCCTTGTAGGAATAAGTTCATTCTTCTCATTAGCCATTACTGTTATACTTCCTTTCTTTAGAACACATTGAAATGGGCTTACTCATGAACTATCTGATATTGGGTATATGACTCCAGCATCTAACCATTTGATGATTTCCTTCTTCACCACTTCTTTCATAATAGGATTCAGCCTTCTTTGGTGCTCCACCGAATTGCTGGAACAATTCTCTATCAGAATTTTATGCATACATATGGATGGGCTTATCCGCTTTATATTTGTCATGATCCATCCAATTGCTCTTCTGTATATTCCTAATAAATTTACTAGACTCTGTTCTTGAACTGCATCCAAAGTAAAAGAAATGATTACAAAGAGTGTATTATTTTGACCAAAATAAACATACTTTAAATGTGAAGGTAATAATTTTAATTCAAAACTAAGAATTGATTCAATAGATTAAAGTTGTTTTTACTTCCCTGTCTGAAAGATTTAAGTATTCAATAAACTTGTTGTGTCTATCAAATTGTTGTTTGTCCATCCAATTTGTTTAGATTGCTGCAACATCTTCCTCTTCAACATCCTCAAAGGTGGTGACTTTGTCAAGTACATTACTGCAGTATCTGTCCATTCTATCTGCTATAACAAGATCCACTACACTTAGGAAATTGCAATCTTCCACTTCATCAGTGTTCCTCATAGCCTCTAGTACATTAAATGTGACTTCCTGATCATTCGCTCTAATGGTGAGCTCTCATTTTTGCACATCTATCAAAGTTTTTTCAGTTACTAAAAAAGGTCTTCCAAGTATAATGAGTATCTCTTTGTCAGCTTCAAAGTCCAGCACAATGAAATCCACTAGAAAGATGAATTTGTCAACCTTCACTAATACATCATCTATCTTTCCTTCAGGGTATGCATGAGATATGTCAGCTAATTGCAGAGTGACTGTTGTTGGTCTGCACTCCCCTACTCCCAACTGCTTAAATATAGATAATTGCATCAAATTAATATAGCTCCCAAGTCACAAAGTGCCCTGCCAGCATACTTAGTCTCTATAGAACATAGTATTGTAAAAGATCTTTCAATTTTGTGGGAATTTTACTCTGGAGCATATGACTGTTTTCCTGTGTTAAAGCAACAGTTTCAAACTGTCCTAGCCTTTTTTTTGTGCCAATATATCTTTTAAAAATTTTAGATAATTTGGCATTTGCTCCAAAGCTTCCACAAAAGGTATATTTATGTATAGTTGCTTCAGCACTTTCAGGAATTTGCTGAACTACTTGTCTTATTTTTGCTTCTGGAACCTTTGTGGGAAAGGTGGTGGATGTCTAAACTGCTGGGTAGCTTTAGGAGATATCAAACTTTGTTTGTTTGATTTGGTGCAAGTTGTAACTACTGGTGTTGTGACTTCTTTTTCAGCATGTTATAGTTGAATTTCTTTTGCAATTACTGTAGCTTGGCCCATGTAACCAATGTCTTGAAGAGGAGTTTACTGTAATAGGCTTCCCTTTTTAATTGGTTTTTATGCTGAATTGTATTCCATCTCCTTTTTTGTCACCTCAATTGGGACATCAACATTCTTTCCAGATCTCAAACTAATTACTTTGTAGTATTTTTTGCTCTCTCTCTCCTAGGATCTTTTGTGTTATTAGGTAGGCTTCCTTGAGTTTTGTTGTTAATTGCGGTAGCTAGTTGTCCCATTTGGTTCTCAAGGTTTCTCAAGGACACAACTTGACTCTACACAATTGCTTCATTCTTTGCAATATACTCTTTGATCATTGCTTCCAGTGAAGTGATTGGATCCTAACTAATATGCTTTTGCCCTTGACTTTGTTGATGAAAACCAAGCGGTTGTGTGTTTCTACTCAATCCATTCAATGTTGGAGTATTTCGATTCTGATTACTCCATAAGAAGTTTGGGTGTTGTTTTCAACCTGAGTTGTAAGTATTTGAATATGGATTGTTCTGAGGTTGTCGATTGAAGTTACCCACATAGTTTACTAAAACTGGATTGCCAGGATAATTATCAAAATCATGTTCTTCACCACAATAGACACAAGAAAGTTCAGTAACTTATTTTACTGTTGCTGGAGCAGCTGTCATGGCTTTTACCTTGTTAGTTAATGAGGTTACTTGTGCTGATAAGGCTGTAATTGCATCAATGTTATGTACCTTTACTAATTCTCTTGTTGCTGGCTACCTGGCTGAAGGCCACTGGTAATTATTGTTGGCAATTCTTTCCAGAATTTCATAAGTTCAATGTAAGATTTGGATAATAGAGCTCCATTTGCTGAAGCATCCACCATTAACCTTGTACTCGGATTTAACCCATTGTAGAAAGTTTCTAATTGAATGCAACAAGGGATACCATGATGAGGACACCTTCTGAGCAATTCCTTAAATCTTTCCCACGCCTCATACAAACTTTCATCTTCAAGTTGATGGAAGGAAGTAATCTCATCCCGCAGTTTCGCATTTTTTGTTGGTGGGAAATATTTCATTATAAATTTATCAGCCAATTCATTCCATGTAGTGATGGAATCAGAGGGTAACGAATTTAACCATGCTTTTGCTCGATCTCTTGAGAAATAAGGGAAGAACCTCAGCCTTAAGGCATCTTGTGTTGCTTCAGCAATCTTGAAAGCATCACTTACATCTAAGAACAATTTAAGATGGAGATGAGGATCTTCATTAGGCAATCTATTGAATTGTCCCACTATTTGTAACATTTGAAATATCATTGGTTTCAACTCAAAATTTATTGCTTCTACCTTAAGTCTGATGATCCCAGGGTGTACAACTTGCGAGGTTAGTACAGCGTAATCTCTTATAGTTCTGTCTCTATCATCAGCCATGTCAATAATATTGTTGTTGCCTGGCTGTCTCCCATTGCCATGTTCATTATACTCTTCTTGAATGTTGACTGGTTGTAGGGGCCCGTGAGGATTCAAATTTTGCGCATCCTGTAAATTATTCATGCTTGAAGCAATTTCTGAATTCCTTTGTTCTCTTCATAGTCTCCTGATAATCTTTTCAATTTCAGGATCGAATTGGAATGCCATAGATCTGTCTTTGCGCATGCATGTACCGATCTGCCAATAAATAGAATGAATCAAATCAAATTTGGTGCTATCAAGATTTACTTCACACACTTCAAAAATAAACAATCTATCCCCGGCAACGACGCCAAAAACTTGTTGATTGATTTCTATAATAAATTATTATCAATGTCATTGTGCAAGTATACACAACAAGTAATAAAATGATGAGTTTTCAAGATCGTCTCCACATGGATTGATGTTACTCTAAAATGATAAAGCAATCGAAATAGTGCAAATCAACTAAAGACCGAAACAAACAATTGTCAAATAACTCTATCGTAACTAATAATTGTAAGAGATTGAAATAAAACAATACTGTAATGAAATAAACTAAGTTAAATGTATCTAAGATTCAATTGAGAATATAGTAGTTGAATGATCAAACTCTCCTAATAGGGTGACTGTTGTTTACCAAATTAGCACCAGTTGTTACAATAAGTGCTGCAGCAATTGGTAGAATAAATCTGCATCCGCAGCTATCGCACGTTGGAAATCTCATACCTTTAAATCTACTAATAATGACCAGTTGCTCATATATTTATGGTACAGCATTATAATCTTTAATCTCTCCACCCTACAAGGTGAACATCTATGTCTAGAGTGTCACAAATCTTAACTTCAAGTATTGCCCTTATAGGATTCAAAGTAACCTAATCCAGGAAACTCGACTTAAGAACAAGTAATACTCTAATAATGTCCACTAAGACAGGCCCTTTTGCTGCACTATCTTAACTGAAACTATTAAATGGGTAGTCAACTGAAATAACAGTTGTATTCATAAAAACTACTAGAGTATAATGTTACAGCATTACCAGAATAACATAAAAGAACAGTCAAGAACCCATTGGATTATTTGTCACTTAAAACCACAAGTAAATTTAGTTCATAATATAGATGAGAAAAATAAACAAAAATATATTGATCCCGGAATACATCCGAACAATTCAAGGAAAAAGAGAAAATATAAATTGAGCACGATGAAAGACAAATAATTATGCACGGTTCTTTTCTTTGTTTCCGAATAGCACTCCTCAATCTTGATCTCCTTCTTCTTGCCTTTGCAATTATTTTTTATGATAATTCCTTGCCGTCTTTCTATGTGGTGCACCCCTCCTTTTATATTGCAAATTACGGTAAAAGACTCAAAGTCCATGCGCGTGTCATGCGTTTAAATTAGGAAACATGCAGATTGTGATTTTACAACTGACCCACGATTTAAGCTTTCTCCCACATTGCTCTCTGATTGCTGCAGCACTGGTTGCTCTAGCATCCACAACAGCACTGCATTATTCCCGATTGTGCTTGTCTTCTTTTGTGGCCATCTTCTTTCTTCCTCTCGCTCATCTAATGTCTCAGCATCCCCTTATGAATTTAAAACCTACAATTATGCACTTGTTTTTAGCACAAATTACTTGATTTAAGCAAAACTTATTAAAATCCAACTAAAATGAATGTTTATGCAAAAGGTAACTAAAATGTAATAAAAATGTCTTATTTGCTGTTTAAATGATCTTGATTTAAGTCTGAAATTGATGTAATAACTCTCATTTCCTAGAGTTATCAGCCATCTCCATCATGGGTTGATTTTTCCTTTTGGATACTCAATTTTTTTTTAGAGTTTAGCCAACAGTAAGTTGTCTTTTAACACCATCTTCACAAAACTAATAAAATTCTCTTAAATTAAATTCTTTACGTCTATCGCTTCTCAAAATGTTTACAATTTCCACTTTGTTTTTTAAAAAATCTTTTAAATCTCATGAAAATTTTAAAAAGTTCAAAATTTTGCTTGATAAAAAATACCCATGTCATTATAGTAAAATCATCAATAAATAGAATGAAGTAACCTATCTCTACCATGAGAGAGTGTAGACATAGGACTACAAACATCCTTGTGAACTAATTGAAGTGCTTTCTTTCCGTGCAACTCCTTTGGGAAAAGGCTGTCGATGATGCTTTCCAAGTGCACAAACTTCACAATCTCCTTCCTTGTTTTCAATGCAACTTGGCAACTCCACGACCAAATTATTTTGAGAAAGTAATTTCAGTCTATAGAAATTTAAATGCCCAAATCTTTTACGCCACAACCATGATTCTTTAAAATTGCCTACTTTCAAAGCTATATATCCTCCATATTTGAAAACAATCGAAAAGTTTCTATTTTTCTCCATGTTTGTCTTCTTCACAAGATGCATGTTGTCTTTTTTTCCATAAATACTGCAGCCATTGTCTTCAAAACTAACCACGTACCTATGTTCTAAAAGTTTTCTAATCTAAGCAAAATTTACTCCAAGTTTGGAATAAGTAATACATTTTATATATACTTAGTTCCAACATTGGTCTGAAACTCAATTGTCCCTTTTCTATTTACTTGTACCAAAACACCTTTCTCCATCCTTACTTGTGAGTTAACCGAAGCATCCCTATCAAGGAAGATTTTTTTTGTCACTGGTCATATGATTGCTACAACCATTATCAAGAAACCAAACATTATTTTATATTTAGAGGCACTTTGACAAGCAATAATAAAGTCTAATCTCCTTTTTACTCTTATGCCACACTTGCTTGTTGATTGTTTTTGTTTGTACAATCCTTTTTTCAGGGTGTCCAATTTTTTTTACAAATATAATATTGAGGTTTGCCTTTTGGCCAACAATATGTTTCCAAATGACTGCTCTTTTTGCAAATATTACATCCTTGTTATGCTTGTGAACCTTCTTCATCTAGTGATTTTTTATTATAATTTCACCGTCTTCTTCTTACACTTCCTTCTCTTCCTCTCCCTCTTCCTCTTCCTTAATTACCACCTCTTGAAGAATTACTTTGATTAAATTAAGTTAAGATTGAAACACACTTCAATAGATTTTTAGGAGCGTCACAACAATCTTCACTCAAAAGATTTTAAAAAACCTATCAATTCTTGAATCGTCATTGTAGAAAGATCTTTTGTCTCTTCTATAACAAAAGCAATAAGATCAAAATTTTCAGACAAAATTCAGCTTCTTTTCAACTATTTTTTACCTTCAATTTGATCACCATATATTTTCATTTGATTCATAAGTTCTGTGAATCTATCTCAAAATTCTTGCATGGTTTCATTCTCCTTCAAATTGATATTTTCAAAATCTCTTTTGAGATCTTGAAGTTTAGAGATTTTCACTATTGACCTCCCTTTGAATTTGTTATGAAGAATATACCATGCCTCCTTTGCTTTTATTGCACCAATAATTCTTGGAAAAATTGAGTTGGACACTCCTTGTAGAATTTTCCCAATAAGCACTAGCATCTGCTCGTTGCTTTTCTTTTAATAATTTTTCTGTGTCTGTGATGAGTTTTTTATTGATCTGGGTTCTTCAAATCCTTCCTCTACTAACTCCCATAAATCAAGAGAGATGAAAAGAGTTCTCATCCTTACACACCAAAACTCATAGTTGTCGCCCTCAAAGAGTAGCATGCATGATTGTTGTTGAATTGGTGTACTTGGGAACTCATATTTTGTTTTGCTAACTATTATTCCAACAATAGATTTTTCTTTTCAGTTTTTTTTGGTACAAACCGCTTTTGTCTTCACGCTCTGATACCACTTTATGTTGGTTATTTGCTTGAATAAGCTGTGTCAAGGAACAAACAAACCAGAAAAATAAAAGAGAATAGAGCACATATGACAGAAGAGAGGAGAAAGATGTTCTATTTTTATTTATTGGCTAATTTAGTCTTACAATTGAGATACACATATACTGGCTTCAGTCCTTTGACAATAAAGAATTAATCTAATTTGACTTAATATTAAATTATGATTCCGTATATGAGTGAGATTAAGTAAACTTGAACATCACATTAATTAACAAATATAACAAATATCAATCAACTTAGTTCATATACATATAGCCACAAAACTAAATATTGTTAAATTTATAACGCAACCAGGAATCGATCCTTGATTGGTATCTTCAATTACCAGAGATCTTTCTTTTTGCTGATTAAACTTTCTAATTTTTTGCAGGGAATGTTTTATAAATCATCGCAAAAACATGTTTTGAGAAGTTTGGTGATAAGAGTAAAATATTGCGCAACACTAAACGGGCTAAAAGTCTTTTACAGTGTTGTAAAAATCTATTTTAAATTGTCAACGAGAGTGTTGTAATTATCAAATAAAAAGAGAATTATTAATTACCAAATAGACTTCTATAGTTCTCTACTTTCTCTCTCTTTTTATTTTTTCTTTTTCCCTCAGCTTATAATTATCAAATGAAAACAGAATTATTAATTATTAAATAGGCTTCTATACTCCTCTGGTTTCTCTCTTTTTTTTTTTTTTCCCTCAACTTATTAAATATCTTGATGTATAAGATACAATCCGTTATACTTACAGTCATATAGAAGTAAATATTTAAAAAGAAAGGCTTCACTTAAGATGCAATAATCGATTATTAGCCCTAGCTTTGAAAGGGCCAAGGCCAAGATCTTCATGTGATATGTTTTTTTTTAATAACGAACAAATAATTTGTGATGGTTGGTTGTTAAATAAAAATATAAAATTAATTATCTTTTAAGCACTAAAAAAATTTAAATACAGGCCTAGACTTACGGCAGGCCAAGTCATGTTGATAAAAAGCAAATATTAGGAAAAAAATTTATGATAAGGAACTAATTCCAGCCCGAGCTCAATTTCACACCGGGCAAATAAAAACGAGTTGGACTATTGGCACTCATTCATTGATCTTATAAAACCTTTGTGATATTATAATTACATTTAAAGATAAATATAAATATAATTAATCTTATTTATATTTTTTTCTCTCTTCAATTTCATTTTCTTGCATAATATAAATTTTTGTAATCATTAAAATAATCTGAATTTAAGAAGCACTCTATAATTTTTTTAATCATTAAAATAATCTAAAGTTAAGAAACAATTTTTTAAGTCAAAATAATACTCTTGTAATATATGTAGCAACAAAATTAGGATACAACATTGTGAGAAAATAAATTAAATAAAATTTTATCTCACTATAAATAATTTTTTAAGGATTTTCAAACTAATTGTTACACCCAAAATTTATATATACGATAAAATTGTATTAGACTCATAAAATATCCAATACTCATAAAATGTCCGACTCTAAAAATTAATGTATTTTAATAGATACCCTTAAAGTTTGACTTACCCACAAAGCTGTGCAAAAAAAAAAAAAAAATTTACTTCAGTGGAATTTAAGTGGAGTTTATGGATAATGGACATATCTTTTTATTTAAAAAATTATAATAACAAAATTTGACCATTTATGCCACCTCTTGAGTGGTTAACCTTTTGAGAGGGTGGCTTTAAAAATCACCATGTATTAGTTCTAATGATTTTTTTATGAATAAAAGTCCGAATTAATCATGACCAATAAGTTCAAGACTGTTAATTGAGAAAGATTGTCCTTCCTTTGACAAAACACACGTGTATGGCGGTTAATTATAACAACCGTACTTGCCTTTCATCAGCTCAAATACCTATCCATCGTAAAAAAATTGTAATCTTTTCACTGCGAATAAACTAAAAGCGTAGCAGCGGTAGCAGCTGAGAGGGGAGAGTTAACTAGAGCTAAAGGAATTAATGCAATGCAAGAATTAAAGGCAAATAAGTAGCTAGCTATTGTAGCAGCAATATTGCTACATTGATTTATGGGCTTGGCAGCAGAAATAATAATGGTAGTGGTGGGATTATGGGGAGTATATTTGCGGCCATTGCTGATAAGATATGCAGGAGAAATGGCTGAAGTTATGGGACATGCCATGCATCGAATTGTAAGTGGCAGGCCTTCTTCTTTTGTTTCCTCGACTTATCTTCCTTATTCTTTTTATTTCCTTTGATTAATTTCAAGGTAATATTAATCAAATATGCAAGTTCTTTTTCTTTAAAAAAATGTTGCTTCTTAGTTAATATTAATTATTTCAAGCCAAAATAAGAACTGACAGCTCATAATTAGGGAAAAATGAGAGCAAATATTGTAAAATACTTGTTTTCAATGTAATAACTATAAAAATAAATCAAGAAACCCAAGCCACGCTGCCAAAAACCCGCCACCTTTCGCCACCAATTTCAGGCTGCTGTTGATTGAGTTCGAGTTGGTCAGTTCAGGTTAGTATTTGAGAATTTGATGAAAATTATATATATATATATATACACACAAAGTAAACTAAGAACCAATCCATAAGATTAGAAAGTTTTAAAAATACTAAATTAAGGGTTCATTTGAGATTACCTTTGAGAGGTTTAAAAGTAAATTTTTAAAGTTAAAATTTATTTTTGTGTTTGATAAATTAAAAAAAATTCATTTTACCAAAATCACTCCATTCTATAATAGATTTTAAAAAGTATGAAAGAAATAACTTTTCAAAATCTAATTTTGAAAATCAATTTTATACTTAACACCTTTCCATATATGCTCATATATTATTAAAATATAAAATTTTCATTATTCAATTAAGAAACATTATTAAATTTAAAGAGATTATTATTACTATCAATTATATTGAGATAAAATAAAAATATAATTACTAAAATAAATAAATAATTGTTTTGGTTATCAATTATTATATACACATTATAAAAATATTATATACATATGTTTACACATGCGTAAATTTTTTTTTCAATATTTCAATCATTTGTATTATTATAACAGTTCAACAATAAAATTTATTGAACATTTTTTATTTTTTTAAATGTATTACACTTTTAAAATTAAATTTTATTAAACGTTTAACTAATTTTCTTTATAACTAATTATGTTTACATCACAACTAATATCAATTGTTTTAAAAGTTATAGCATTATCAAACTGGCCATAATTATGGTAAATTAGACTCTCCTTAGTGCTAAAATACAAGAATAGAGATTCTACGCCCTATATATTGAAATATCTTCAATTAAAAGGACACAACTATCCAAGCAAGATTTAAATGACGAAAATAATGATTGATGAAAACAATGACTCAAAAAAATATACCTACAAAACACTAAAAAAGGATAAATATTTCCCACAAACAAACCCGAACAAAGTATGGACAAAACCAATAGAAAGAAAAACAAATAAAGACACTTTTAAAAAAGTCTGATAAAGGACAATACTTTCACAAAAAAAAGCCAGACAACTATTTTATATATATATATATATTATTAAGATGAGCGAGGAGAAGAAAATTTTTTGACAGCTAATTTTTTTTTGGGTTATATTTCATAAAGATGAACAAATTAATTTTTTATTAGCAATTGAATCAAATTCATGAGTTAAGTTAATCTGACTGAGCTACAAGGTGATTGGTAAACTTAATAACAGATGTTAGATATTTGTTGGGTTCAACTGATGTAGTTGGCCTAAAGCCCATATAAATTGTAATTAAGAAAACTTGAGTGGGTTAGATGAAATTTTCCATTAAACATAGGTTTTGGAAACATGGCTATATAAAGAAGATTAAGTGGAACCGGCGGTAATTGAAAAAAAGGAGGAAAAGATGAGAGAGAAGTCAGTGGCCAATGGCGGCTTTAATACTAGGCGAATTAGGCTACTGTCTAAGATCCTGTATTTAGGAAAGTCCCGATTTTCAGTATCTATTTATAAATTAATATAATTAAATTTTTTTAAAATTTAAAAAAATTAAGTTACGTATATATTTTTTGTACAATAAAAAAGCCTAATTTTTAGGCTTTACCCTATCATTACTCTCATTTATAATTATCTCTCTTATTTAATAATCTTTACCTTAAATATGCTATAATAATGATTTTGAACGTTACTTCTTTACTTTCTTTTACTATTTCCCAAAAAACAATCAATGCTTTCCCTTTCCAAAAAAAAAACTCTTATTAAGATTAGTAACGTTAGATTTTTAGAACTAACTTTTGGTATTCTATTAAAATCTATACACATTGAATCAAAGCTATTTTCAGCAAAAAGTTTTTGTGCTCTCTTCTCTTCTCTACAAAATTCATTGCCATCACCATCTTCATCTCAACTAGTCAATTGTCTGAAATCCACATGCTATCATTCTGTTTTTTCTATTTTTTATTATTATTGTTCTTATCCTCTTTAAATTTAATTTATTTTTGATTTTTTGTATTGATTTTGGCTTGAATAATCTAGAAAAAAAATTGTGTTTGTTTTTTTTTTATTTTTTATTTGAAAAGCATGTCAACTAGAAAATATGTATTGGGATATGAAAAATTGAAAAAAAAAAAGAGGAGAATAGAAAAGTTAGTTCAATCTCAAAAAGGAGCTCTTGATAAATTTGTCACAACTAGTAAAAAAGATATAGATTTAAATGAAGAATTAGTTATTGAACAACCAAGTTTAAATGAATTAAATAATGATGAAACGGTGAATGAAATAAACAACATTGAAGATGATAAAAATAAAAATGCGGACAAAGTTGATGTAGAAAATTTATTTGTTCCAAATAATATTTATGATCCAGGAAGATGGGAAAATGTTGATACAAAGTTAAGAGATTTTTTAGTAGAAAATGGTCCAATTAGAGAGAATAACATAACTTTCCCAAAAGATGAATATTCTAGGCATTTCTCTACTTGCATTTTATGTTAAAATGTTAACAAATGGAGAAAAACATGATAGACAATGGTTAATTTATTCAAAAGATTTTAACAAAGTAAATTGTTTTTGTTGCAAATTATTCAATACAAGTTGTAGCAAAAATCAACTTAGTGCTGAAGGAACAAGAGATTGGAAAAATCTTAATTCTAAACTTAAAAGTCATGAAACAACCAATGAACATATAACTAATATGAATGCATGGGTTGATTTAGAAGCAAGACTATCGAAAAGAAAAACAATTGATAAAGATGTTCAAGAAAGAATTGACAAGGAAAAAGAACATTGGCAAAAAGTATTAATACGAATTATTGTTGTTGTAAAAAATCTTGCTAAAAATAATTTAGCATTTCATGGAAAAAATGAGAAGATCTATGAAAAGAGAAATGGGAATTGTTTAAGTTTAATTGAAATGATTGCAGAGTTTGATCCAACAATGCAAGAACATATTCGACATATTAAAACCGGTGAAATTCATAATCATTATCTTGGGCATAACATACAAAATTAACTTATCTTAATGCTAGCACTTGAAATAAAAAAAAATCAATTGTTAACAAAGTTAAGGAAGCAAAGTACTTTTCAGTTATACTTGATTATACTCCAGATGCAAGCCACCAAGAACAAATGTCTCTTATATTAAGATGTGTGGATATTTCAACAAATCTAGTCAAGATAGAAGAATGTTTTTTAGGATTTTTACAAGTTGACAATACCACTGGAAAAGGTCTTTTTAATGAACTTGTGGATGTAATTAAAACTCTTGAACTTGATATTAATGATGTAAGAGGACAAGGATATGATAATAGATCTAATATGAAAGGAAAAAATCAAGGTGTACAAAAAAGATTATTAGATATAAATCCTAGAGCATTTTATATACCATGTGGCTGCCATAGTCTTAACTTAGTACTTTGTGATATGGTTAATTCTTGTCCTAAGGCTATTTCATTTTTTGGAGTTGTTCAACGTGTTTACTCACTATTTCTTCTTCACCTAAGAGATGGAAAATTTTACAAGATAATTTACCTAATTTAACTATTAAATCATTGTCACAAACACGTTGGGAAAGTCGCATAGAAAGTGTCAAAGCAAAAAGATTTCAAACTCCCCAAATTAGAGATGTTTTACTTGAATTAGCAGAAGTTAGTGAAGATCCTAAAATAAAAAGTGAAACTAAATGTTTAGCAACATATGAATTGGAAAACTTTGAATTTTTGTTAGGCATGATTATTTGGTTTGATATATTATTTGTTGTGAACACTGTTAGTAAAAGCTTATAAAAGGAAGACATGCAAATTGATGTTGCCATAAATCAACTAAAAGGTCTTACATCCTTTTTTGAGAATTACAGAGAAAATAGTTTTGTGTCTGCTATGATTTCAGCTAAAGAGATTGCAAATGAAATGGAAATAGAACCAAAATTTCATGAAAAACGTATAATTCGTAGAAAAAATAAATTTGGCGAGAATAATAATGAAGAAAAATTCTATCTCTTGAAGATTCTTTTAGAATTGGTTACTTTGTATATATAGTAGATCAAGCTATTTCTTCAATCACCAATAGATTTGAGCAGTTTCAATTCTTTGAAAATATTTTTTGATTTTTATTTAATTTTGAAAAATTAAAATCATTAGATGATGAAAGCTTAAAAAGTTATTGTATTAATCTTGAAAATATCTTGAAATATGATATGTTTTCTGATATTGATGGATTAGATTTGTTTTGAGAGTTAAAAGTCTTAAAAGAATCTTTACACATGGAAAGAAATAGTCCACTTGATATACTTAATTATATTAAAAAAGTAGATTCTTTTCCAAATGTATTTGTTGCTTATAGAATATTATTGACTGTACATGTAACTGTTGCTTCTGCTGAGAGAAGTTTTTCTAAATTGAAGTTAATAAAATCTTATTTAAGAACTATAATATCATAAGAAAGATTAAATGGATCAGCTATATTAGCTATTGAAAAAAATTTGTTAGCTAAATTAGAATATATATATAAGATTTAATTAATAATTTTGCATCTCAAAAAGCAAGAAGAATAAATTTTAATTGATTAGTAATTTGCATTATTGATGGCTTGCAGCAAGGATCATAGTAGGTAGGATTAATGATTTAAAGTTCACATGAAGATTATGGTCGTGGCTTATAAAGTTTTAGAGCATTTTAAGGAGATGGAATTTGTGGAAGGCAAAGTTAGTTAATATTTGTGTGGAAATAAATAGATATCTTTTTGGCTATTATTTTTTTTTGGATCTTATTAATAATTGTTATAATTCAAGATATTATTGAATATAGATAAAGTTTGAGCTATTTGATGTTGTTGTGAGAATTTTTTGAGTTGTTTAATATTTTTGTGAGATTTGATATTTTAACATCAAAATGCCTAAAATAAAATTTCGGCTAAGGCCCCCAATTGGTTAAAGCCGGCCCTGTCAGTGGCAATATTAAAACTTGGGGTAAGGGTTTTCAATCTTTGATTGCATGTTCAAATGCAAAATTAATTATGTTTTCTCCTAAATTTAGAGAGTAAGTTCTTGACAGCGCTCTCTACAATCTTACTAGTCTTGATTTTTGTTTAATCCTCTCATTAGCTATCATTTGAGGTATTCACTTGTTAAAGAGACAAATATTAGACTGTTATTGTAAGCAAAGATTATTGAGATTTTTTATTTCATTAGCAGCTAGTGTTGTTTAGAGAAGAATTTATGTTGTAGTTCCATTAATATAGAGGAAGATTATATCGAAGTACAGTCCTATGGCTTTTCCCATTTTGAGCTTTTTATGTAAAAATATGTATCTCTTGTGGTTGGTTTATTACTTTGGATTATGTTAAATTATTTTCTGCCTATTTATTTATAGAACAAATCTTGTTTTAATCACACAGAAAGAAAGAGTTTTATTTCCACTTAATTTGCAGATGCTGTGTGCGGTCCTTTCCCAACAATATCAAAGTGCTCAGATACTATGGTCATTCAATGCATTTAACTCCTTTTTATGTACAAAATAAACTCAGTTTAATTAGTCATAACTTTGATATCAAAACTTGAAAAACGTAATCATTATTCTTTAGTAGACATCCAGTCATGTGTGAATTTCTCATTACCCTAAACTACAAATTTACTGTTTCCGCGGATATATGTTAAATGTTAAGTAATATAAAAGATAATGCGTATAACTTTCTCATAAGTCATTTCTCAAAATAAATAAATCAGCTATTGAAAGTTGAAACATACGAAAATAAAGGAGAAAAGAATAGAAAAGTAATAATTTATTATTAATCACGTTAAATAATAAAATATAAATTTTATTGTCGAAACGTACATAGAAATAGATAAATTAACGATTGCAAGCCTCAGAATTCTGAATTCTTATTGAACTATAACGACTTCTTGCAAGAACATAATTCAGACCCCTCTTTTATTTCAGTAAATTAATCATTTCGCGTTTATGTTTGAAAACCCATCAAAACCCCTTGTATTTGAAAAGAAGAATTAACATTCAGCCTTTCAAATCTTTAACTATTTCACTCCCATTGTATAAGACCTACCATGATCAATAGAGGTTTTTAGGAGTAAAATAGTTTTTAAAAAAACTCAAAAAAGCTGAAAGTTAACATAAATTTTTTAACAGCAAGGGGTTTAATGGATTCTGAAACACGAGGACGAATGATTAATTTTGACAAATTGCAAGGGGATTCTGTGTTATTTAAAAGAATTCAAAGAAGGATATTAATTGAACAAAAATAAACAAACAAATAAAAGAATAGAGTTAAACACTATCATCAGAATTTAAGAAATCAGTGCAAATCATCAGCTAGAAGTGCTGAAAGTGAGGGTTAGATCAGCATCGGAGTTGAGTTTTGGCGCCGCCAGTGCCTCTGCTCTTTGTACTCAATCTCCATTAAGCTTCTAATGATTATATCTGAAGCATTTGTCACAATATCTGACCAGTTCCTGCAAACCATACATTAAAAAGAAATATGTGTCAATGCACACCTAAAACCCTAACCCTAATTTTCTTAGGTAAATTGAAAAGTTATACAATTCATATATTTATATTAATTTAATAAAATCAAATATTAACATACCCCTTTAAAGAGTCAAACGTGAGCCCTACGGTGAACTTAGCCTCTTCAAGTGCCCAGCTAAACCTCTTAAGCTCATTTGCAGAGCATTTTCCGTCATCGATAACTAGAAGTTGTGAGGGTTTAATGTCACAAAATATTGGAATCACCTTCTTTTTGGTCTCCATCATGAGAGCAAGTTCATGAAGGCAAAAATATGATTGGCAATAAGTTGGTGAAAAAACCGCAACACCAACCTTACAATTTCTTATGGCTCTGTTGATGTGGTCGAATAATTTGTCCCCCGGTTTCATGTTTTTGTTATCCAAGAAGGGACGTAGATTAAGCCGAGAAAGATGATCATAAAGCAATGTGGCTACCTTTTTCTTTGTGTCAATTCCTCTGTGGTTGATGAACACATCACATGGCTTTATTGCTTGGTTTCGCAATCGATTTTGACGAAAAACTTGGCGTTGCAGGTTCATGGCTGCTGAACGATATTGCATGATGTTCTTTTAATAATAAGCTTTTTGTTTTTTTGTTTTTCCTTTTGGTTTCTTGTTTATGAAGAAGATTAAATACATGTGTGTCTATATATATATAAGGTTTGAGTATTTTTATTTATTTTTTGTTTTGTTTTAATTAATGGAACTTATGTGGTGTGTTTCTAGGGTTGATTTTGAACGAGGAATGTATATAAGAGAATATTGAACATCAAATATTAACCGTGTGGTTTGATTTGACAGAAGCGATGAAGAAATAATCTTGACACTTGAAACACGGTCTTTTGACTCTCATCAACAAACAAACTAATACTTCCAAAAAAAACTAATATTATTTTATAACTTGTGCCATGGACCTCTTTCGACGACAAGAAGTCAATTTTTCAACCCTAGTGTCGGTGGGCTGCCACTAAAGAGAAATATACTGTTAATAAAACGACTTGCCTACTC
This sequence comes from Citrus glauca, assembly GCA_029633175.1. Lineage (NCBI taxonomy): Eukaryota > Viridiplantae > Streptophyta > Magnoliopsida > Sapindales > Rutaceae > Citrus > Citrus glauca. Next base: position 35,443,231 of record JAQOOD010000001.1, on the reverse strand, counting down.
CATGTCTGATTTCTAAGCATACTGTATACATGCATGTGTGTGTAGTTTCAAAAAAAATTCTGAATTTTGAATACTTATAACTCATATTCGAGACTTATCAACATGGAAATGGTATTTTCATTTCCCATAGACTTTACTTTTACCACTTGGATCGTTGATAAATTTTTAATAATTTATTTCATCCATATGTTAAAATACGAGTATAGAAAAAGAGAGAGAGAGAGAAAGAATAGCCAGTTTCCTCCTAATAAAATCGTTATCTATCACTGACACTTATATTGTTTTTATAATACTAGCAAATAACCCCCTAACACCCAAAATTTCACCAAAAAATAGGGGTATTTTTTTTCCTTTTGCAATAATAACCTTTCAGCAATATTCTTGAAGATATTAATAAAAGGAAAAAATGATAATTTTCTAATAAATACTTATTGATTAATTTGCTCATAAATAACTATTAGTTAATTTTCTAATTGTATAGCCTTTTTTATAGGTAGATTAATTAATGTCAGAAATATTGTTGGAACATTATTATTGTAAAAGAAAATAGAAAGAAAGGTAAGAATGTAAAAGTTTTAATTGTAGTGGTGTTATTGAGGTATTTTTTAAAATATAGGGACCAAATAGATATTTAAGTCAAAATACAGGGACTAACGAGTATTTATCCTAAAAATTAGATATGCATTCAGATTGAAAATTTTTTATTACTTTTATTTTAATATCATTTCATTTTATAAATAATATAAAAGACTGGAATACATATAAAATAAAGAATAAGAAATATATTTTTTAAATAAAAAATAAGAATAAGATTTTTTTACTATTTAATCTTTTTTATTCTAATTTTAATTTATTTCATCTGTAAGAAATATAAATAAAACTATTTAATTAATTTGATCTATAATAAATATGAATAAAATTATATTTGAAAATAAAGATAATATTATAAAATTATGATATCATGGGATATTGAATATTATGAAGATATTAAGTGATTAATTCACGTAAAAATTAATTATCCATAATCTCTATAAATTTAAAACTAGTTACTTTATTTATTAAAAGATCATGATTACTCCTAGACAATGTACTTTTTTAGTCACTATTTTGATCCCAGAGATAAAAGAGAATAAAGATGTATAATAGACCTGAGTAGTAAATTCAATTTCTCGGAGGACTTAAGTGTCATTCTCCTTATCAATATTCTTCGTGTAACAAGCAAACATACCCTTTGTCATTTCAGTTTTTTTCGGCCTTCGATCATACGACTCAACCAACCAACTTAACATTATATATGATACAAATCGTAAAAGGTAGTCAAAAGAATGCTATATACGTATACGTGCCCGTTTTGGAATACGGTATAACCCTAGTAACAAGGTAGTAATTAAGATATCTTTAGTATGCATAGTACGTTAGTCCTGTTTGAAATGGTCGTCTTCATGACTATTCAAGAACTTCAAGTACAATTGTTTAGAATATTAGTCACATTTTTTAAAGAAATTATTTAATTATTTAGTAAAACCAATTAAGACTCCTTTTGAAATAACTTTTGAGTAAAGCTTTTAATTCAAATAATTCCCCGTAAATCGGTTTTACTAGTAGATTTTTTGTTTGTTTGATTTTTAATAAGATTTTTTAATAAATAATACAACATTATTTTAATAAATAATTTCTTTTAAAGTAACGTAATGAAATCTCTACTAGAAAAATGATATTTACTGACACTTTGTAAAATATTTCAGTAATTATGTATATATGTACCATTTTCTACTTTTGACAAATAGGTATAAGAGGTTATCGATACTAGTGTGTCAGTAAATTAAACATCAAAGATCATTGATACTAAAGTATCAAAGATTTAAAAAAAATCATTAAAACTTGTTTTAGTTCTAATTCGAACTAAAGACCTCTAAGGTTTAAAACTTTAAAATTTAGAGCACTGGCCATCAAACCCTATAGAATCATGCCCAGAACAATGTTTTAAAATATTTACTAACAAAAATTATAAATAGCTATAGAAAAAAATCTACACTTAAGCAATTTTCCCCATTTGGCTATCGTTCCTAAACTCTATCGCTATCTTGCCTTTATCTTCCTCTTTCTCTTTCACTTTCCTTTTCTCAATCTCTTCTATTTTCTATTGTCTATTTACAAATTAAGTTCAATTAATTAAAATAGATAATGAAAAGTTAAAATTTTGTTTCCTTTTTTCCATTTTCCCAAATTGAAAAATGAATTAACCAAAACCCTAATTGCTTGTTATAGAAGGGGCTTTTTCTCCAACTAAACATCTAGTGCCTATACTGGGCAAGCAAATAAAAACCATCAACAGGGATGAAGTGGCCACCATAAGTACTAAGGGGGTTGTGAGCTGATAATAACTTAATATTTTATTTTTCATCAATTTAATTAATGAATTTGTTTTAATTTAGCTTATGATTAATTTTTTTAATTTAATTTTTGGGTTGTTTCAGATGTTGAGAAATTCTACCAATAGTGTGATGCTGGTGGGTTTTGTCTTCCATATCTTTTTTCTTTTATTTAACTGTAATTTGAATTTGTTTTTTTTCTTATTTTTCTATATTTTCATTCACCGATAGTCCAAATTACAAGCATTCCTCTCTCTCTCTCTCTGTGACAGACCTACCTCATTGGCGCTGGCTCACCGTTGAGTCATCGTCATCTCTCTTTACTGCACTGGAGTTGAAGTCAATCCTAAATTGAAACTTCTACTTACCTGTTAACACAATCCAAACCCTAGCTGTTGAAAATATCCAAAACCCACCCACAAATCAAGATCCAAATCTTCACTCACTCACTGTCGACACTCTTTGCCACCAATAAACCCTTCATAACCGAGGAAATCCAAGCTCTTATCGTGAGATAATACCCAAACCCAAGCTTCTTGAAATTAAAATATCCACTCTAACTCATTGTCGTGCCAAACAAACCCTACAATGCTATAATTCGCCATTTCACACACTTAAGAAACACTTTCTATTGTTCAAATATCACAGTTGATGAAACCAGGTGAGTCACTATTTTGGGCGACAATATATTTGGGATTAGATTTCATGGACAATGATTGTCTACCAAGAGAGGCAGTTCATCTATTATATATGGTGTTTGAATCGCGCTTGATTTGCCTTAAGAAGTTGATGTAGTGAGAGACTTGTTACTTTTGGATTTTGCTGGATTCCTATAATAAGGAAAAAAAAATAAAGAGAATCTAATTACAGTTTTTCAAGTTAGTTTTCAATGCCAAAAAAATTGAGTTGTGTATATATAGTGAAATAGTAATTGAAATTTGGTTCTTAATTTGAATCATGAGCTTAAACACAGCATTATATGTTAAAAAAATACCTTCAAATATCATTATCAATGTTTGCATCATTCTGTTTGTAGAGATTATCCCCAAGTCCTTGCCAACAAAAGCCTTTATGCCTATATAATTCTCTTATGCTTTTCATGTTTTTTTAATGACTCTAACATCTTTAATTTCTTTAATTCCAAGTTTATGATGCGTGTTGATGCTGAAATCCAAACGATTTGGTTGGTGACTCAATTTCAGATTCCTGCATTAGCATTAAATTTGTTTGGTGGGAAGCTGCTTTTTGATCCCCAAGAATATTCTCTGATTATGAGCAGAACATTCATGAGCATATAATCTTCAAGCTGATGATCAACAAACATTGCCTTAAAACCAAATATGGGCAGAGGTGATGGAAGTTTTTCCAACGTAAACCCTCCGACGCTCAAGTCAGTTATGGGATTTACAGGAAAAACCAAATATGTCATTTCTTATATAGCTTAATAAACATTGCCTTAAAACCCAAAGCTTTTTGAATAATTTACAGAAAAGTAAAGTAGAGTATCCATAAATAATTTCTCCGTGAGATCCCCTCCAAAAAGAGCCCCCCCTAGCGTGGTTTTCTCGGGGTTTTTATCAAACACCCCACACCTACGACCTTAGATCGTGAAAATAACCATTAATTGATTAAATTTGTGCCTTGATTTTTCGGAAGAGCTTTGTGGTGGTTTATTTTAACTGAGTCTTGATTCCTGGTCATCACCTGGTCGAGGTGATCTGCTCAAGCTTAGACCATCTGGTCGAGATTATCTGGTCAAGCTCATAGCACATGGTCGAGGTGATTTGCTCAAACTCATAGCACCTGGTCGAGGTGATCTGCTCCACCTCATAGCACCTGGTCGACGTGATCTGCTCCACCTCATAACACATGGTTGAGGTGATTTGGTCGAACTCATAGCACCTGGTCGAGGTGATCTGCTCCACCTCAAAGCATCTGGTTGAGGTGATCTGCTCCACCTCATAGCACCTGGTCTAGGTGATTTGCTTAATCTCATCCCACATGGTCATCTGCTCAAGCTCACACCACCTGGTCGAGGTGATCTGGTCCACCTCATTGTACCTAGTCGAGGTGATCTGCTCAACCTCATAGTACCTGGTCGAGGTGATCTACTCAACCATTTGCTCACTTTCACTTGGAGGAGATTATGGTCGCTCTATTTAATTCCTCAAACACCAATCTCACAGTTTCTAGTGTTGAGAGTAAAATAAAACACTGGAAACTATAAAGTTTATAATTCTAGCAAACCTATGCCTTAAGAATTTTTTTTTTGCAAATTTTACCCAATCGTCCTCACACGACTGAGCAGGTTTGGGTAAATCTTTACCTTAGAAAATGTTTTTACGAATTTTGCTTACTCATCCTCACGCGACTGAGCAGGTTCCAGCACCATGTGCCTTAGATAGTTTCTTGCCAACTTTTGTCTGTTCGCCCTCATGCGGCTAAGTAGGATTCGACACCCTGTGCCATAGAATTTTTTTTTTTCATTGCCTGCTCGCCTTCACGCGACTAAGTAGGATCTGGCACCATGTGCCTTAGATAGTTTCTTGCTATAGTCTTGCTTATAGGTTGTTTCTGCAAATTACCTTGAAAAATATACATGCTTGTCTTTTAGTGACCGATGAGGTATAGGCAATTAATTGCCTTAACAATTTCATAGAATTTTGCTTACCAGTCCTTTAGACAACTGAGCAAGAATGAACACTCTTTTACCTTAGCAAATTATGCAAGATATGGTTGTTGGTCCTTCAAACGACCGAGCAGGAGTTGGCCCATGTTTGCCATAGTAAAATTTTATAGAATTCGCCTGCTAGTCCTTTAGGCGACTGAGCAGGAATAGGTATATGTTTGCCTTAGTAAAATTTTGTAGAATTCGCCTTTGGTCCTTTAGGCGACCGAACAGGAATAGGCATTTGCTTACCTTAAAAAATTTAATAGACTTTAGTTGCTGGTCCTTTAGACAACCAAGCAGGAATAGACACTTGCTTGCCTTAAAAAATTTAGTGGACTTTAGCTACTGGTCCTTTAGACGATCGAGCATGAATACACACATATTTGCCTTAGTAAAATTTGTAGTCTGCCCACTGGTCTTTTCGGTGACTGAGTAGAAATAGGCACTTGTTTGCCTTAAAAAATTTAGTAGACTTTGGCTGCTAGTACGACCGAGCAAGAATAGGCATTTGCTTGCCTCAACAAATTTAGTAGACTTTGCATGCTGGTCCTTTCATAAACCATTCTCATATTGAGCAAATTTCAAGATATCAAGTTGATTGAGTTATACCGTCATCCCTTGTATGAGTATAATCAATTTAATGAATATAAGGTATTTTCATCTCACATAGCAGAATTTAGAGAAATAACTAAATTTTCATAGAAAAAACTGCTTGTAAATCAAAATATAACCTCTGGCTTGTTGTGATTCCTACAAATGTATGCCTTCAATGTGCTATTATTTGAGGTTTTTGCTTTAAATCCTTAAATATGGATTTGCTTTGCAAATTAATCAGCTGTAATAAACTATCAGCAATTTAATTTCTGACCTGTAACTTATAAATTGTCCAGATCATCTGACCTACATCAGCATTAAATTTGTTTAGTGGGAAGCTGCTGGTTGATCCCCAAGAATATTCTCTGATAATGAGCAGAACATTCATAAGCATATAATCTTCAAGTTGATGATCAACAAGTACCTGAAATTACAGAAAATGGTCAGAGGTGCCGGAAGTTTTTCTGTCGTAAACCCTCTGACGCTCAAGTTAGTTATGGGATTTACAGAAAAAACCAAATATGTCATTTTTCATATAGCTTAATAAACATTGCCTTAAAACCCAAAGCTTTTTGAATAATTTGCAGAAAAGTAAAGTAGAGTATCCAGAAAGAATTTCTCTGTGAGATCCCCTCCAAAAAGAGCCCCCTTAGCGTGGTTTTATCGGGGTTTTTATAAAACACCCCACACCCAGGACCTTAGATTGTGACAATAACTATTAATTGATCAAATTCGTGCCCTGATTTTTCGGAATAGCTTTGTAGTGGTTTATTTTAACTGAATCTTTATTCCTGGTCGAGGTGATCTACTCAAGCTTAGACCACCTGGTCGAGATGATCTGGTCAAGCTCATAGTACATGGTCGAGGTGATCTACTTAAGCTCATAGCACCTAGTCGAGGTGATCTGCTCGAGCTCATAGCACCTGGTCGTGCTGATCTGCTGCACCTCATAGCACCTGGTCAAGGTGATCTGCTCCACCTCATAGCACCTGGTCGAGATGATTTGCTCAAGCTCATAGCACATGGTCGAGGTGATTTGCTCGAGCTCATAGCACCTAGTCGAGGTAATCTGCTCCACCTCATAGCGCCTGATCGAGGTAATTGGCTCCACCTCATAGCACCTTGTCAAGGTGATTTACTTAATCTCATACCACATGGTCATCTGCTCAAGCTCACACCACCTGGTCGAAGTGATCTGGTACACTTCATTGTACCTAGTCGAGGTGATTTGCTCAACCTCATAATACCTGGTTGAGGTGGTCTGCTCAACCATTTGCTCACTTTCACTTGGAGGAGATCATGGTCGCTCTATATAATTCCTCAAACAATGCGTACAAAATAAAGCCAAAATTGTTATTGTTGCTCCCTTAAGTTCATTTCTTCATGATCCACCATGCTTTTTTACCCTTGTTTTTTATTGGAAGTGTTGAATTAATATATATTTGGATAGGTTTAGTAAAAATCTGCTCTTAATCTTGTTACAAAATGAAGAATTAATTTGTCTTATTACCTGCAGTTAAGTGGTGTTCACAAGTTAAAAGCAGGCCGCTAATGATTTTATTGTCCATTCATTATTCATTTATAAGATATGTTTACTGCTGGTGAAGGAATGCCACATGCTAGTTGCTGCAAAATGGAGTTTATAGGTGAATGTTTATGGAATAAAATATATAAATGCTTGACAGTGTTTTGATTTTCAAATTTTATGGGTACATGAATTGAATTGCTATTTTGATTTGTGTGATGCAAAATCTGTTATCTTTTTTCTTTTACATGTGAAGAGTAAGTAGATTGGTAGTTGTTTCATGCATGGTTTATTTAAGTCTCCTGAAGATGTTCTGTGTAATGTAAAGCAAATGAGCACTTGGTTATGTTCATATGTTAGACACTAACAGTATGGCTTACAGTTGAGTGACAATTAGTAACTGACTTTGCAGTAAGATGACTTGTAATGTGTACATGTTATATAGGACATGAGTGATAATGAGACCAATTTCTATCTTTATCTTTATTCCTCTTCCTTTGGTTTTGTTCTTGAATGTAGGTAATAATATGCATATTGCCATATTGTTCACTGTCTTTGAATTTTTTATGCCCTCCAAGTGTTTGATAAAAAGCCTGAATGAATCTTAGTACTTCATTTCTGGCAGCCCATTTCTACCTACGAGGAGCTAAGGAATGTAGAGTTAAAGAGCTTGAGGAAAGACTTATGGTTTCTACTTGAATCTATATCTATGTTTTTTTTATATGAATTCGGCTTATTGAAATTACATTCCAGTAGAATAATAAATGGATAATGAAATTTATTTTTGTGATTTTAAAGATGGATGGAGTAAAATAATGAATAGCTATCCTTTCCGTAAATAATTTTATTTTACAAAGGCAATACTAATTTATATTATATATATATATATGAGCAATTGTATAGTAGGTATAGGGATTGACGCTTTGTATGTACATCCATATTTGCATTAAAGTAGTTAGTGTTAGTGTTCACAAGTTATTTCAGCTTCAAAGATTATTATATAAGTTGAGTAAACAATAGTAATTCATATAATAATGTAGATCAACACTCGTTGAATTTTTTTTTTATTTAGCATGGTCTTCAAGATATTGAGTGTCTCCTTGTATAATTTTGAATAAAAGAGTAACATTGTTGGAGCTAATTAAAGTGCATAAAGTGTTTTGAATTGTTATCACACGGATATATTAAATGAATGATAATTAAGTAGTTTACAATTTGATTTTTAGTAAATAACTTGTTTTAAAATTAAAGTTCAAGGAAATTAATGAATATGCCATGAAAGAGCTCTCACGACTTCATGATCAATGGGCTATGTATGTTGCCAAGTTAATTACAGCCTGTAATCGTGAGGTAATGTATACTCATTTATGATTATTTTTGCTTTTAAATTCCAAGACTTATTTTTTTGTGGTGTACTAATTGATTTAATGTACTTGTAGGTGGGAAAAAAAATGAAGCCACATACGGATATTCAATGACATTATTGAGCATATTCTTGTTGGTTAATATTTTTGAAACTTAATTATGTACTTTGTTATTTAAAACTTGTCCAAAACTTAATTTGGTACTTTTTTTCTTTACCAAACAATTGTGTAGTTGGATTATGTTAATTTAAGTGATGTATTTGCGATGTTTATTATGTGAATTGCGTTGCAAGATTCAGTATATTTAATATATTTCTATTTTTTTAATTACAAAACAAACAGAAAAATATAAAAAATAAAAATATACTATTAACTAAATGCAGCATAACATCATTAAATACTGACACGTAAATCGCTGACATGTAAATAGTATTATTAAATATTAAAATCATTGCGTTATTATTTTGGTAATACTATAATAATACAAATTACTGACATATTAATAGTATTATTTAATATTAACACCATGGTGTCATTATTTTAGTGATATTATAGTGATAAAAATTACTGACATAAAAATTATTAACACTAAAAATTATTATTAATATATTATAACTTGGGCATTAATGACACAATTGTCGTGTTCCACATGTACCCTAAATTTTTTTGCTTAGATCAATGGACCCAACAATATACATCCTGGGTCAGATGGGAGTTTTGTAATCATCATTATAGACAAAATGTCACAGCATATCCAGCTAATGAAAGCTATCATTACTTTTTCTTTTTTAATGATCCCAGGCTTCTTATATTAGCCACCCAATCGACGGTACGCAAATCCATGCCGACACATTCTCTTTTCTTTGCTTAATTGCCTTGGTTTTTTCTGATTTCACGAGTAATCAAACCGATTAATCCTCCAACTAATTTCAAACTTGATTGATACAATATATGATTTGTAAACAATTAGTCATAATCCAGCGTATATATAAGGCTTGGAAATTCAGTTATTTGATGCTAGATTGCTCACAATTACGTATAATTAAGTCTTCGTTTTACAAATGTAGTAATTATCATGTAAGAAAAATGCCTACACGCAATGGACACACCACGATCTATGATATATATTTTGACATGTATAGAATTATTTTGAAATTGACGAATCATCTGAAAGAGAAAATATTTTAAAATACATCACATACATTTATTAGATGATTCCATTAAAACCGTCATATATACATTTTTTTCATAAGGGAAATGAGCTATGAGCTGGAGAATTCTCTTTTCAGAAAATATAGACTTCACAAGCTTGTGACTCAACAAAAAGGCAGCAAAATTTGTGGAGTGCCTGAAAACTGAAGCTAAATACAGAGCCACTTTTCATGATTTGGAGGTAAGCAATAATTTTACAGACGGTGGATAGAAGATATTTACACATAGCAGTTAATAATAGCTTGTTGGGTCTCATGAACAGCTTTACACAACCACCTGCGATAATTGAAATCTAATCATTGCCTTATCTTGAGTGGAAACTGTGGTTCGATTGAAACTAACAAGTACAGTATGAATTAATTAGAAGTAAATTATAAGGAAAATCATTATGGCCATCACAAATTGAGTTGAATGCACTATAGTCCTGTATGTTGAAAGAAAGCTATTTTTGAACCAACAATTAAACTTGAGGCCATGTCTTATAATAATTATTGACACCCTATTATTACAACTTTATGTGAAATATCAAAACTAATTACGAAAGTCAGAAGCATAGATATTACCCAATGTGGAATGAGATTTAGTGATTAACTGATTATACCGTCATCAGAAGATCAATGTCTTTGTTATACATATAATTGCTGGCTTCAATCAAATGATGAAAACAAAAAAAAAAAAAAATCGCATGCACATAAAAGTTTCATATACCATAACAAATAATGCATGTAATTAATTTAGAAGCCGAAAAGATAGTTTTGACATCAATTTAAAAGAATTTTAATTATTGATTAATTTCGTATATTTTGATATATTTGATTACACATTAAATTGTATTGTATTGTGCTAGCATACTTACGTGATTTTAGAAAGACCCTATTATGATTGTGTTTGTTTTTTGTTTTTTGTTAACATACTTACTGTCAAAATTTATATTAATTTTATTATACACTTATATGATAAAAATCTATAATAATTATATTATTTTAGTCAAGATTATTATTTAAAATTCATATTTATCATACACTTTAAATATTTATTTCATAACGATAATTTCTTTTTTCTGCAACAACTACCACTTTACCTCAATATTAAATAAACAAGACCTAAAACTCTCGTGTTAATTTACCATTAAACCTCTATTTCAAAACCAAAGGTAGGATTGTTAATGTGGGCGAGGAAGATCATTTTTCTTTTTCTTTTCCCCCTTAAAATTATTACATTCTATAAATACATCACAATGATACATTCTAAAAATTTTTAAGAGTGAGGAAGATCTGGGAATTTGACTTTGATAGAGTTGAAAATCTAAAGCTTTTTCTTGTAGTTACAAACATCAGAAACCAAGATTATTCTTTGCCTACTTCCTCACTCAACTCAACCATAACTCCAATCAATAAATAAAGGTGTAGAGTGCATGTGACATAAAGTTATTTTCAACTTACTCATTTAATTAATAAGAAGTAAATTAGTTAATATTAATTTTATGTTGTTTCTATAGTTGTCTTTCTACCGGACTATTTTTCTGTGCCGTCTTAAAACACAAGCTTGCAAGAAGCAGCTGCAAAGAAGTGACCACTCAGCGAACAACATTACAACAGTAACATTAACAGTCACGTTAAGCAGGATATCAAAATCAGAGTTACCTTAGATTCATTCATTCACAATCTCGGGGACCCCACATGCAAAAATATCATCAAAATCGCCCATCTGATCCGCAAACTCAAACTCCCATGTGCTCAGCTTCATCACCCACCTGCCGCCTGCAGCAACTGCCACTTACATTCTCTCTCTGTCTCCGTGTCGCGTAAAAGAGTTGACACAAGAACCAAGAACCAAGAACCAGTACATGCATAACACCTGAAGCTCTGAAGAAACTTGTGAGCAATTTTCTTGAGAACTGCACCAGGTAAAAAAGCTCTCCATGGACTCGAGAACTCGTCTTGACTATGCTCTCTTTCAACTCACTCCCACCAGAACCAGGTACTGTTACTTGTAGAAAATTGTTTGTGTTTTTTTTTAGTATTCTTGATGTGTCGGTTCTGCTTGTTTGTTATAAATGTTGAATGCTTTGTGAAATGGTGAAGGTGTGATCTGGTGATATTTGCTGGGGATTCGAGTGAGAAATTGGCGTCTGGACTTTTGGAACCGTTTGTTTTGCATTTAAAATCTGCTAAAGATCAGATTTCTAAAGGTGGGTATTCCATTACTCTTCGTCCAGTGAGCTCATCAGCTGCCTCTTGGTTCACTAAAGCCACTCTGCAAAGGTATAATTCACTCAAATCATACTCTCTGCTAATTGGGTTCTGGCTTAGATTAGTTCTTGCATTTGAGTTTCTGTCGAAAAGGAAGATTTTTAGAAGCTACTTGGTTGTATGTTCTTCCGAGGATTCGAACTGGGTAGCCAGCATAAAAAAGTTGTTTTGAAACCATTCGGTATAGTTCTTTGCTCCAATTTTGCTTTGAAGTTGATCGGACATTTGAATCGTTTAGATTTTTGTTTTTTGAGGGATTTATTGGGTTTATGTTGTGTCTTTTTATGAATTTGACCAATTACTTAGAAATTAAAACTTTTGCAATGTCATAAACTCTAGCATTTTCAAGAAATTTGGTTTAAATAGGATCCTTGAGTTGCCGGTGTGTTCATTATCTCAAAGCATTGATGATATCTTCCTGTACTTATAAAGTAAGAAAGATCGTTGATGTTGTCTGGATTTTACCACTGTGAGATTGATATTTTACAATTTCCGGGTCATTATCCTTTTTACTAACAATTATGTCGTTTAAATAGATTTGTGAGATTTGTTAGCACACCAGAAGTTCTTGAGAGATTTGTCTCAGTAGAGAGGGAAATAGTACAGATTGACAATGAACTATCGAGTGCTGCAGCAACAGAGGATGAAGGTATGACGTGCTTGTTTGGTATGACTTATCAACTAGCCATAAGTGCTTATTTTGATCCCAAAAGTTGTTTTCAAAGTGTTTTTTTGTTGTTTGGTTTGATTTTAGTAGAGCTTGAGGTTTTAGAATTACAGAGATGTGAAGATTTTAAATTGAAGTTTTCCCCCATATTATGCAGTCAGGATTAAATTTCCTTCTCCTGCAACTTTAGATTGCTGCTGTGTACAAATAAAATTTTTTATGCTAACTTATTTTTAATGTGAAATGTATTAGCAACTGCTGGGAATTTCCAGAAGTCAGTTGCATCATATAAGGTAATTCATCATTGTAAAATACAGTTTCCTTTTAATTGTTCTCTCAAAAGCTCCCACCATAACTTTTGGCCCTTGTCATGCTGATGCTGCATTTTAGACGAAAGGTGAATACAGTGGAGCTAGCGACGCAATGCAGGAAGAAAATTCCAAGTAAATTATCTTGCTTTGCATTTGGCCATATCTGGTGACAATATGTTCTTTATTTCTACATTTGTATTATCATGCATTGATTGTTCAGCCTGGGATGATGAACAGGATTCGTCTTCAGCGTGTTTTGGAATCTAGGAAGGCAATGCTTTGCAAAGAGCAAGCAATGGCTTATGCTCGTGCTTTAGTTGCTGGATTTGAACCAGACTATATAGAGGATCTTTTATACTTTGCTGATGCTTTTGGGGCTTCACGTTTAAGGTATGATAAAAGCTACCTTAATTTCTTGATTGGTGAACACAATTTGGTTTATTTTTAAATTTCAATTTCAAATTGGTGGTTACACCAGCTATTATCTTAAAATGAATGTAAAATGAGTTTACTACAGTTTAGATTAGTCCACAAAAATAGTTGCAGAGTGTCACATCGTTCAAGATTATTATCTTTTCCTCTGTTTACAACTGTAGTCTGTTCTGTTTTGTCTAGGGAAGCATGCATAAGTTTCATAGAATTGTGCAAGAAAAAGAATGAAGATGCTCTTTGGATGGATGAAATAGCTGCAATGCAGGCTTCATCTCGGCAAGTATTGCCTTATCTTGCAACATCTGGAATCATACTTGCGGGTGAAGATAATGATCCCAGTGGGAAACAGAATGGATCAATGGATGCATCTGATACAAGTCATGGAAGCTTAGACATGAAACATGGTATGGAAGGGTATTTTGTTTCCTTCTTACCTCAAAATGATCTTGCTATTTGGAACAATGGTGCCAAAGAAACTAAAATTGATGTAGGTGACCTGTCAACTGTTTCAGATTATGTTGATCAAAACAGATTCTGCAATGAACATGTTCATACTGGTCTACGCATCCCAAATCATGCGCTCAAATGTTCTATTTTCAAAACACCCTTTAGTTTTCTCTGATTAAGTCGCAATATATTTGTCAAGAGCATGAACTAGAATCATGTTTAAGAGTTTTAAGAAATAGGAGACTTTGGACCAAGCACTCAAAACTGTTAATTTGTACAAGACTGAGAACTTCCATGTTCAGTGTCTACTTTTTAACCATGGCATGTTATTTCAAAACATCCTTTATTTATGGATAATAAATATTTCTTCTTAATCAGAATATTAAATGATATTCTTTCTTTGGTTATAGTTTTTGAGGATTTCCCCTTTTATCCCAATGCATGATGACACAGAAGTAATTAGACAGCCATTTGATGAAAATTTTGTGCAGATGCTCAGATGCCAACAGATGGCAAAGCTCAAGTACCAATGTCATGGCCAAACCATCTTCCTCAGTACATGTACAATTTTCAAGGTCCTGCCATGCATCAAATGCCCCCATATCAAGGTTATCAGTTTCCTGGTATGCCGATTGTCTCTCCATATTATGCAGGGAACATGCGATGGCCTGCAAATGTGGAAGATTCTGGTCTTGCTTATGACTGGGAGCCAGATGATAGAAGAGATCATAAATCATCTTCCAAGCATAATAAGAAACCTTCGCGTAAAAGTCAAGAAACTTCAAAAGAAGATGAATCCACTGAGCCCAGTGATTCCAGCTCTGAGAGTGAATCAAATGAAGAGCACTCTTTGATGGAGAAAACGCATAGGAAAAAGCATGGGAAACAGTCGTCAAGAAAGGTTGTTATCCGGAATATTAATTACATAACTTCTAAGAGAGATGGAGACAAGGGTAATAGTTCCGAGGAAACCTCTGATGAGGATGAATTTATTGATGGAGATTCCCTAAAGCAGCAGGTAGAGGAAGCTGTTGGGTCATTGGGAAAAAGACATAAATCATCCTCACGCCATCGTAGAAAACAAGATGCGGTCAAGCACTGTAATGGTTCAGATGATGTGGCTGAGCTGGATGTTAAGAATACCGCTGCAAGTAACAATGGCGGAGAGAAAAGAAATGACCCCTGGGATATTTTTCAGAATCTTCTCCTAAAAGACAATGACCCAAGTTCTTTTGGAATGGAACCACAGCCTTTTAATTCTGAGGCAAGGTCATTCCCCCTAAACCTGGAATCTGAACAGGTAAGAAAAGAAAGAGCAATTTCAAGTGATGCCTTTGTTGCAATGAAGGCAAATACGGGTAATGAAGATGAAACTCGTTTTGATAACTTTGAAGCAGGCGAAAAGCTCCGCCAAACTGTTAAGAAAAAGGATTACGCACATGAGGAGTTGTTATTTTCTCAAAGAAATGAGGATCCAGCATATTATTCACAAGCGGTTCTATCTGATTTTGCTACCACTTCTACAAAGATCAAAAGTCAAAATGGAGATTGGATCATTGTCAACCAACCAGATAGATCAGCGAATTATGATGAAAGCTCGAGTTTCAAAACATTTGATGGCGATTATGCTTCAGTAGTAGCAGGGAGAAGTTCCCACACTGATAAAAATAAGAAAGATGCTCTAGCTGATGACTCTTTCATGATCCAAGGCAGACCACTTGTAGATGATCAATCTGATTCTTATATGAGGACAGACATTATTGGGGCTACTCTTTATGAAACTGTAACACCAGAAATTTCACATGATAAGCCAGATGCTTTTAACACGCATGAGCCAGATGACCTCTACATGGTGCTTGGACGTGACTCAGCTACAGAGCAGGCTGCGGCATCTTGGACCCCAGAAATGGATTATGAAACTAACGTTGTATTGACCAAATCCAATGAGAAGAACTCTAATGATGAAACCAATGTTGGTGTTGATAATAAGCGACCTTCTAATGGTAAGAGTACCAGTGCTAAAAATAAAGGCCCTCCTGGGGCAAGAGTTTCAAGTAAAGATGCGAGGTCTAAAGTTTCAAATGGCAAATCTGAGATCAATTCTAGAAGCAAGAAACCATCCTCTGGAAGCAGGCCCACAGTTCTGAAGAGTAAACTTGAGAAGGTTCTGAAATTTAAACTCCACTTAACTCCTGATAGATTTACAGGAAGATCAGTTGAACCATGAGAGCATATATGCCTCTAATGAGAATTCAAAGCCTCCCTTTATTTTAATACATTTCATCTAGGAAACTAGCAGATATTAGGAAAAATCAAAATGACATGGTATATGACATCATTTCATTAGGTATCACGTCCAATTTAACACGAATCATTATTTGATTCAGATCATTTTGAATTATTTCATTCAATTCATGCACTTTTTCATTGCATGTTGTTGAACGATTTTTTTTGTATGTACTTGATCTATATTTCTGTGCCATCTCTTTCACTCATACACGAGAAAAACCACATACTTCATTTGGTGATGGCTTCATTATCCAATGGCTCCACTTTAAGGGCCACTTTTGCCTTTATATATTTTATGAAATTGAGAGTAATTATGTTAATTAATTGTTTCTTTTATAATTTATTTTTCCTTCCTTGTGAACAGGAAGAAGAAAATAGGAAGAAAAAGGAGGAATTACTGATTCAACGCCAGAAGAGGATTGCTGAAAGGAGTGCTGGTGGTGGTGGTTCAGCAACAATAAAGAGAACTCCAGCTGAAAATAGATCTCCCACTACTTCAAAGAAGACTGTGAAGAGTGAAAGTCAATCCCCAGCTAAAGAGTTTGCTAATTTACACAAACCAGTCTTTAGAAGTTCCACCATGGATCGGCTTGCAACCGCACGAACAACTAAAAACGCCCCACCAACTCAAACAAAATCAGGCCATCCTAAAAAGGAAATCTTGAAGGCAAATGGTACTGCAACTGCCTTGTCAAAGAAGACTGCCCGTGCTGAAAATAAGAAATTGAATGCAAGCAGAGTAAAACCTTCAGATAAGCAGAATGGCCAAAATTTTGTCAATGAAGTAGTTCCTTGTGATCCTGATGTTCAAGGAAATGAAGATTGCATGGACTCTGCAGCAGCATTACCAACTGATCCTGACGTTCAAAGAAATCAGGATTGTGTGGAGACCACAGCAGCATTACAAATTGAGTCAACAGCTGCGCAGGTAACTCAGAATACTAAAGCTATTGATGATAGCAAAGACATTAAGGAGTTGCGCGGCATTCTGTCAACTGAGAAGAATGAAGATATAATTGCAGAACAAAGCAACTTGGATGATGAAAGTTGCAATGTAAATATTACAGAAACACAGCCTCTGCAACTGGATCACATAAAAGATGACGAAAAGTTATCTAAGGCACTTCCAGCTCTTTGTGAAGACACAGAAGTTCCTGAAGAACAGGGTGTGCATATTTCTGAAACAACCATGCATCCTACACCACCAGCGCATGAAAAAGCTTTGACCTTTCCTTCTGTTAAATTTGAAGAAAGTGCTACAATAATTGAAAATACCCGCTCTCCTGAAATTTCTGAGATAAAAGTCTCAACACCACCACCTAGTGAATTGAACACAGAACCAATGCACTCCAGAAAGAAGTGGAACAATGATGACAACTCTCCCAAAGCTGCCAAGGGGTTTAGAAAGCTTCTTTTATTTGGAAGGAGAAACCGACACATTTATACGGCTTGATTGCATAGACTTCTGGTTTATTCTTCAGCTTATCTGTGTTTCATAATGCCTCAGCCTTGGATTATGGGATATTCCAGAGCTGGAGGCAGATCCATTCAGTGAATTGTTTTATTTGAAGCAAATTTATGCCACCTTATGGCTATCAATGGGAAGGTAGATAGCTGTCATACACAATAAGGCCTTCAGTTTTTCTGCCATATGAGGAGTCATATTGTAAGTTATGTTGATTTGATATTGTGCTAGTTGAGGGTTCAAAACCGCAAATGGGTATTCAATTGATTTGTTTTTCCTTTTAAATATTGACATACACTAAGAAAACACTTTTAATCTTCTGATAGTATGTACCAGAAATGGATTTTTGTTGCAAATGGGTTATTTTCTTTATATTTATTTTTTTGGTTGAGAATTGTTTTTATACTTTATTAGTTGACTATGTTCATATTCGAGTGGAGTGAAATCCGCTTGGGCTTTGGTTTCAAGAGGAAAACAATAGCAACTCTATTGAATACATTATAAATAATAGCTACTACTACTACGTCGTGCCTTCCTTTCAGATAAAGCATTCTACTGTCATTCGATCATCTCATCTCTAGAAAAAAAGAGAAGTGTTTCCGCTGCAGCCGCCTCTTATGCTCCACTTTGAGATCGGTACGTTTAGCCACTATTTCTTCATAATCTGGAAGGTTTGGGTGAACATGACCGGATAATTTTCCTTTTTTCTCTTTTAATTTATCAATTGAACTATCCAAAGAACGACAATTTTTGAATGACACTGAACTCCCATTCTCCTTCAAGGGATCACGCTTCCTGGTTGAACTTTTCATTGCCGATGGCAATGCTTTTTGTTGATCCATTTGAACTGCAATTTTCTTGTGGTGTCTGCTATTTGAGTCAGTTTGAGAATGGGCTGAAATGGTCCCAAAATTCTGAAACCCCAGTTGGATACCATTTTCTTCGGCTATTTTCATGATCAATTGGAGTTTTTCATCATTGGGAACAAAACTTATGCATAGATGTGCTTCATCTTTGCATTCACTAGATTCTCCTTTAATTCAACATTGCCAAAGCGCCTTTTCAACAGATTCTGCATTGTATTCAGTTCTGGCAATTCACCACATCTTGAGGCAGCAAATACCAAACTTGACATTGCTTCAATAACATCACCAGGCAAGCATTCCAAGCCACTACTACAACTAGTGGCAATGGCACAACTCTTTAACATTCTTGTGATAGGTTCCAATCAAAAACATTGAACAATGGCTAAGTTTACGTTGTTCTACTTACGTTGTTCTTGTGTTTTTATAGTAAGTTTGTAATAGCGCAACAAGGTTAGTATCGTAATTTCTCATTCTTCTTTATTTGTTTTGCTCTTATTTTTATTTTTATTTTATTTGTTTTGTTTTTCATTTATTCTTGTATTTCTTGTATGCATGGTCGTAGGTCATTATTACCCAATCTTGAACCTATAAACCTTGAATTAGAGAAAACACTTCGCACACACAAAAACATTAAAAACAAAATGGATTTACAAGCACCACAGGAGAGGCCATTTAAGGACTACTTTAGTCCCTTAGCTAATTTGAGCACATCATGCATACGGTACCCAAATGTAGCTGCTAGGAGTTTTGAATTAAAACCTAGTGTGCTAAATTGTCTCCCCACGTTCTATGGCCTAGAAAATGAGGACCCATACAATCATTTGAATGATTTTCATGCAATTTGTCAAACATTTAAATATGAGAATTTTTCAGATGATGATGTAAAACTTAGATTATTCCCATTTTCTTTAAAGGATAGAGCTCGTTCATGGCTTAATACATTACCTGCTAATAGTATTGCATCATGGGAACAAATGGTTACAAAATTTTTAAATAAATATTTCCCAGTTCATAAAACAAATGCTATTCGCAGGGAAATCTCGGAGTTTACCCAGAGAGATGACGAGCAGTTTTTCGAAACATGGGAGCGATTCAATGGGCTACTCTTGAAGTGTCCACATCATGGGTACGAGAAATGACACCAATGCCAATACTTTTTAGAGGGATTATTGCCGAATGTGCAAGAATGGCTAATGGCGACAAGTGGAGGAGAGCTAATGTCAAAAAGTGCATCAGAGATTTGGGAATTCTTCCAGCGACAAGCAGATAATTCCCAACAACGGAGCCGATCACTCAGGAATACCAGAAGGGTTAAGGGAGTGAATGAGGTTCACATTGGCAAATCCAATTCGGAAATCAAAGAAGTCAAAGCAATAATTGAAGGTCTCTCTCGACAAATAGCATCGTTATCGACTGCTAAATCAACAGAGCCACATGACCTTGACTCATATCCAGATCAAGCCAATGCCATAGGAGTAATGAGAAAACCATCAAATTACAACCCATACTCCAATACATATAACTCTGGATGGAGAGACCACCCCAATTTTTCATGGTCGCAAGGATTCAAACAGAATGGACCAGCAGCTCCAGCTCCACCAATGCAACCAATTGCTCAAAATCCTCAAGCCTCTCAGCCACCATTCAGACCATACAATCAGAATCAGAATCAGAACCATAACTACTCTCAACCTAGACCATGGGAGGATGCATTCCAGAATCTTAGGAATGTTACTCACTCCACGATTGAGCAACAGAACCGCACCATTGATGGACTATGCAACGAATTGAGAGCGGGCTTCAACTCACAAGCTTAATCAGTTTCAAGCTTGGAGAAGATGGTGGGACAACTTGCTTCTTCAGTTCAGACCTTGGCAATGACTGTTGAGAAAGGTAAATTTCCAAGTCAACCAGTGCCTAACCCTAAAGGAGTGCATGAAGCAAGTAGCAGTTCACCACAGCAGCATGGAGAGGTAAAAGCTGTCATGACCTTGCGGAAAGGAAAAGAAGTCGACAATAAAGTGGAAATGCCAATGACAAAAGACAATCAAATTGTACCTGTGAACGTTGAGGACTCATCACCGGAGGAAAAAGAAGACACCAACCCACGAGAATATGTTCCAAAAGCTCCATTTCCTCAGAGGTTAGCGAAAGGAAAGAAAGGAAAATCTACAAGTGAGATTCTCGAAATTTTCAAACAAGTAAGTGTTAACATCCCATTACTTGAGAATGCTTTGTTGGATTTAGGAGCTAGTGTAAATTTGTTGCCTTATTCAGTTTTTGTGAAACTTGGACTGGGAGAATTACACCCAACTCCAGTGGTGTTACAACTTGCAGATCGGTCCACGAAAATACCTCGTGGTATTGTGGAGGACGTGTTTATCCAGGTAGACAAGTTTTATTTTCCTGTTGACTTCATTGTAATTGACACTCAACCAATACAGGATTCAAGAAAGCACATCCCCATTATCCTACGCCGACCTTTCTTGGCAACTGCGGATGCTCATATTCAATGCAGAACTGGAAATATGCAGTTGTCCTTCGGCAACATGACTATGGAGCTGAACATCTTCAATATTGCCAAACAACCTCACAACACAGATGATGGAATTGTTGATGTGGACTTAATTGAAGCATTAGTTGATAACTCTTTTGTTTCAAACCTTAGTGATGATCCTTTACAAACATGTTTAACACACTTTGGTTTGGATTTTGATATTGACAGATCGGTCGATGAGGTCAACGCCCTACTTGACTCAGCACCATCTATGGACACTAATAAATGGAAGCCCAGAGTTGAACAACTAGCGCCATCAGAGAAGAAACTCATTCCATCATCAGAATCACCACCGAAACTCGAGCTCAAACCATTGCCCAACACCTTAGAATATGCATTTTTGGGGGACGAAAGTACTTTACCGGTAATCATCTCATCATCCCTCAATGACGAATAAAAAGGTAAGTTGTTGGATGTTTTAAAAGAACACAAAGGAGCATTAGGATGGACCATAGCGGATATAAAATGTATAAATCCAGTAGACTGCATGCATTACATTCACCTTGATGAAAATGCTAAATCTACTAGGGAAATGCAACGTCGGTTGAATCCTAATATGAAAGAAGTTGTTAGAACAGAAGTCCTTAAGCTATGAGACGCAGGTATCATTTACCCAATTTCTGATAGTTCATGGGTCAGTCCTGTACAAGTTGTCCCCAAAAAGTCAGGAGTCACTGTAGTTACGAATGCCGATAATGAATTGATACCAACTAGAGTAACTACAGGATGGCGCGTATGCATTGATTATAGAAAGTTGAATTCTGTCACACGTAAAGAACATTTTCCTTTACCATTCATCGATCAAATGCTTGATAGGTTAGCAGGTCACGAATTTTATTGCTTTCTAGATGGCTACTCAGGATATAATCAGATTCCCATAGCACCAAAAGATCAAGAGAAGACCACTTTCACTTGCCCTTTTGGCACTTTTGCATATAGGAGAATGCCATTTGGATTATGTAATGCACCTGCTACATTTCAACGATGCATGTTAAGCATTTTTTCTGATATGGTTGAACGATTCCTTGAGGTCTTTATGGATGACTTTTCTGTCTTTGGTGATTCATTTGATCAATGTTTACGTCATCTAACACTAGTTCTGCAGAGATGTATCGAAAAGAACTTGGTCTTAAATTGGGAGAAGTGCCATTTTATGGTAACACAAGGTATTGTTCTCGGTCACATCATTTCAAGCAAAGGTATTGAGGTTGACAAAGCCAAGGTGGATCTCATTTCCAATCTTCTTCCACCCAAAACAGTCAGAGAAGTAAGATCTTTCCTTGGGCATGCTGGTTTTTATAGACGTTTCATTAAAGATTTTAGCAAAGTTTCTAGACCCTTATGCAATTTACTTGCTAAGGATGCACCTTTTATCTTTAATGATTCATGTCTTGTGGCTTTTGAAAAATTAAAGCAATTGTTGACAACATCACCCATCATTCAGCCTCCAAACTGGAGCTTACCATTTGAGCTCATGTGTGATGCATCTGATTATGCAGTAGGAGCAGTATTAGGACAAAGAGTTGATCGAATTCCCCATGTTATTTATTATGCTAGTATGACATTGAATGATGCACAGTTGAACTATTCAACTACTGAAAAAGAAATGCTAGCAGTAGTGTTTGCATTGGAAAAATTTCGATCTTATCTCATTGGTTGTAAAATAATTGTGTTCACAGATCATGCTGCTCTGAAATATCTTCTCACGAAGAAAGATGCAAAAGCTATACTAATTCGTTGGGTGTTACTTTTGCAGGAATTTGACTTGGAATTCAAAGATAAGAAAGGCACAGAAAATGTTGTAGCGGACCATCTCTCTCGTCTTCATTTTGACACAATTACAGAGCCACTAACATTGAATGAGTCCTTTCCAGATGAACAATTAATGAGTGTGGAAGTTTTACCTTGGTATGCTGATATAGTTAATTATCTTGTTATAGGCAAACTTCCAGAGCATTGGACTAAGCAAGACAAGGCCAAATTCTTTGCAGAAATAAAGAATTTCTTTTGGGATGACCCATATTTGTTCAAATATTGTGCAGACCAAATTATCAGATGATGTGTCCCAGAAAATGAAATTCAGAATATCCTTTCATTCTGCCATGAACAAGCTTGTGGAGGCCATTTCAGTGCTAAGAAAACAGCGACTAAAGTTTTATAATGTGGTTTCTATTGGCCAACTATATTTCGAGACGCTTATACTTTTTGTTCTTCATGTGATAGGTGTCAACGAATGGGGAGCATTACACAAAGGAACATGATGCCACTAAATCCAATTTTAGTGGTTGAGATTTTTGACGTATGGGGTATCGACTTCATGGGACCCTTTCCCCCTTCTTTTGGCCATCAATACATCTTGGTAGCTGTTGATTACGTATCAAAATGGGTAGAAGCGATTCCATGCAGAACTAATGATCACAAAGTGGTGATAGGGTTTTTGAAAAGTAACATTGTTTCACGCTTTGGATTCCCTCGAGCGATAATCAGTGATGGTGGTGCCCACTTTTGCAATAAAGCATTCAAAGCTCTTTTGACAAAGTATTCAATCACTCATAAAGTGGCGACCCCGTATCATCCGCAAACCAGTGGCCAAGTGGAGATCTCCAATCGAGAACTAAAACACATATTAGAAAAGACGGTGAGGCCGGACAGAAAAGATTGGTCATTAAGACTTGATGACGCATTATGGGCATATAGAACGGCTTTCAAGACCCCGATTGGGATGTCACCCTATAGGCTAGTGTATGGAAAAGTTTGCCACCTACCTGTGGAACTCGAGCATCGTGCATATTGGGCTATCAAGAAATTCAATTTTGACATGCATCAAGCCAGCTCAGAAAGAAGATTACAATTGGCAGAACTTGAAGAAATTCGTAATGACGCGTATGAAAATGCCAAAATTTACAAGCAACGAATGAAAGTCTTCCATGATAAGCATATTATGAGAAAATCTTTCACTCCAGGTCAGAAAGTACTTTTATTCAACTCTTGCTTGCACCTATTCCCAGGTAAGTTACGCTCTCGATGGTCTGGCCCATTTATTGTTCATACTGTTTTTCCACATGGGGCAATTGAAATTAAAGACCCAAAGAACGGTGTCACATTTAAAGTTAATGGTCAAAGATTAAAGCCATATCTAGAGTACCAACCACATGGAGAAGACACCGAAATAAATTTAAGTGACCCACCAGATTTGAATTGATTTTTTCTTTTCGGTGGTTTGATTTTTCTTTCTTTATTTATTTTTATTCTTTTGCTAATTGAATTTATTTTTGCATAAGTGTGTTTCTTTTGTCATTAACTTTTCTTTTATCATTGTTAATAATGAGTGCCACACGAAGATCGTTCCTCCTGAACATGCTTAAACCACTTCAACGTATCAAAACTGATCTCAAAAGGCAGATTCATTCTTGTAAAACACATCGCATTTGGGCTCTACAACCACCAAAGTTAGTAGCCTACGTTGAGGATTTAGAAGGCCAACTCAGAAATATTAAGAGAGGTGTTTTCGACATCCAGTTGGAGCTTGAGGTAAATTCAATAAGAGGACGATTTTAATTTTCTTTGTGTGTTTCAATTTGTTTTTCTGTTTGTGTGCTTTAGTTTGTTACCCCGGTGAAGTGGCGGATAACGGTACTCCGTGACAATCAAGTCGGTTACTTCAGTTTCCCATAATAACTGATATTCTGAGGTGAAAGAATGGACAGAACCGAGATTCTAGCGAAGCTTCACAAGCGATTCCCTTCACTCCCTCATAATGCCCTCCTTACGATCTACAAAACTCGGTCCGAACGCATGCGACTGCTCATGAGGAATAACATACCTGCTGACATCCGTTGGTTAATTGAAGCAAAAGTACGATTGGCAGGTGAGTTACCTCCAAAATTTATTGCATACATGCCTGGTTGTGGGAAAGGAAACTATGCAAGAAAACGACGAGCTCGAAGAATTTCTGTTGCTTGTCATAAGTGTGCCAGAATGAATTGCAATAAAAACCGATGTTCTTTAGGAATGGTATCTGATAACATGGAAGATAAAATTCAATTCATTAGTGATGGCTTGAATAAGGAGTCATTGGATGATATCCTTTTGTCTCTTGAAACGCATCCCAGTGGATATGTGCAAGGAGCGATTCTCCAGTTATGGCCATTATTCCAGAAAGAACATGCACGATATAGTCTCGGGAATCTGACTATAAAAGACCCTGTTTGCCAGTTTATAAGAAAATTGGATGGGAAGCCTATCCTCGACCCATAGAGGGCGTTCAAGCCGTTTCTGGACGTAAAACCAGAGGAAGATGTGAGCCACAGTCGCAACTACCTGTCAATATCCTTTTACTTTACTGCTATTTTATTTTATTTCATTGTTGCTTTATCAGTGCATTATTGTCTTTAATAATTTTCTTACTGTTTGTTTTTACTGTTTGCTTTTTGACTATCGAGCCATGTGCTTTACGCGTTTTTGACATTGACCCGCCACCTCATACACAGTTGTGATCCATTGTCACCAAGAATCTTAAATATGACTTTTTGTTAAGCACTCACAAATTGTTTTTGAAAAATATCCCAATGGCAGCTACTCCCAATAGACAATTCAAGAACATTTGTGTGCTTTCTGGATTTACCTATGGCAAACATAAAGAGTTCGTTGATGTAGCCATAGATCTTGGTCGAAACATAGCAGAGAGAAAATTACACTTAGTGTATGGAGGAGGTAACCGAGGGTTATCAAAATTGGTCTCAGAAGCTGCCCTTGTCAGAGGAAGCCAAGTGTTAGGCATCATCCCTAGAGTCCTAAAACCTTTGGGCAGTGTGTCTGACTCCACGACTGGAGAAGAATTAGTCGTCTCAGGTATGCAAGAACGGATAACTGAAATGCTCGATCATGCTGATGCTTTTATTTTCCTGCCAGGAGATCTTGCAACACTAGAGGCACTTATCACACTAGCATCTTGGGCCCAACTGCACATTCACCAGAAACCCATCGGTTTGTTAAATGTCAATAATTTTTATGATGGCTTTATCGCATTTCTTAACCATGCAATAAAAAACTACTTTATTCCTTCCAGTGCGAAAAAACTTTTTATTTGTGCTCACACTACTAATGAGCTACTTGACATGTTACAAGCTTATAAACCAGAGCCAGACCCCTGGAGCTTTGTGTTGGAGCGTTCAAATGATGATGGTAACAATAGCCGCAGTAAGAAGTACAAATTAGATTTAACTCTTCGCCTGTAAATATTTTCTTCTGTGTTGCACCAACCAGGTGATGTCTTCTAAACTCTACTTCTTTTCTTTAAAACATTGAGGACAATGTTTCGTTCTGGTTGGGGGGAGGGAATAATGGACAATTGTGGAATCTTGGTTAAGTTTTTACTAATTTTTTGTTGTAGAAACTAACTGTTGCTAACTTTTTGTGTTGAAGATGGCTGAATATGGAGTGTAGTGACTAAAGAAACGCATCTTCATTATTTGAAAATAAAAAAATAAAAAAAATTTAAAAAAAATTTCATATATTTTCTTTTTCTTTGTTATGTTTTGATGTTCATTTTTCTTTTTCTTTTTAATTTCTCCTTTATAAATATACATTTTCCAACAAAAATTTTTTGAGTCAAAGATGGCTGAATATAGAGTGTAGTGCCTCTAGAAACGCATCTTCTTAAAAAAAATTTCATTTTCTATCATTTTCTAATTAATTTTTCTGCATCATTTTCACATTTCTGTATGCATATTTTCTTTTTACGTTTAGAATAGGTTGGGGGGTAGGGTGTTGTTTAAAAAAAAAAAAAAAAATTTTTGATTTGTTTTAACATTGGATAACATGATGATTTCAAATTTTAGTATTTGTATTATCTTTAGTCTGAAGTGATGTTACACTATGTTTGCTACTCTACATGTTGATGTCGGAGACAAAAATGAGTTGTTTGAAGAAATGAACATGTCATAATAAATACCAAATGAGTTTTTGAGCCTATTATTTTTCTTGGAGAGTAACCCTTTTGCCCATTCTTTATATAGCTTAGCAGTTTATTATTGTACACGATCTCTAGATTGCTTTTGAGTTAACCTTAAAAAAAAATTTAAAAAAAAAAGAGTGTGTTGTTACATTTGGAAGCCCATTTAATTAGTAGATATAGAAGATTATTTACAGTCCTAAAAGATGATGGAAAGGCCCTCTTTGATCCGTTTGAGCCTTTCTAGCCATCCCTTTTATGAATATCCATAGTTAGCCCTTTTGAGCCTTAAAAAAAAAAAAAAAACTGGCCTGCGTCATAACAGAACTGATCTACATGACGCGGTTAAAAATAAAATAACAAAAGAGAAGCCATGAAGTATAGATACATCATTTTACCACTTGGTTGATTTTTTCAGTCTTGAGGCTTTGACCCATGCCATAACACTATGAAGCAAATCAAACAACACCATTGAACAAGAAGAAGAAATACAACAACAAAAAAGAACAAGAAATTACTTTTCGCTTTGTGATTCTTTGGTGAGATTAGAGAATTTACCAAGTAGAGCTATTTATAATCTACTAAGCAATGCAAATCATAATTCCAACTTAGGGAAAAAAATTTACAGTCATCTGTTACGTGGCCAAGAAACTGCATATCAATTTTTTCCAATTTAGAACTTATTTTCTTCCGTTTTGAAGATATTTAATGCATCCCAAAAGGTAAATGAATAGGTATCTTTAGACAGCGAACAATTTTCACGTTCTCTCAATCTCTTTAATTCGATCCAACTCAAAAACATCCTTAGATTTAAGGGATAGTTATAACTTAAAGATATAGTCGTAAAATATTATATATATACACTTATATTAGCAGGGCTTAACAATTTAAATATAGCATGGGATCCTTAAAAGTACAAAAGAATTCAAATCAATAAAAAATTCTCATCCATGATTAAAAAAAACCTATATGATTTTTTTTTAATTTTGCCAATATTATTGACATTGAAAGTTCATATCTACCATCATTATCAATTTTTTTTCACATTTAGAATAGCTTGACTTTTAAAACACAACTAATAAATACAAAATGTAACCTAAATCTGCAGCAAGAGTCTGCAAGCAATTACAACTTAATTCTCTAAATATTTCTATAAATATATTTTTATTTTTTTCATATTCAATATCTTTCATCGGAAATAATATGGACCCCTTGATTATAATGTACATACATACGTACATAAATACATATGTGTGTGTGGCCTCGTATATGTTGCCACTATGGTGACATACCAAAAATTTTGCCCTTAAGTGAGACAATACTTCAAATTTCTTAAAATTATTTGGAGTTGACAGCACAGACGACGCGTCGCTTGTCAAGCAAGAAACTAATTATCGAATCTTTCATGAATATATAAATCAAATGACAAGTCATTATCACTCAAAACACAAGTGACAAGTCGTTTCATATCAACATCCAAGATGATAAGACACCAGCCAAGCAAGAACCTATTTGTCAAGTTGTCACAAAATTTATAAAACTAATGACATGTCGAATCCTATCAAAACAGGGACAATAAGTCGTTTCTTATCAACAAATAGATGATGTGGTGCCTACCAATTAAGAAAAACTTCTTCAAACTATCCATAAATTTATGACTCTAATAACATATCGTTTCTTATCAAAACATAGACAACAAGTCATTTTTTATTAACAGAAACGACAACATGTCGCTTTGAAAGTTAGAAAAACCTTTGTCAAATCATCCATGAATTTATAAATTAAATAACATTGTTGATGTGAGATTCTACTTGCTCGTGTTGCGACTAGGATTTCTGCTCGATCAACCCTATCACGATTGTTGAGTGTTAGAAAGTGCATATTTATAAAGGAGAAATCGTTATTTTATATATCAAGTATTGCTAACAACCGTTATTTTTATGTGTTTAAATTTCTTGTACTTTAATTATGTGTGTTTTATTTTAATTAAGTATTTGATGTATTTTAGGGGCATCATAGTCATATCACAATAAACGAGAGATCAAATGGCAAAATGGACATCATTTTTGAGCTCAGGACGGTCGAAAACCTTAGGAGGAGTATAAAAGGAAAAATGACACTGTTTACATGTACGGTACTATTCACATATACGGGTACTGTTGGCGTTACTGTGAAAATAGTGGCGGTTGACTGTACTGTGCAAATAGTGGCGGTTGACTGTACTGTACAAATAGTGGCGGTTGACTGTACTGTGCAAATAGTGGCGGTTGACTGTACTGTACAAATAGTGGCGGTTGACTGTACTGTGCAAATAGTGGCTGTTGACTGTACTGTGTAAATAGTGGCGGTTGACTGTACTGTGCAAATAGTGGCTGATGACGTGGCGAAATCTTGAGCGTCCAAACTGTTTTTAATCCGATGGCCATGATTTACTCGATGTAACTATAAAAAGGGGTCCTCCCCCCCTAATTTAGCACCTCTGAATCCATTTTTGGGATTCATTTTCTGTAATTCTCTCTCTATTTTGTATTTTCTTCGTATTTTAATAAATTCCCATTTTGCCCCTAGTTCAACTATGAGTGGCTAATTTTCTTTCAATCTTGGGTTGAAGGTGAAGTCTCAACATGTTTCATGGGCTTGATTTGGTAAATTTATTTTCTCTTCCCCTCTAGTTTTTGTGGATGTTTTGACTTCTCGTCGACAAATAATACTAATCTTGTCTAGTACTGCCCTGGTTTCACCGGCTTCCTAGTATAAGATTATTATTATTTGGCACGATAAGCCCTTAGCACCATATTTATTAGAGCGTGGTTCATAAGGTGTGGATTCCCCTCTCATGATCTAATTGGTATTAATATGGAATATTTAGCTCATGATGCATGTTGATACGGATCCAGATACCCAAGTACGTCATCTCAATAGATTTATCTTCAATTTATTATTGCCATTTAACTTCCAATTTTAGAATTTATTCTCGTCATTTTAATTTAAGTTTTAGGATAATCCCAAATCATTTTCCACCTTAAATCCAATCACCCATTCACAAAATTAATTCTATATATAATTAAAATCCACCTCCTCGTGGGATCGACACTCGCACCATTAAATCTATACTACAATAGATTCGTGCGCTTGCGAGTTCAATAAAATTTGCACAACAACGATCAGAATTTTTCCTCGTACGATTCTTTTTTTCAGTTCCCTGCGTTCACATAAACATTTCAGAGTGCGCTGGTTGTTTTCCCGGCGTAAACCCTCCGACGCTCAAGTCAAATATGAAGGTTGTGGGGAAAGTTGGCCGTAAATCTAATGGCCTTCTTTCTTAAATCTTAGTTTTTCTTAGAGCTTTTCTTTTTCTCTGTTAAATGACAAAAAATTTAACCCTTTTACCTTCGTTGGCTACCTTTTTATAGGCTTCCGCTGGTTCAGACCACCCCTCCATTTGCGCCCGTTATTCCCCCATTTATCGGACATAGATGCTGCAGTTCTGTATTCGTGGGCGGTTGCGTGGCTTTCATGCCCTGACTCTCGGGTTGGTGGACACGTCTCACTAACTGTCGTTGACCGAGTCTCCTCGACACGAAGCACAACGAGGAGTAGCTTCATGCTTCTGCCAGCGAATTTGTCCCATGGATGGTGTGCTCGAGTAGGAGCAAAATGTTCCTGCTCTTGCTCCCCACCTGCCAGATTCTGTTCTTCTCTGCTGGTCCTTGCCGAAGCATATCGTGGTGCCAGGCACCTAGTTGTCATGGCTGGTATAGTCGAAGTATACCCCGAAACAAACATGTCATTTAAAATTGTTTCTTATCCATGAGAAAGATGATAGGTCATTTATCAATAATAATAAAAATCTCTATCAATCCGTCCACAAATTTAAAAATCCAATAACATGTCATTTCCTATGAAAACATAAACCAAGAATCATTTCTTATCAATTTAGTAGATGACAAGTCACTTGCAAACCAACAACACCACCGAAAAATAGTATGAAAAATTTATAACAAGAACGAACTTTTGTTTAGTATTGAAACACAAACAACGATTCATTTCATAGTAACATCAAAGATGATAGATCGCTTGTCAAGCAACAAAATCTTCGTCAAATCGTCTGAAATTTATAAACGAATTACATATTTTTTTCTTATAAAAGAGACAACTAGTAGTTTCTCATCAACATCAAAGATGACATAGCACTTGCTAAGCAAGTACAACTCTATCAAATCATCTGTAAATTTAAAAATCTAATGACATGTCATTTGTATTCATTACACAGACAATTACTCATTTCTCACCAATTAAAAAGACAACACGTCCACTACTAAGCAAGGAAACCCATTATGTCGTGCATGAACTTATAATCAAAATGATATGCTATTTTCCATCAAAATACAAGCGACAAGTCGTTTATTATCAACATAGAAGATGACAGGTCGCCTGCGAACCAAATAATACTCCATTAAATCATCGAAAGATTTTTAAATACAATGAATGTTATTTATTCGGAAGTGCTATAGGTGTCAATGTGCAAGTGTACACAACAAGTAATATAATGATTATTTAAAATCGTCTCCACATGGATTGATGTTACTAGATTTGCTAAAGCAATCTCAACAGTGCAGTTTTGCTTTAATTAAAAACAAAATAGGTAATGAAACTAATAAATTAATTAAACTATAATAAATAAAAATAAATAAATTCTCATGTCACACACAAGGATAAAATTAATGAGAATAGAGTAGTTGAGTGAATAAACTCACTTAATGGGTTTGATTATTTTTCTAATGTGGCCCGGTTGCCACAGCACAAAGCAAAATCCTTATATATTTTTAGTTGTTGCATGTTGGATATCTTATGTCTATATGCAACCTAACAGTGATCAATTGTTATACAAACATAAGATATAACACTACACGCTTAGGTTTTAATTATCCTACAAAATGAATCTATATATCTAATTCATCACTAATTTTAGATTAAGCATAACCCTTTTGGAATCAAGTAAAACCCAACTCAGGAAACTCAGTCTAAAACCAAATATTGCTCTAATATGTTCCACTAAGATAGTTTTTTTGTGACTCTTTCTTAACTAATATCATTAAATGAGTGATCAACTGAAATAATGAATAGAAATAAGTATTATCCACATAAGAGATGACAAGTTGAAAGAGAAACAAAGATAGTTTTATCAAGTAGTTAGTAAATTACAAAACTTATAAAATCAATGACATGTTTTTTAAAAAATAAATCGCAGATGACAAGGTGTTTTTCGAGCAAGAATATCTCTATCAAGTCGTCCATAGAATCTATAAATTCAGTGGCATGTCCTATTATATCAAAATAAAATAACAAATCATTTTTTATCTACATTACAGATGACACATTGCATAAAAAGCAAGAACTACTGCATCAAGTCATCCATTGATTTGTAGAACTAAAGACATATCGTGGAACATAAGAAATAAATTGTTTTTCATCAGCATTATAGATGACATGACGACATGAAACATGCCAAGCAAGAACAACTTGGTCTAGTCATCCATAAAATTATTAACCTAATGACATGTCATAGATGACGAATTGTTTTTTATCAACCAAAAAGGTGACACATAGCCTTCAAAGTAAGCAAATATCCATCAAGTCGTTCGTTGTTCATAAAACCAATGACATGTTGTTGTAGGTTTTATAATGTTATTGGTGTTAATGTGCAAGTGTACACAACAAGTAATATAATGATAAATATTTAAGATCATCTCCACATAGATTGTTGTTATAGGAATTGCTACAATAATTTTATCAATGCAATTTTTATTTTAAATTAGAATTAAAACAAATTTTTAAACAAATGAACTAATTAAGATAAAAAAATACAATAAGAAAAATGCAATAAAGTAAATATCATAGCAAATATAAATATGCAATCAAAAGAAATGGAGTAGTTAAGTGATTAAACTCATTTAATGATTTTGACTATTTTTCTAATGTTTGGTTCAGTTGCTACATCATCTACTATAGCTCTGAGCAGAAATCTTACATATCATCAATTGTCGCATGTTAGATATTGTATACATAAATGTAACTTAATAATGACCAATTGTTATGCTAACATCATATATATCATTACACGTTTTAGATTTTAATTATCTTACAAGGTGAATCCTTATATATAGTTCATCAATAATTTTAGATTACGTATGACCATTTTCGAATCAAGTTAAACACAATTCAGGAAACTCAATCTAAAACCAAGTATTGTTCTGATATATTTCACTAAGACGGACCTTTTTAAGGCTCTATCTTAGCTAGTATCATTAAATTAAAATAAGTATTATCAAAACAATATGCTATAGCAAACATGCAGCAACACAGAATATCAATCAATTAACTATCAAGTTTGTTCATTACTTAACCCCAAGTAAAGTTAGTTCATAATCTGCAATAAAACAAGAATCAAAATAGTTTCAGTCATCAAACAATCTATCATAACGAGATAAAAACAAGACAACAAAAAATAAAATTTGAGATTTGCTTGATATTCTTCTAAAATCCTTTGTTTTCGTCCTCAATTCTCTCTTTTGATCTTTGTTTTCTCTTATTTTGTTTATCTATTCTTTTTCTCTAATGACGGCCTCTTTTTTTTCTTTATGTATATGGTCCCTTTATAACTTAGAATTAGGGCAATCGAAAGCCTAGGACGCGCATCTTCCAATTTAAAAAACTTCAAATCCTAATTTTCTAAATATCTTGTGCAAAATCTTGTCTGTTGTTGCTCCAGGATTGCTACAACAACAGTGCTACATCATTGGCTTTAATATCAGTACAGTTCCAAACCTGTTTCAATTCTTCTACAGCCATATTTTTTCTTTATCCTTACAAGCCTACTGCAGCAACATTCATTCCTTGAATCTTGAGCTTTCGGTCACCTTCAATTACGCATATGAACTAAGCACATAAATTATTCTAAATTAAACAAAATTTATTGAGAGTAAACTAAATGGATGCTCCTACAAAATATAACTAAAATGCAGTAAAAGCATATGTCCTTTCTTATTAAACAAAGATGAGGAGTTGCTTCCAATCAACAACAAAGATAACAAATCACATGACAAGCAGGGAAAATATTGTCAAATCATCCACAAGTTAATTAAACTATTGACCTGCCATTTTTCTTCAAAATACAGATGAGGAATTGTTTCTCATCAACATATCAGATGTCTCATTAAATCATCTGAAAATTTATAACAAAAACAACCTATCATTTTGTCTAAAAAAACAAAACAAGTCATTATGGATTAACATTACAGATGACATGGCGCTTGTCAAGTAAGAAATCTTCCACCAAGTTATCCATTTATTTGTAAGTCCAATAACATGTATGACGAGTTCTTATCTAATTTTTAGATAACACGTCACATCCTAAGTAGCAACTACTCTGCCAACTCGTCCATTAATTTATATAAGCAATGACATGTCATTTTCTATTGCTTCTTGTCAACATAATAGATGACATGTTGCTTGTAAAAAAAAAAAGCATCTCTATCAAGCCATTCATAAAATTATAAAGATGAAAAATCACTCGTCAAGCAAGATTATCACCGTCAAGTAGTCCATGAAATATATAAACCTATGACATGAGGTTTCAATCAAACAAAGATAATGAGTTTTTTTTTTAAAACATCATATATGACACATCGCTTGTGAACACAAAGAGTCTGTCAAGTCATCCATAGATTTAATGACTAATAACATGTCGTTTCTTATCAAAATGAAGATGACGATGACGATTCATTTTTTGTCAATGTGGGAGATGTCACGTTGTTGTCTAGAAATTACTACTCTATCGAGACATCTATATATTATGAATCCAATGACATGACATTTATTCAAAATGCAGATGATTAGTCGTTTCTTATCAACATCACAGACGATATCTTTTCATGCAAAAACAACTTCGTCAAGTCATCCACAGATATATTAGTCCAATGACTTGTCGTTTCCTATCACTTACAGGTTGCGCCAAGACATCCTATTTATGCTTCTCAGTTGTTTGGATACTAAGGACAAATTGTCGCCTATTTTTTAGGTATCAATGACATATCTGTTAGCCTAAAAGGCTATACATAATGTAATTTTGATAATAACAAACATATGTATTAAGTGAAATAATAAATATTGTATTTCACATTTTCACTAGTTTTTGAAGTATAATATTTATGCAAGCAAATCAAGTGAAATCAAAATTGAAGACACTCAACGGACAACGGCGAAATCAAGAATAAAGTTTAGAGCTCAACAGACAAATTATTGCGATAAATTCTTGTGAAGCCGGTATGATTTAATTTATGCATGATTTAGCATTTGACAAGCTCAAGAGATTAATTTAATTAAATACTTTTCATAAACTAAAAAGTTTTATTTTTGTAAAGAAAAGTATTTTGTGTATTTAAGTAATTTAGAATTAAATGCTAAGATTTGAAATCTTTGAGTTTAATAAATATTATTTTGAAATTCAAATTTGGACTTATTTGCAACGGTTTGAAACGTTTTGAGGCATACTATCATTTATGAAAGTTTGAGGATCCGAATGTAATCTAAACACTTAAAATCCAAAGTTAAACAGAAAGGAAGCGGCTAACTGCCTGAGGGCCAGCGGCTAGCCGCCTGGGGAAAATCTCACATTTTCAATTTTTAGACTAAAGTGAAAGATTTTTAGAATTTTAAAAAATTTTAGAATATTATACTAAATTTAAAAAGGACTTTTGTGTGAAATAATAAACTCTTTAGGGCCATATCATAATTTCAAAAAGTATTGGAAAGATAACTACACTTAAGTAATTCTGAAATTGGACCTATGTGAAAAGTTTTCTAACATTTTGGGTCATAGTATAATTATAACAAGTTTTGGGTCAAAATATAATTTTAGAGAACAGTGTTACTGTAACAAAATTCAAAAATAACGGTAATATCACTATTCCTGAGCGGCTAGTCAGATAATCAAACGGCTAATCGCTTGAGTGCTGGAATTTACTTATACCGGCTAGTTTTTAGAGTTTAACTATAAAAACTCAAATCAAACTTCATTCTAATAACTAATATAAGAAAAAACAAGATCATATAACATATATTGAGCTTCCATTTTGTAAATCATCATTTGTTGAATCATCATTGAGTTATAATTTGTTATTCACTCTTAAAGAGAGTTTTATCGTTGTGAATTTCATTTCTCATCAAATTGTGCGTGTACAAGTGTGGTAAACACTTGGGGTGAAAAGAATGGGGATATAATCTCTTGTTGTAAAGGTTCATTGACACCTTGGTAGTCAATTGTAAACATTTGAAACCTTGAGAGGCTTGGATAGTAAAATCCTCAAGCCAGGTGTGCTTGGAGACGTGGACGTAGGCGGGGATAACCGAACCACGTAAAAATCCTTGTGTTCGTTTTTCTTTTCCCTTACTCTTTTAATATTGTGCTTGATTGAATTTATTATTTTGATTTCATTAAGGCGTTAGATTGATTTATTGTGTGAATCGTATTGCATAATTTTTAAAATCTCAATTCAACCCCCTTCTTGGATTGCATAACTTGCATTTCAATATCGTTTTTCAACTCAATAATAAAAGACGACTCATCTACCTTTGTGCCAATTATTATTATTATTATTATTATTATTATTATTATTATTATTATTATTATTATTATTATTATTATTATTATTATTATTATTATTATTATTATTATTATGACATTTTGATAACTTGTAACAATTCATTCTGATTGTTGGACAAATTGAATATAGTAACAAGAGTGCAGCCTATTCTAATTCTAGTTCCTACAACTAAAATAAGTAACTTATCTTAATTCCAATTTTAATCCATTTTGATGTTAGCCCATTCTAATTTTAGTTCACTCTAATTACCAATTGATAAATGCACAATTAAAGTAATGGAAGTAATGTCCTTAAAAAATCAATGACTTATCATTTTCAAAGTAAAATTTTACAAAGGTTATTTTTTAAAAAAATGACAGTGATTACAAGGTGCTAGTTACAAGTAGGTTATGGATTAGTTCGGTTCAATACTGAGTTCATTAGAACCAATAAGAGCAGACCATAAAAAAAATCGAACCAAAATCAAATTTTCACTCAGGTTCCTAAATATTTATACTTTTTTAATTTTCTTACAAAATTTAATTTTTAAATTTTTTTCTTATGTCCTCTTAAATCATGCTATCTGGTAGTATTTAAAGATTAAACAAAAAATTAAAGTTTTTTTATTGATTTGATTCCAATTTTAGGAGAAAAATACCAACCCAAAACTTGAAAATCAAATTAATCGAACCAATCTTTTCAAAACGGGTTTGACTTTGGCAAACCCTAATGCTAATATTATCATTTTTTAAAGTAATATTTGGCTCTGAAAATGGTTTCATACCATTTTTTTATTCATTTTGTGCCTAAAACTATCCCCAATTAATTGATAAGCATATTTTTAATAATAATTTTCAGAAAGATCATGGCTCTTAAATCTCAATTATTCTCGAAGAATTTCATATACAACATATATGAAAAAAAAATGAAGATTGAAGATTTCAGTTTTGCAATATTATGGTATGGTATATTTATTTGCCCGAAGTATATTATCTTGTTATTTTACTATAATCATAATTATAGTTTTCATTGTGATTGATAATTGTAGTTTTAGTCAGAATTGTTACTATAATTACTATTAAAATTGGGCAACTTATTTATTATATGGTAAATAAGTAATCTTGTAAATTATAAAATTCATGATATAACATATGAGTATAGTAGTTGGCACTCAAATTTTGTGATAACTTTTTTTTTTTACTTTTTTGTTTTACAATTACAATTATAATGATTATAATTTCATATAATTATTAAAAAAATAAACAATCTCTTACTTTCTTTAAAATCATTTGGATTCCAAATTTATAGATGATGTGACATTTGCGAAGCAAGTAAAAGATGTCAAGTCGTCTAACTATATGTGTGTGTGTGTGTGTGTGTGTAATATGGCATATTATTTTCCATCGAAATATAGACGACAAATCATTTATAATATACACGGGTGCATTCTATTTACACATGTCTTTTGTATGAATGTTTCAGACGACTTGCCTTCTAATA
The DNA here is from genome assembly GCA_029633175.1 of Citrus glauca. Lineage (NCBI taxonomy): Eukaryota > Viridiplantae > Streptophyta > Magnoliopsida > Sapindales > Rutaceae > Citrus > Citrus glauca. Next base: position 35,405,110 of record JAQOOD010000001.1, on the reverse strand, counting down.
ACGAAATGATAAAAGATTGGTCATTTGAAACTTTTTTTCCAATTAAAATATTTTTGATATTTTATCATTATTATTGTTATTGCATTATTATTAGTAGTATTTTTAATAACAATAATATCTTCATCATCATCATCATCATCATTGATGTGCGAATTTTATATGTATAAATATAATGTTTTCCTAACATAATTTTATGTCTAGTCTTTATTTTATTATTCTTGTTTTTTTTCAATCTTAAATCTTGTGTTTTATTATTGTAGGCATATTTTAAAATATTCAAGTAAGAAGAGGTTAAAGAAGAAATTAATTGGAAGAAAAACAAAGAATACATGACCTAATTATGGCAATCATATGAAAATGAGAAAAATTAGCATTGGAAATTATCTATTTCTTATTAACAAGACAAGCACTTATGATTTATGAATGTGAAGAATAAAGGAAAAGACGAAAAGGAAATTAAAGGAGGCGGCTAGCACTATTACTAAACAAAGGCTACCAATTGAAGCATTATTTAAGGGCAAGAGCAGAAGCTAAGAGGAAAAAAAAAAAAAAAAGGCAGCCGCAAGAATTTCCAAAAGCAGAGAGCAGTAAAAGCAGACCGAGAGAGAAACGGACTCTGAGTTTTTCTTTCTCGTTTCCTTTATATATTATCTTTGCTTAAACGTTTTCCTATTATGTCTATGGATTCCCTTCATATTTTTATCAACTAATTTATTTTGTTAGGGCTGTGATGTAACCTAATTATGAAAATTGAATTCTATAAATCTATATTATCTTTAGTTTGTTATTCCATGATTGGTTGTTTATTATTATACTTAATGTTTTTAAATATCTAACTAGTATTTAAATGATATAATGATACATAATGAGACCGAGAAGATATTTATGTACTTTTGCCTTGTGTAATAGATGCCATAAATTAAATGAAACACACGGATATGCCAACGAGATTCGTGCAGTTCTAATTTTCATAAACTTTAATGAATTCTTAGCTCTTGCATATTTAAATTGACAAAGAAAACAATGAGTTAATATGTGAGGATATTTTTTATATCACTCCAAAAAGGATATTATATTTATTAGGAAAATTCACTTTCAACATGGATAATAATTTTTAGTCGCATGATGAAGGATTAAACTGGATTGGGTATAGTAAAGTCAAATGTCTAGTATCTTAATCTCTTGTTAAATTCATAATTACTTGCATCTTATTTCATTTTTAGTTGCTTTATTTTATTTTATTTTCCAATCTAAATTTGCTTATTCGATTATTCAAATAAATTTGGGCTAAAATAATTTTGGTGGCTAATAAGATACACAATGTTTTTGGGATGATGCTTTACTATTACTTGTGCTAATTAATACACATGTTAATTTACACAACAATTATCATCATTATTATCACTATTATTATAATAGATAATAATAATACTACAGAAGATAAATAATTAAGGTTCTATTTCAGTTCTTAGACAAACTAGTAAACACAATAATGGAAATATAACCTACTCCAATTTCTATTTCTATAAGTAAAGTAAATAATTTATTCTATTTTTTATTCCAATCTTTTCAATGCTAGCTCATTTTGATACCCAACACATTCTGATTACCAGTTGATAAATGCACTACTGAAGTACTAGAAGTCATGTCCTTGAAAAATAAAAGACTTATCATCTCCGAAATAAAATTTTACAACCTTTTTTTTTTAATAATGTTGGCTACTAAATGCTAATTAAGTGTAGGCAATTGGCCAGTTCTGTTTGGTATTGTCTTCTAAAGAACTGATCAAGAACAAAAAAAAATCAAACAAAAACTAAAATTTTTTATCATGTCTTTCAAATATTTATATTTTTTAATTTTCTTACCAAATTTAATTGTTTTTAGTTTCTTTATGTACTCTTAAATCATGTCATTGGCATTATTTTAATATAAAAATGTTAATTTTTTTTATTCGGTTATGCTTTTAGGTGGTGTTTGGTTTTTAAGAAATGGGAGGAGATGAGAGGAGAAAAAAGGAGAGGAATGGAGAGGTAATGAGAGGAAAAGAGTGCAAAAATTAATTGTTATTGTTTGGTTTCACATTAAATTTGAAAGGAAAAGAAATTATATATTTTTTATTTGGACACATATACCCACTATTTTAATCTTAATATTGTTAATAAATTAAAAATAATAAAACTATGAATTAATTTAATCTAGAAATTAGCTAATTAAATAAAAAAATTTATTTTTAAAAAATTATAGCATTTGGCCATGGACAGCCGTCACGTTGACTTTCATTGTCTGTCGTTGACCACCATTGACCGGCAACGTTGACTGTCACTTTTTATCTCGTTAAATGCATAATAATGATCAGAAATAGACGATTTACTCATTGGAAATGTTAATTTTTAGAAAATATGCTATATAGTTGGAAGTATGAGAATTAAAATTTTTCCAAATATTCAAACAAGACTTGAGATAAATAACAATGTATATTAGCATTTCTAACCCCGTAGAGTTATAGATCGGGTCATCAAGATTCCATTGGTTTTGATGGAAAAGTGTGTCTCTGGCAAAACTCCGGCGAGTCTCCGGTGACTTTCCAGTGAGTCACTTTACTGTTTTTTCTTTTTCCAAATAAGTTTATCCTATTAATTTAAGAAAATAAATATAAATTATTTGTACTTTAATTTATTTAAAATTGATTTTGTTTAGAGGATAATATTGAAATTTTTGTGTTTAAATAGACAAGGAATTTGAAATCCTTAGTCATTGATAAGGAATACAAATTCTTCAAATTGATGGAAATTCAATTCCATTAAACTTAGTCCAACCAAACAATGGAAAGTAGAAAAGAAATTAAATTCTTTTCCTCTCCCCACTTCTCTACCCCCAAGCAAACATGGCCTAAAGGAAAAAATACCCAATCGAAACATGAAAACCAATTGAATTGAACTAATTTTCATAACAAGCTCGGTGCTATTCAGCCCAAATGCTAATCATATTTTTTATTTTTTTATAATATTTTGCTTTCAAGATGATTTCATACTTTTTTTTATTTTGGGCCCAAAAATATCCCCAATTAATTGATAATTCATTTTCATCATCATCATTTTTTTAAGAATGATAGTAGTAGTTGTTGAATTGTGTCTCACATTGGCTAAAAAATGGGAGATACTTTGGGTTTATTAGGAGGTTTGTCACTCAACTTAAAAGGCTAGTCTTTTGGGTTAGATACCTAGAAATCTTATGCTAAGTCCCACCCCCCCCCCCAACAAATGGTATCAGTACTAGACCTTAATAGTCGGAATGTAGTGGTGGAAAAACTTAGTTGTGTCGGACAAAAGGAACAGAGTCCGACAGTGATTTCGTCCAAGGGGGGATTGTTGAGTTGTGTCCCGCATTGACTAGTAAATGAGAGATGCTTAGGTTTATAAGGAGGTAGGTCACTCCATCTAAAAGGCTAGACCCTAGTAGCCGGAATGTGGTGATGGAACAACTCAGGTTTGTCGGACGAAAAGATTGGAGTATGGCGGTAGTTTCGTCCAAGGGGGAGAATTGTTGAGTTGTGTCCCACATTGGCTAGAAAAATGGAGATATTTAGATTTATAAGAAGGTAAGCTACTCTACTTAAGAAGCTAGTCTTTTAGGTTAGATACCTAGAAATCTTATACTAAGTTCTCTCAACAAGGGGTATCAGAGCTAGACCCTAGCAGCCAGAATGTGGTAGTAGAACAACTCAGCTATATCGGATGAAAGGACCGAAGTCCAGCGGTGGTTTTATCCGAGGGAGATTGTTGAGTTGTATCCCACATTGGTTAATAAATATGAGATACTTGGATTTATAAGGAAGTAGATCACTCCACCTAAAAGGCTAGTCTTTTGGGTTGGATACCTAAAACTTTTATGCTAAGTCCCCCCCCCCCAACAATAGTAGTAATAGTAATCACAATTATTATATATATTGTAATTACAATAATCAATTAAGGTCATTTTAGTAACTTTTAACAATCCGTTAAACACATCAATTGACAATACAGTTCATTTTAATTTTAACTCTCACAGCTAAAGTAAATAATTTATCATGATTCTCATTCTCCATTTCGATTCTAACTCATTATGATTCCAATCCATTTTTATTCTAATCTATTCCAATTACCGATTGATTAATGCACCATAAAATAAATGACATGGCGCAAAGAAAGTTCAATACTCAACATTTATCAACTTGGTAAGAGAGAGGTGCCTTCAATAACAAAAAATTCTTCACTCAGCCAAGTAAACTCAAATCAATATGAACTGACAATTACAAAGCAAAAAAAAAAGATGTTGTTCATAGTGCTGATGGGATAAACAAGGCAACAAAAGAATGAGCTCCAAGTAGGTTACAACCTTTGATATGCATAATTTAATAAAGCAAAATGATCCACCGACCACTTGCTCTATTCAGGTTTTTCAAAAATACACTTTTTTTTTGTTGATTTCCACTAAAAGTTACATTTCTTACATTTTTCCACTTCTGGTTGTATTATGTTACAACCTTGCCAATGTCATAGGGGTACAATTGTCATTTCACCTATATAACAAAAATCAACGTCATTTAAACGCGGTAGAAAGAGGAAAAAAAGGTAAAAAGTTCTAGATTATTTTGTTCAACTTATTATCTAATGTCTAAATTGCAAAGAAAAATTGAAGTAATTTATTTTTTTCATTTAATTAGGGTGAAATAGTAATTTTGCATTAAGGGGGTAAAATAGTTATTTTGTTAATATTCTGTTAACTTCTCTCACAAAGTTTAGACGGCAGTGAAAAATGATATATTTTGTAACTTCAGGTGAAAATTAGTAAAAAAATGTGTATTTTTTAAAAAATTTAAAAAAATAGATAGTTGGTGTATAATTACTTTTTAATAAAATTAGTAAAAAAAATTACTATTAACTGTACAATTTTATAAAACACTTTGACAACATGTCTATATTAATAAAATAAATAAAAAACACTGGCACCTCTGAATGATTAATGTTTATACATAGGACCTTTCTATGTTATAGAATCTGTAACATACAACCACCCAAAAACTAGTTTCTTTACACCTCTAAGTGTTGTTATTCAAACAATTCAGGGGTGGTAGAAAATTGGTTTTGGGTGAGCTGTAAGTAGGGATGACAATTGTACCCGTAAACCCACAAACCCGACCAAACCCACCCTCCAAAATTTGTCCGTTGCGGGTAATTTTACCCGTTGCGGATGGGTTTAGTATTACAAACTAAAACTCACATATGGATGCGGGTGGGTTTGGTATTAACCTTATATCCAGTAGATACCCACATGGATATCTACCAAACCCATAATATTTTTTCTAAACATTTTTAATTTAATTTTAATCTAAAAATGTTTAAAAAAAATAATGTCATTATTCAAATTACCAACTAGCCAAAGGTTCAAAGTTGTGTATGTGTGTATGTGGCTCATCTTCCATTCTAAAGTTATAACCTAAAGAAAACTAAAAGCATTTCCTTTCGAATTAGTATTTGAAAATATTAATCTTAATTATTATTATTATAGGCATTGTATTGGATGGGTGCTTATGGTGGTGAATGAAATGAATATTTTCTCTCGGAGCTTGTTTTAAATGATAATATGAAATGTAATTATTATTTTTAGATACTAATTTGTGTTTTTAAAATAGAATTGTGGAATTTATACTTAAATTTAAGAACTTGTGTTGGATTGATGTTGAAATTTTAATTTTTTATTTATATTATTTAAATATAAAATTGAGTATGGTATATGGAATTTCAGGTTATTATTTTAAATTTATATATTAAATATTTTTTATTTTAAATATGAAAATCCGTAAAAAATTCGTCAGGTACCATTGCAGGTTTGGTAATTATTAAAACTCGCTGTGGATAAATTTTTAAAAAAAAAATTAAAATCTACTGGAGGTTGCGGGTGAATTAATAATTTAAATTAGGTAGTGTCTATTATCATCCTAGCACCCGCATAGGTAATATGTACACCCACATGTTCCTTTACAGGATCTTGACCGTCAGCTGATCCAGGTCAAAACCATGGTCCCGGCCCCACTTGCCCTCGCTCGTGGCAGAAGTATTATACAGCGCGTAACAAAGTGTATCCAGACTGTACTGATCCCCAAACCAGCAAATCAAAACTCCCAGTAAAGAAACAGACAACTAACATCGGTCGGCAATGCTTCCCATGCCTTCTCTTATTCCCAATCGCCAGTTCCACGCATCCTGATGAAGCGTAACATCAACCGTCGGATCTAACAATTGCGTCTGAACTGATAATAAAAATAAATAAAATAATATTTATTATTAAAAGCAGGCCTACTTTTTGTAAATAGAAGCATCCAATTCTCCTCCACCGACAATCATCAATCACATCACAAATACGAAATGGCCGTGATACCCTTTTGACAACCAACTTCTCTTGTCAGAGAACGGTCAATGGCTGGACACGATTGTACTTTGTGGTTTGAGTGCTTGTACAGCAATCTACAAAAGTTTGTAAACTGTGCCATTTCCGGAAACTTCCATCGGTTTACTTTCTGGTGGGAACAGATCCTTTTTCCGCATATCCAAAGTACCCCCGCGACAAACCACATATGACATCATGTCCCGGTTGGGGTTTCTTTTGGGCTCGAGTTATCGAGGATATTAGGATCTGAAGAGAAATTTTAGAATATATTATAAGTATTATATTAGTTATATAATAAATAAATGATATTATTATATATAAGTATTTATTTTAAAAAATATTATATAAGTAATGATTATATTAAATTTAATTACACATATCATACATGTATTAATTGATTGTAATACATCGAAAGTATTTTAGAATTTTTCATGAATGAAAGTGTTTAAATTAGGTTTGTAAAAATATGTTTTCAGAATCGATTTTTTATAATTTCCAACTTTGAAGTATTTTACTTTTAATTTCTTCGAATCCTCTACTTTTTCTATGTATATTTTGAGAAATTGATAAGAATTAAGATGGGGATAAAATGACAACTTAATAATAAGTGATTAGTGTAGTTTATAATTTTATAAATAAAATGTTTAAACTTACATCTGATTACAGTTATTTTTATCACTATCTTATCTAATTTTTCTATCTAAATATTAATGCTTTATATTTTTATGTAAATTTATTTTCTTATTTTATCCCTCTCTTTTTTTATTATTTTTTGAAAAAAATATTATCAAGTGCATAAATGAAATAGTTTTGTATTTAATGTTCATGTCAATTTCAAGTTGATAAGAATAAAAAAGATACATAAGGTACTTGTGCTTCACTAATTTCTTTACTAGTACGTAACAATTTCTTGCTCTTATCATATGACCATCATCAAATAATTTATCATTTATTAAATAGCTAAAACCTCATAACATTTACATTGATCGCATTAATGTTCTTCAAGACATGAGTTCTTTTGAATTTTGAGAATTCTTCTACCAAATGTGCTCATTAAGAGAGGTGTATGATAAAAATCTAATTAAATTTGCTTTATTATTTGCAAAACTTTTAATCACATTTGCTGTTTTTTTTTTTGTTTAAGAAAAAGCACACAATTCACGTCCCGGGTGCCAATTCATTGATAAAATGATAATTAAAAGGAGGTGCCTTCTCTTTTTTTGAAGTAAATATTTCTGAGGGTCTTTTGGTAATTCACGTATAACGTAAAGTATCCATGTTCAAGTAGCCGGTACCGCGTCTTTTTCTTTAGGTGGTGAAAGTGAAACCACAAAATCCTTGTTCTGTGGCACTGTGCCATTTCATGTTGCGTCTTCAACACTGACATTGATTTCGTATATTTAGAGACACAACTTGACAACACAAAAGCTGCATTGAAACAGAAAACAGATTAGATCTTGTAGTTAAGCTGCAGAGCCATGGCCTCAAAGCTGCTGATTGCCTCTGTGTTTGTGTTTGATCTCATTGCTTTCGGCTTGGCTGTTGCAGCTGAACAGAGGAGAAGCACTGTGAGTTTTCTTTTCCATAAATGCATCCTCATCTAAGCTCATATGCTTTCTGGGTTTGTTCGGTTATGTGATTCTTGTTTGTTGGTTTCTTCTGTTGTTTCTTTTGAAATTTGAGTCTACCACTCTATTGGTATAACAGAGATAAATTTGCCAGATCTACTGATACAAATGATATGCTTTAGCTAAATTGCAATCAAAATGTCAGATCTTTTACTGTTAATCACACACTGATACACACACACCACAACAAATTCAGAAACAGTTTTATATCTTGCCATCAAGGAGTATTTTTTGTGTGAACAATTGATGCAATTAGTTTTATAACTAATGAAGCAATTAATTCTTGAACAGGCCACAATTCAAACTGATTCTGAAAAGAACTATAACTACTGTATCTATGACTCGGACATTTCCACCGGCATGGGTGTTGGTGCATTCTTGTTCCTCCTGGCTGGCCAAGTCCTTATAATGTCGGCAAGCAGATGCTTCTGCTGTGGAAAGCCTTTAAGTCCTGGCGGTTCAAGGGCTTGGGCTGTTATCCTTTTCATCATCTGCTGGTATGTGAGAATTAGTTCCGATTGGATTGCATTCTATTGGACACTACTAAATAGATTTGGTCAAATTCTATACATATATATGTTGATTCTTGCTATATAATCTTTTTACAGGGTGTTTTTCTTCATTGCTGAGGTATGCTTGTTGGCGGGTTCAGTGAGGAATGCTTACCACACCAAGTACAGGACTATTTGGGGTGAAAATCCTCCATCTTGCCAAACTGTGAGAAAGGGAGTTTTTGCTGCAGGGGCAGCTTTCGTTTTCTTCACTGCCATCGTCTCCGAATTCTACTACATTTGCTATTCCAAGGCCAGGGAGAGCTTCCAGCCATATGGCGGAGAAACTGGTGTCGGCATGGGGACCTACAAATAAGCTGCTTTAGGGTGTGATCTCGAAGTAATTGCTGAACTCAATTCAACGATTTGCTTTAGCTTGCATTTCATATCTTAAGGGTTAGTTGTTGATAGATTGTAATCTAAAGATGTATCCATGACCTTTTTTTTTTTTTTTTGGTTCTTCCTGAACTTCATTCATGTTACTGTGAAATTTTTGGGTGACATATAGGTTCAAATAATATCAGAATGTTCTGTTTCTTTCCTATACTACATGTAAAATTCTTGATGAATGTATTGAACAAGTTAATATGTTCTTATATTGAGTTGCCTGTAATCTATCTTGCTCGGTTTAATTTACTCTAACTTTGTGTGTTTTCAATTCTTTTTGAACACTGATCTGAAAATAGCCTACTTCTTCTGAATATGTTCTCCGAAAATGTTTAGTGCAAATAATAAGGAATCAGCTCTGAAAAAGTGAAAAAGCCAAATTGGAAAGAGTGAAATGTAAGGATTGTTTGCAGTTGAATCACTCAATGAAGTGAACTTTGTACCTAAACTTACTGATAGCTTCCCTTTGAATCTTGTAGAGAAAGTGCCACCATACCATATTATCTTGCATGATTTGTGGCTATAAAAATCTCGCATTGGCACCAAATCTGTATGCAGTATCAGCAAAGCAAATATCATTTTTCACTGTAATAAAAAATTTTCCAAAGCATATGAATGAATGTGAAAATTGTTGACTATGCAAGGCTTAAGGAGGTGTTGCTAGTAAAAATGCAATTTAACATGTGAAGCAGACAACAAATACATCACTAGTTTTTGCATAAACAGTTGGTTTTTATGACGTGGTTGGCCCTACAATTGTTGGCAAAAAGAAGAGCTGTGGTGGTTTAGCTATTGATTATTAGTTCTTTAATCATGTAATCCACAAAACCCGTATGCTAATTAAAGTTGTAAGGATATGATCAAATTCATTTTCTCTGTCTGTCAAAAGCTTGTTTGTAGTCTTGTACATGATGGTGATTATTGAAAATGCTCCTCTACCGGCCACCAAGGCCCAAGCAAGATTATTTGTACAATTAGACCCAGCTTTTTCCACATGCCTCAAAGTTTAAGGAGCAGCCAGGCCCTGGCCTAAAAACATGTTTGAATGACCTCTTCCTTGGGCTTGGAATACAAGCATCAAGCACCAGAACTAGGTCACTCGTATGTGCGAAGTCTCTAATTTTCTCTCCAATTACTACTTATACGAGTGATGGTAGAAATATTAGGGTGTATTTGGTATTGTTTTTAAATCTCATTTTTTGGTTTTTGAATTTAAAAAATACTACATATGTGTTTGGTAGATCGTTTTTAAAAATATAAAATTCATTCTATACTTTTAACAAAAGAAATAAGAAAAAAACTCATTTTCCTTGTTTTCCTTGTTTTCCAATACAGTATCAAGTTTTAAAATGAACAATTCTCTTCCATCATCTCACAAAATAATTATTATTATTAAAAAAATCAATTTCCCTCACAATAATCTTTTCTTTTTACATACATTATAAAATGTATGTTTTTATACATTAATTAATTCAAATATTAGAGTTTATCATTTTTCTTTAAAAAAAAACAAGATCACCTAATTTATTCTTAAAATTAAAATAATCAGACTAATTAAATAATAAAAATAATTATTCATTACTTAATTTTAAGTTCATGGAAATTATTCCAATAATAATTCTTTAAAATATTCCTACCAAACATATTTTACTTTTTTTATTTTCAAGATTATTCTTGAAAATGATACCAAACATATTTTTAAATTTTAAAAATAAATTTAAAAAAATAATAACATTTTCATTCTCATTTTTGTTCCATGAAAACAGCATTTCAATCCCAACTTAGCTTAAGAATGATGTGACAATTTATGATGTTCATCTATAACCACTATTGGGTTAATTATTGAGACTTCTATTAGGAGGTAGGAGGAGTCAAATATTGGGATCACTCACTCCTCGTATATGACATTAATTGGCACACCCAACATCACCTGTGGAGGTGGACTTGACATTATTCATAAGCTTAGGTTTCTCGCAACTGAATTGACAAGTTTTGAGTGAAAAATAAATAAATAAAAAAGCCCGACTGATGGAACAACACAATATTTGATTAGTTATTGGCCCAAGCCAAGCCAACTATTCAGGGCCAAAGCAAGTACCATTACTTCTATCCAATCAGGTTTTGAACATGCACCAACTGGCTTGCCTGGGCCGTACCATCTTTGCACATATTGCCCACTGATTGTACTTCATTGTTACAGCATAAACATGATGGATTGCTTCAGTCTTCCAAACTCTACCTTCTTCACTTTAGAATCCTAATTCTCGAATTAATGGTGGAAGTGCATAAGGTTATAAAAGCTCCTGCTAAAAACGAAACCAAGTGTAATTTTTCTACCAAGTGTTTTGACTAATTTAGATTCTGGACAAAACAATGGGGCCCCTTTAGGCCTTCACATCGTACGAAAACTGATAGGAAGACCATGTGTTTCATGTCAATTAGCATTTTTTTCTTCTTTTTTTTTGGGTGTAAATATAGTTCTGGACTATGCTTGTACTTTTTTCACAATCACAACATGTGCTTTCAGATTCCATTGAAACGATTGATTCACTGCATTTTAGGCTTTCAGCCATCTCCTCTCTATTAGTAGCCCATTACAGCTGATGCTCTGGCCCAATTTGATTGCTTTGGCGTTGCTTAAGTAATCTTTTTCACAAAGCAAATTGACAACATTTTGGCAAAGCATGTCCAAAAATTGATCACTTGCATACCCCTTTTTTTTTTTTTCTTCCTCCCCTTCTCGGACTTATTCAAGGCAACTACGACAAAAAACTCGTACCCAAATTGTGATAAATAATTTTCACAAATTCTTGATAACTGATTATACCAAGTAGTAAGACCCAACATATGAAAAAAAAAATGGCCTACAATAATCTTCTAATGTGATTCTTGACTAAGACTAAAATTTGTACTTGTGAACGTTTAATATACACTAGTGAAAAAATGAGTTTCCTTCAGCTCTTCAAAAATTTACTTCCAGCTAGTTTAGTTCTACTTCTAGTCAGCATCTAACATACAGTGCTGCAGTACAAATTATCTACCACTCCTATAATCTGCAATGGCTCCATTATAGCACCCCGACAAGTTGATTTCTTTTCTGCAATTCAATTACAGCTTATAGGGTTAGCTATAATATTTATTAGCTCGTATTAAAGAAATTTCTAGAGAAACGACAAATTAGTCTAATAAATTTGGCTGAGATAAATGAAAATAAAGCAATTAATGCTACCCTTTTAGCAAGCTCGTAAAGGAGGATAAAGTTGTTAAGTAGTTTTATTCGATTAGTCGCCCAAAATTAGATCTTGTGAGTGATAGAGAGCTACACTTTGAAAGTTGAATATGTAAAGTGTAAACCTTGTGGGGATTTAACATCTAAGCTTTGATGAGAAGAGAGGGGAGGGGGGGGGGGGTGCTGGAATTCTGCAGTTGTTCTCAAAATATCAAGAGAACCAAAACTGACTTTGCATTATTTTTTGGTCCAATGTTTGCTTCTCTCTAATCTTCAACATTTCGACTGACATGGCTAGAAAAGTGCACATGCAGAGCTTTAAAAAAAGCTAAGGATTGTTAGGAGAAGTTTAGTTGTTATGTCACCTCAACTAATTGATTATAGCTCCCACATGCTCTCAGTTCTCTGCAGTCTATGCATTTGCAGGTAGCTAGCTGCAGCCCTATGATATACGAATGATCTTACACTGGTATTGTTGTGACATTACAACAAACTGAAGCATATTCCTTTTCTAAGCTTGCTAGAAAAACATAACTAGCCGCAAACACAGAAGAGGGCTAATGGGATTTTATTTTTGAGCTAAGCCAGAGATAATTAATGTGAGATTTTGTGCAAAAATATCAATTAAATGTGCCAACAGACATTCTTGCCGCGACTCGTTTATTTATTTATTTTTTTTACCCCCTTCTTTTTGTTCTCCTTAAATAAATCTGTGATTTAAGGACCACAAGCTGGCTTATTTCAAATCTGTATTTTCAGCATATTATAGTTCACAATTATTAGATTTATGAAGAATTTGACCTCTTTTTTTTTTTTTCATTAATGCATTATGCATAGCACGTTATATCACTGTTACAATACAACTTGATGAAATTTCTTCTTTTTGTCTATGTTTTGATTAAATTGCGAATCAATTTACAAGCTTAAACAAGCTGCTAGTGGAGTCACAAGCCACATGGTGTGTTTGTACTCCATTTAATTATTAAATTAAATTTGCTTCATGGGGTTTGCTTTTAATTCTAAATCAATGCTTACATGATCAAAATGGTGCAAAATCTAGCTAACCAACGCATGCTTGAGTAATTGACAGTAGTTTTTTTTTTAATTTTCAAATATCATGAAATTATTGAAATAAGTGTTACTAAATTTGTATTAAATTCTTTAATTAATTAAAGTAGTTTTGATTTTTATTTTTTTTTTGGTGGGGGTTGTGGCGTGATTTATGTCTCTCGCTTGTTTGGCCTGACATACCTACATTTTAGACCAATTTATGATACCAAATAACAATAATTAATAATTAAATTCCATTTTAACGAATAATCAACTTCTTATATAAATATTGGTGTTTTAACTTATTAATTACAAGGTGTTTTTAGCACGATTGGTTCTTATTCAACAATGAATTGATAATTACTATTAATTGTTTATGTAGAATGTAATAGTTATACGTGGTTCATGTTGTGAATCTCAAAGAGTGGATTTGGTCATGATATTAAATCTCCCATCTCTCCATGACGCTATTCTTTCTTCAATTTGAAAATGGCATGAATCATGTACAGCTAGTGAGACCAACAGATTCATCGAAATTTGGACCCAATTTAAGACACCACCCAATGCCTAAAATGCAATAATGATCATAAAACTTTCATGCAGTCAGTTTCTATTAGTTGATTTTATGTTTTTTGTGGGGTTTGGCTTGAAGTAATGGGAGTCATGATGCTTGCTCCTTTCTTTCACAGAACTAGTAATGCTCAATTTATTAAGTGAATGGGCAAGCAGTCAACAAGCATGGGCATCAAAAATGCATTTTCAAAAATAAATAAAGTGTAAGACTCCTTTGAGTTCTCATAAACCATGGGGGATATAAGGCCAACATGATGATGAGCAAAGTATATTCCCATGCAATAGAGAATAGAAGAATGTGAAGATATATATATATATTTGAATTAAGTAATAAGTACTACCTAATGATTATATCATCAATGATGAAGCTATTAAAATTGAGGGATTTAACTTGTATTTTAAAAAATAATTTAAAGTTAAGGGTAGTTTAAATCTTATATACTTAATTTGAAGATTTGTTTTAGTTTTTGCTTCGCCCTCTTCCGATTTAAAGCAGCTTATGACTTTATCTTGGTTTGCTGAACTGAACAGATAAGAAAAGCACTTTTGTTTTAAGCAGAAGCAGTCTTCACTCGGTTGACAAGACCATGCAGCCCAGCCTTTGTAGTGGTGGCTTTAATTTTCAAGTCTTGTCTGATTCACTGACAGTTTCGTTATTACAACGACATATTTATTTTAATAAAAATAATAAAAAAAGTCAGCGAAAGGAGAAGCCTTTGTTGGTCCTTAGTGGCTTTACGTCAACATCCCATTTCAATATTTTTTTTTCCAAATTGTTTGATTTCATTTTTTATATTAATTTAGCCGGCTCAATAAAATTAGGGTTTCACTTCATCTTGTCCAATTTGTTTATTCATTCACATAAAGAAGAGATGACAATTTTGTTAAACGGTTTTGCGATTCAGTTGTTTACTAAAATATAAGTTCTCAAAAACATTATTGAGTGCAAAATTGGTTCCCCCGCCCCGAGTTAAAATCAATCTTTACGGAGGAACTATAAAATTATTCTCGGGAATTAATTTATTACTCAATTATATGAATTATTATTCATTCTGTTTATTTCTCATAAGAATGTTTGGAAATAGTTTTTCTAAAATAATTTTATAATAATATAGTTTGATACCTACTTTAAATCATCCGTAAAATCCACTTCATTAGTAAAAATGAATCTAATATACTATATAAATTTTTAACTATCTCAACTAAGTAGATACATTATAAGTCAAAATATTTTACATAAACTCCAACTTTAAAAAAATGTGAGAGTAAAAGACATCGTATTTATAAGATTTAAAACGATCTATAAGGTTTTAAAAAACAAAAATATTAGAGAATGAATTCCTTGATTCAGTAAATCTTTTTCCTATATTTCGTCATGAGTGTTAGCTCATTTTTATGCTTATAATTAATCTTTTCGGCATAAGCCCACCTGGGATTCTCTTATATAATTAGCTAATCCATTACATCATGTTCCAATATAATAAGCACTTTTAGTACAAAAACAAAACCGAACCCATGTTTCTTTTTTCAACACACCTTGCAGAAGCACAGTTAGCTTTGATTCTGTCTGGCTTCTTAAGTAAGTGCTTTTAGACCACCGACCCCTCTTCTTTCTTAGCTTCTTCCTCTCACTTTTGGTTGCTTTAAAATTTATGAAGAAGCTCCACGTACTTCATGTGAAAATATGAGTTGTAGTGCTTTTTGGCAGTACCATAACATAGGGTTAAATTATTAATTGAATTGCCTAATCAAAATTATTGAACTCTTAAGCATGTTTGGATAAATTTGATCTCGTAATTGGAGGCCATACAAACATTGTTTTATGAACAGTAATTTAGTAACCCGGCTTACAATTTGTTCGATTTCAATTCACTTTTCAAAACCCATTTGTATCATTTTCATCAAACTCTTCAATTATTTTTCTTTTCAAAAATTCAAAAGGCACTTCTGCTAATGGAAACATTTTCACTAGTTAATTTATTCTTAAAAAATAACTTCTAAATATTTACCTAGTATGCTTTTAACTTCAAAATATATTAAAATTCAAATTCTTTTTCTATATTATATATATATATATATGTATATATATGTATGTATATATATATATGTATGTATGTGTTGCGCCATTATTATTGAATATTACATTATAATTTTACTAATATTACAATTAAACATCTATCAGAACTAACTTTTATTAAAGTAATGGTAACAAGCACATTCGTAAAATCAATCCAAAATTAAAGAAAATTATACCATCACCAACTTTGATCAAGACAATGGCTATGAGTGCAATACGAAAATTAGCTTTAAAATCAAAGGAAGTGTACTTCTAGTAAATAAGTTTACTCAGTAATTTAATAGAAGAGAAGATTGAACTCCTTCTCTTAAATTTGGGAAAAAGAGGTTCTCAATTTTTATTTTTATTTTTTTTAAGGGAGAGGTCTTCAAATTAATTAGGAGTATAGACAAAGATAAAAAAAATTAAAAAAAAGAATAAAATCAATATATTAAGTACACCATTGTATATAATAAGTGCATAAACCTAAGAATGGGTCGTTTTCAATGTAATTGGAGGTTGTAGGGTTTGGGGTCTGCCACACAACACGTGATTGAAGCTTGAAGGTGTGCAAAAGTAATTAACCTAAAATGTGGGAATCAATAATTATGTCTTGATTTGACTTTTATGCCTTATTTTTTGCCTTTTGTAATTAACAAGTTAAAGCTACAATCTCCAAGGCTACCTGTAGGCCTTGTGTTTAAGGATACTCACATTTATGGCCGAGCATTACCGGCCACATTTAGAAATCCATGTCGCACTTCTGCATTATTGCTTTGCTTTTGACGCACCTTCCACTTTCTCATAATTTTATTTAGACTCAAACTTGTTAGAGAGAATTAAACTTCAATCACTCTAGTTTGAACAGAAGTGGTATTTTCTTTATTTATCGAGTGTATTTGATCATCTTTTTTAGTTCGAATATAAATTCTATATTTTAAGTGATGTAATATTAATTTTGTCATTAATTAATTATAATATTTTAAACATATTTTAGGGTTGTCTTCTCATGTTACTATAAAGATTCTGTTATGGGTATTATTATGATATTGCCATGGCGAAAATGAATTCTGATTGAAAGAGAGCTGTAATGGAGAAACAACAAATTAGAAGCATGCATAGCATATAAAATATAAAAAATAAATTGGAGTGGCGGAACATAAAGTTTACATAAAAATCAGGTCAATTACCATTAAAAATCATTTTCTTTCGTTAAAAAAAAAAAATTGTGCAGTTATGTCCCTATTTGTGCTTGGAACAAAAAATTTATAATTTTAAATGTAATTCTTGCAACTTATTAAATTTGGTACAAAAAAATATCTGAGGTTTGATATTTAAAATCTGAGATTTTATGATTTAAAACTCTTATTAAGTCTTTGAGGCAGGCACCATAGGGGAATCATAAAATAAATTTGGACCAAAAAAATGATAATTTAAAACTAATCATTAAATGCAGGGGTGGATCTAAAAATTTAATTCATTTGGGACAAAGCTAGTAATAAAAATAAATTATTTATAGAATTGACCCGAAAATCAAATGTTTCTTTATAAATTTGCCCCACTCAAACAAAATTTCGAAAAAGATTATTGTCAAATAAAGGAAATCTTTTTCTTTTTTCTTTTTTTAGCGAATCAATTACCCACACTAGCCTTTACTTATATCGGCCCCTGCTTAAATGTATTCTTACACTAATTTAAAAAATAAAAAATAGGGTAGTACCTTAAAAAGAAATTATCTAGATAAAATATTCCTTCATAATTTCAATTTTCCACAATGGGAAATAATAGTGAAAGAGAAAGACAGGAGGGAAAAGAATCCTAGTCTAGAAAGTGAGGCAGAGTTAAGAAAAGGTGGATGATGTTTATTAATTAGTTGGATGGTGGCCTTTTCATCTTCATCCTTTTATTTTGTTTTGTTTTATATTTTTAATATTTTGGTTATGAAATAATAAAAGGATGGTCCCAAAGAGTAATTGAAGAAAGCATTGGGGTGTCACTATCAACTTCACTTAACAGTAATGGGCTGGACAGCATGTGCATGATGGGGGGTTACAGCTATATTTTGCACATTTTTTAGCTGTAATTGGAAGTGGCTCCTATGGGCTTGTGCTTGGGATTTATCAAGCCCAAGTTAGGTGTCAATTACTGTCAAACATTAAATTAAAAAAATATTAAACAAATTTAAATAATAAATGTAATACCTTTTCTTTTTTTTTTTGGGATAAAACTAATGCACCCCACAAAAACAATAAACTAATATTTTTCTTTTTAAAAAAAGATGGTTTTCACATTGATATGATCGTGTCTATCGTTTTGTATCATTGGGTTTCGTTGAATCTAACATCCCTCTCTATCATGATTAGCCCCCAATTTTGTAAGATTGTTAATTAAAAACTGTATCATGTTATTTAATCATGTCATTAAATAGTGAAATGAAATCATGTCATTACTTTTGGTAACTTCTTGATGCCTCTTCCTTTAGGCACCAGGGAATTGTTAGCGAATTGGTGGACAAAGAAGGAGAAAGTTATAATCATGTTGTATGAAATTGAAGAAAGACAATGTGAGAACAATAGTATAAAGTCTTCATTGTTTTTAAAGTGTGATTCCCAATTCTAAAAATGTCAATTATTCACAAATAAGAGAAGGTTACTTTTTAAAAAAAAAACATTTTTATTAATGGGAATTTAATGTCAGCTGTGAATAAAACGTATCGCAAAGAAAAAAAAAAACTCTTCAGTTACTAAACACATTCGAAGGTATTTATCATTAATTTTATTTTTTTAAAAAAACTATAATTTTAAAAACTCGGGTGAAAGAGAAGCAAAGCAGAATTGCTTACTCTTTTATATTATTTTTATTTTGTCATCTTGCATTACTTATTGTGCTTGCCACATGATCAATTGAACAAGAAATACTGCTCAGGTATATAAAAAAGTTGATTACATTAAATTCAAAAAGAGTTATTTTAACTCTTTTTTTGTCTTATATACGCTATGAACTTTCTTTTTTTTTTATTTATTTCTTTTGAAATTGTAATCATGTAAAATGTATGGAAATGCTGTTAGCACTGTAAAAAAAAGGCGGGGGATTAGCCCAATTATTATTATTATTATTATTTTTTACAATATGCAAAAATATTTATAATTATGCATCTAACTTATCTAAAATAAGATGGACCAAAATAGAAATTTCTCTCCTCCTGTTCACATTTCCAATAAAACTACAATTCTACTTGCTGGTACTTTTTCACAACAAACAAACAAACAAACAACAAAACAAAAAAGCAAAAACCAAACCAAACCAAAATCTCTCTCTCTCTCTTTCTTTCTCTTTCACATCTCCACACAAAAACATCACCAAACCCCCCAACACAACACAACACAACACCGCATAGGGCTTCGCTCCTCCTCTTCCTCTTCGCCATTCTTTCGTTTTCCCCCCATTTTTTTTCCTTCATCGGATCTGAATCCCCCTGTCCCCAAAACGACATCGTTTCCCGCATTCCCCTGATCCCCTTGTGTTGTGTTCCCAAATCTTAAAATTCGCCAAACCCATCGTCCGATTCTCTCGGAAATTAAAACCCAGATACGGAATCGAATTTTATCAACTGGGTATCGATTATTTTTCTTCAATGGGCATGCCCAGTAGAGATTATAAAAACTTACTAAAACGGAAACAAGGACTGAAACTATGAGCAAGACTGGCGGTGGAGGTGACGAAGAAGACGAAGACGAATGTTTCTATGAGTCACTTGATCGCTTGGTTACTTCGTCGTCTAATTCTTGCACAACTTCTTCTTCTTCCGATTCTGAACCCGACAACCCGAATCGCAACCCGGACTCTCCTAATTATGAATTCCGGGTACCCAAATTTCCCATGGGCGTCTCTACGAAGTACGACGTTTGGATCTCCGAGCCCATTTCGGTGTCCGAGCGGCGGTCACGACTGCTACGTGAAATGGGTCTCAGTCACGACCGGGCCTTGGCCCGGGCGAAACCCGGATCCGAAGTGCAGGATAGGGGAATGGGTAATGGAGATTTTGGACGATCGGCGTCGACTGATCAGTTGACTAAGCAAGATCAGGTTTGTTCTTCGTCTTCTTTAAATGTTCGTGATGGTGGTGTGAGTGTGACTATCGTTCGATCAAAATCCGATGGTGCAAAGAGTAGCAGCGGTTGTGATCGTGATGGTAGTGGTCGGCATCGTCATCAATTATCTGTTTGTTCGCCTTCTATTCTTTCTATTCATTGTTCTTCTTTAGATTCACCGCGTGTAAATAATGGTAACAGTAACGATAATGATAGTAGTAATGTTAGTTATAATGTTGATCAAAATCAAAGTGTCCTTGATCGTAAGTCGCCTAGTGGTAATAGCAATAATGTGTCGCCTCCAGTTGCTAGTGCTGCTTTGTCAAATAAGCCACCCACTGGCAGGAATTGTAAGAGAATGGATGAGAGTCGGGGCGATTCCATGAGTATAAATGGGAATGGAAATTATATTGGGAATAGTGGGAAAGTTGTTGAGGATTTTGATGGTAACAGGACAGCCGGGGTAGCTGAACAAGGCTGTTTAATAAAAAATCTTGATAATGGAAAAGAGTTTGTGGTGAATGAGATTCAGGAGGATGGGACATGGAAGAAGGTGAAGGAAGTGGGGACTGGTAGGCAGTTGACAATCGAAGAGTTTGAAATGTGTGTGGGACATTCGCCAATTGTTCAAGAGCTGATGAGGAGGCAGAATGTGGAGGAGGGTAATAAGGATAGTTTTGATTTGAACAATAATGGGAGTAGTGGTGGTGGAATGAAGTCAAAGAAGAAAGGAAGCTGGTTCAAGAGTATAAGGACTGTTGCTAGTAGTGTGACAGGGCATAAAGAGAGGCGAAGTAGTGATGAGAGGGATACCGCATCGGAGAAGGGTGGGCGGAGGTCCAGTTCTGCCACAGATGATAGCCAGGATGTTTCATTTCATGGACAAGAGAGAGTGAGGGTGAGGCAATATGGGAAGTCTTGTAAAGATCTTACGGCTCTGTACAAGTGCCAGGAAATACAGGCGCACAATGGATCTATTTGGAGTATTAAGTTCAGTTTGGATGGAAGGTATCTTGCAAGTGCAGGTGAGGATTGTGTTATTCATGTTTGGCAGGTTGTGGAATCAGAGAGGAAGGGAGAATTGTTAGAGAAACAAGAAGATGGGCATTTGAATATGTTGCTACTGGCCAATGGATCACCAGAACCAACTTCATTGTCACCAAAGCATCTTGATAACCATCTTGAGAAGAAGAGAAGAGGGAGGTCTATAAACCGAAAATCATTGAGCTTGGACCATATGGTGGTGCCAGAGACTGTGTTTGCGCTTTCAGATAAACCCATTTGTTCATTCCAAGGACATCTTGATGATGTGCTCGACCTGTCGTGGTCCAAGTCTCAGGTCAGTTCTCATTTGGGTTTCTGTTAGATGTTCTTTTTTGTTTTCTTCTACTTTTATATGCTGCAGCATGGCTAGTTTAATTGGTACTTGTCTTTTATCACCCAAGTTTGAAATTGTTAGTAAACTTCGAACTGTGGATATGCATTTAGTTACCTTTAGATATGTAGTGCTAGTGATCGGTTTTAACTTTCCTTATGGCAAAACAAATAAACTAATTTATCCTTATACATTGTACCCGTGTGGTTATCGGCTCTTTTTTTAATTTTTGTCAAGGTGGGGAATGGTTGAATAAGAAGATTTCAATGACAATTCAGAAGATATTAAGTAGTCAGGCTTTTGGTTGCTACTTAAAGCTTGGTTGAACTTATTTTTTATCATCACAATTTACTCATTACTTGGCCATGCAATTGTGGAGGAGAGAATGGTAGATTACAGTTCTCAATAGATATCTGGATGAAGGGGAAAAAACAGCTCTGTTAAATTCAATAAGTAACTTGGTGAAATGTGACTGATCAAGTTTTATTTTGGAGGGACATGGCACTGGACTCCTCTGTCAACAAAGAGTCTCAACATTTTTTTTGTCCTAAAATTTTTATGATTGGGCTTGTTGAACTGGAAAGCAGAATGCAAAATGTGTTCTGAAACTATGGAGCTGAGCAAGAAAGTTAATCTGTTGTTCGTGATGAGATCTTACAAAATATGGTAGTTTAGTATAACATCAAATCCAAGTTTTAGCTCCAGTAGTTCAAGAGAACACTTCTTGATGGCCATTTCACTGGACATTCCTAAGTGTTCTGTCAAAATTGGCAGCAAATATCAGCCAATATCTCATATGTCAAAGAGCATCAAATACTTCAAGAAATGTAGTTAAGCTTGATGTTATTCAATCAGTCATGAAGGTGTAGGGTTACATGTTTGAAAATAGTGAATTGGTTTTGAGTGATAATACAATATGCTAGTTGTATTACATTTGGCTGTGTTTCCTTAATTCATATGGAAAACATATGAAGAGTCAAACATATCACAATATCCACATGTCGATTTACCACCTGAATAATTACTTGAAAAATTCACTATCGTCACTTTTATAAATTTCCTTGAGAGTTATCCCCTTGCAATCAAAATTCATGATATTATGATCAGTTGGATTTTTCTTGCGGCAGTATTAATACGAAAGGCTTGATTTTTCTTTGTCAGACCATCTAGACCATCTCTACCCTTTTTTCAAGTAGTATTATTTAATTCTTTTCCCAAGTGCTTCAGGCACATGTAAGACTTGATGATGTGGTTTGCAGTCCACTGCCTTTAGTTAAAAACCATCAATGTGCTTTTTCACAACTTTTGTAACATAACATTGTACTTTGATATTCCGTTCACATGGGATTTTAAGCTGTTTCATTGAATAAATCCTCAAAATCAGCTGTTATCTGATACTGTCATCTTCTACGTCTTATTTTCTGGATTGTTCCTATACAATATAATCTAGGAATTCATTAAAAGCTGAATCATTTGACGCAAATTTCAAGCCACTGGATAATCTATTCACTTTTGCAGTTTTTAATTGTTTGACTTGAATAACTGTATATATGTTCCTGAACCACAAAAGAGCATCTTTTAGTTTCATGAGGAATTAGAATATCATGCAGAATAAAATTAAGATGAAACTTTGGTGTTTTCTTCAGCATTTGCTCTCTTCTTCAATGGACAAAACAGTGCGGCTGTGGCACTTGTCTAGCAAGACGTGTTTGAAAATATTTTCTCACAGTGATTATGGTAAGTAGTGCTGACCGACTTCTCTTCTATTTTTGCTCTATTTCGACCTTCAGTGTGAAGCTTTAGTGCCTTTTAAGTAAAAGACCATGACATGAAATGAACTCCGTTTTAGCTCTTCTTTGTGGAAGTGTCAACCTTAGGATTTATCTCACAGTTAAAACTTAGTGTTATACTACTAGTGAAATGAAGATTCTGAGTCGTTGCACATTAAGCACAATTTTGTGGATCCTCTAAGAAGTGTGATTTTCTTTTTCCTTTTTCTTATTCACTGTTAAGAGCCTGGGGCTTGTAGAATCAGCCAAAATAGCTTTTTGTTCATCTGTTTCCTTAAGTTATTAGAGTAGTTTGTGTATTGCTAATTACACTTTGTATTTTTGCTCTGCCTTGACACAGTAACTTGCATCCAGTTTAATCCTGTCGATGATAGATATTTCATTAGTGGATCGCTTGATGCTAAGGTTCGCATATGGAGCATTCCTGAACGTCAAGTAGTTGACTGGAATGATCTGCATGAGATGGTCACCGCCGCTTGCTACACACCAGATGGTCAGGTTGGGTGTGATTTAGTATTATAGTTGTTCTATGCATATAATTTTCAGAAAGAAAATATAATAAATGGCTCAATGTAATTTTTGTTGATTTCTGAAGGGTGCACTGGTTGGGTCTTACAAGGGAAGCTGTCATTTATACAATACATCTGGTACATGTTGCTAACTCTCTTTTCCTCTCTCTTGCTCTTTCTGACTCTTTAACCCTGTGATTGTGACTGTGTGGAATCCCTGCAAGCTATGTTCAGCTGGAAGTTGATTATCTTTTTGTATGTATCTTGTTCAGAGAATAAGTTGCAACAGAAGAGTCCAATCAACCTGCAGAATAAGAAGAAGAGATCTCATCAGAGGAAAATCACTGGTTTCCAGGTATATTGCCATTCCATGCACCATCTAGATTTCTTGAGATGACACATCAAGCTATGATCCTTTCCTTTCTTTATTTTCATTTTCTTCAATCTATGGATAATGAGTAATTTGTTGTTTATTTATACATTCTGCTACTAGTTTATTTAGATCCTTGTTAGTTGCTAATTAGCTTCAGAAACCAGTTTGCACCAGGAAGTTCATCAGAAGTGCTCGTCACATCTGCAGATTCAAGGATTCGAGTTGTTGATGGCATTGACTTGGTTCACAAGTTCAAAGGTGAGAATTATGTTCAATATATGGTTTGTATTGTTCTTTTTTTCTTTTCCTGAAGTTTTTTAGGTGTTTGAATTTAGATGATAAATTACCCTTCTACTCTTGATACTTGACCCTCTTAGATATATTTAGGTATCACTGAAGTTGATGCCACTGATTCTCCATTTCCTTCAGTCATCTCCTGTTATGAGGAGTTGATCACTATGATGGTTTTAAGTCCACTCTTTAAAATAATTGGTCTAAGATAGTTCCTTCTGGTGTATGATTGGAATTGCAAAGAGTAGTTAATCTGGTTTTGATCATTGAAAGTTATTGGTAACCTTATGACTAACTGAGCTGTAGACTTAGTTCTCATATATGGAACATCCCATGGTTCTTGGAAAATTGTATCCTATCTTCTTCATGGAATAATTAGGGATCTTTGCTTGACCAATGGAACAAAGTTGACACACTTTGCCTGACCTGATGATGTAGATATCAAATCTCTGAATTATTGAAACTGGGTATGGTTGTAGGAAGCTAAAATTTTCTGTGTTGTCTGATCACATAAGTATAAGATGCTTTCATGGAGCAAGGTCTACATGCTGTGTGGAAAATATTAAAATTTCATCATCTGAAGGACACGTTTTTTATTTATTTATTTATTTTTGGGACATATACGTGTGCACTTCTATGCTGTTACGTTTTCACTGGTGAGTTGGTGTTCTACCATGACAGGTTTTCGTAACACAAATAGCCAAATCTCAGCTTCACTCACAGCAAATGGAAGATATGTGGTCTCTGCTAGTGAGGATTCTTATGTTTATGTATGGAAATACGAAGCTGAATCCCGACCTAGCAGAAGCAAAAGTATTACTGTTACGCATTCATATGAGCATTTCCATTGTCAAGATGTTTCAGTGGCCATCCCTTGGCCTGGTGTGGGTGACACTTGGGGGCTGCAAGATACATATCTTGATGAGTTTTCCACTGCAAACCATCCTCCTACACCTGTTGAGGAAATTAGTGGTAATGAGGATTGTCGATCTGCAACTGGTTACACCAATAGTCCACTAAATGGAACCATTTCTAGTGCAACCAACAGCTATTTCTTTGATAGAATCTCAGCTACATGGCCAGAGGAAAAACTTGTCTTACCTGCTAGGAATCGGAGCCCTCGAACCAGCTTGGATATATCCAATGGGATAAGTTCAAACATCTCAGCATGGGGTATGGTGATTGTAACGGCTGGCCTTCGTGGGGAAATTAGAGCGTACCAAAATTTTGGATTGCCAGTTCGAATTTAAGGTCCTGGAAATGAAAAGAAAATGAAAAAAAAAATGACAGGGGCCTCAGTCTTGGGGGTGAATATGATTTACAGGTCGATTGCCTTCCATTTCCCTCATGGTTAAATGTGTACAGAGAGATATTGGGTGAGATTTGTAATATTAGTGAGTTCCATTTCTTCTTTCCTTGTGCTTGTGCTCATCGGAATGGAACACGTGGATAGCCATTCTGATTGAGCATTGAGAAAAAAATATAGATTCGTTAAAAAAATGAAAAAAAGGAAGAAATCTACACCGAGAATTTAGAAATCAATGTATTTACGGGATGGGGGATTGTAGAGTTATGAGCATGGCAAAAGGTTATTGGATTTAAATGAAATTCTTTTGTGATTCATCTTGCCAATCTTGTTTGTTACACTCATCAGCAGGCTGCCGGGGATGGAATTAGGTGTTGATATGAAAAAAAATTATGGTTACTGGCACAGCGACACTTCAAGTTTAAGCCTGTGTGTGTGTACGAGCAAGAGGTTTTAGGATCAGCTGTAGCACTCAACGCCTAAACCTTGCGCGCAAGTATTGTCACCAAAATTGTGTAGAATGAGTTGAAGCTGAATCATACAAGTACGTTATGGGATGTCATTGTAATATTCGTAGTCATATTGTTTGAGACAGTTTGTACAAAGTAATTTAAAAATTTTGCTTTGAGATCAGTTAGATATAATCAGAGTTCCATTTACAAGTTCAAGATGTTTGAATCTTGATTTCGCCAATGCATCAATTTGTCAATTTGTATATAAACCTCAAGAGTCTAGAACCATCCTTGAAGCCATGTTATGCCGATGCAAGCTCAAAACCTAAACGTAAAAGAAAATTTTCAACTTATTCAGACTCGCAGCCCATAACTATTGGCAGTCGAACCTTTCCAAGATTGGACCAAAATACCCTCATAGGCCCACCAAGAAAGTTAAAGTAAAATATGGCATAAAATATCGGGAAATCCAAACCTTGAATTCTCATTGGTGGCTGAGAATTGATGTGGCAGATCCTTTTGCTGCCGATTATCTTATCCTCTCTGCCACTCATATCCAATTATACATAACTCATTTTTGTCAAAAATCGCGTGAACTTTTACTATAAATACAACAATATCGCTTGCTATCTCTTTCATTCTCTCGACATTGGTCAGAACAAAATATCCTTTAGAAAGAAAGAACACTAAGCTAGTTAATGGCCCTCCAAGCTGCTGCTTTGGTTCCCTCTGCTTTCTCAGTCCCCAAAGAGGTTAATTAGTTTTCATTTTTGGGTCCGATTTATTATTATGAGCTTTTTGTTGTTCTTGCTATTTTTGGTGAAAAAATAACAACACATGGGGTTGACATTTTTGTACGTAATATCTGTTGCATGCAGGGCAAAACTAGTGCATCTTTCAAGGACTCGAGTCTTTTTGGAGTTTCATTCTCAGAACATGCAAAGGCTGATTTCAGCTCTTCTGCATTAGGATGCAAGGTATGTTGTTACAGCAAAAATATGGCTAATTATGCACAAAAAAATAACCTATAAGACCTTGATGAAAATTTTAGCTTTTTGTATGATGTTTTGGTGAGAGAGATTGTAGTTTGAATCACTAAGCAATGAGTGAGATTATCTGAAAAAATAAGAATCGTTATAGATAGCTTGAAATTTTGTCTGACAGTCTGAAGTGCTATGGATCTACAGTACGTTGGCTACATGTTGAGATGAGCTACAAGTTGTTAATTTGGATATTTTGTGTATGCATAACATAATTGAATTTACTTTGCAGAGAGAATTCAGCCAAAGAAATGGGGTGGTAAGAGCCCAAACAATGGCTACTGCCTCTCCAGCAGTCGATGTTTCTTCTCCACAAGGGAAGAAAACT
Source organism: Citrus glauca (assembly GCA_029633175.1). NCBI lineage: Eukaryota > Viridiplantae > Streptophyta > Magnoliopsida > Sapindales > Rutaceae > Citrus > Citrus glauca. The sequence continues at coordinate 35,377,655 of JAQOOD010000001.1, read as the reverse complement.
CTCAGAAAAGGCAGCGTTATAATCACCGGCACATCGTCTGGATTGGGGCTGGCCACAGCTAAGGCTTTAGCTGAAACTGGGAAATGGCATATAATCATGGCCTGCAGGGATTTTCTCAAGGCTGAAAGAGCCGCCAAGTCGGCTGGCATGGCTAAGGAGAACTACACTATCATGCATTTAGATCTGGCTTCCCTTGAGAGTGTTCGTCAATTTGTTGATACCTTCAGGCGATCAGGTAGACCTCTCGATGTGCTAGTTTGCAATGCTGCTGTTTATTTGCCAACTGCTAAGGAGCCTACATTTACGGCCGAGGGATTTGAACTTAGTGTTGGAACCAACCATCTTGGTCACTTCCTCCTTTCACGGCTGTTGCTTGATGACTTGAAGCAATCTGCTTACCCATCAAAGCGTCTCATCATCGTTGGCTCGATCACAGGTACTAATTCATATACGATATGCATTTACATCTATCAAATGTAGCAAAATTTTGATATTCATGCACCGACTATACTTTATGATGCATGATAAAGGAAACACAAATACCTTGGCTGGTAATGTACCTCCTAAGGCCAACCTTGGGGACTTAAGGGGACTTGCTGGAGGCTTAAATGGGCTAAACAGCTCATCCATGATTGACGGTGGAGATTTTGATGGTGCCAAGGCCTACAAGGACAGCAAAGTCTGCAACATGCTTACCATGCAAGAGTTTCACAGGCGGTTCCACAAGGAAACTGGCATCGCATTCGCGTCCCTTTACCCTGGCTGCATTGCCACAACAGGCTTGTTCAGGGAGCACATTCCCTTGTTCAGACTTCTCTTCCCCCCATTCCAAAAGTACATCACCAAGGGTTATGTCTCTGAAGATGAAGCTGGAAAAAGACTTGCTCAGGTAAAATAACATGATTTGGTGCTTTCGCTGTTTTGATATTATGCAAATATTTGTGATTGATGCCTAGAGGGTGTTATCTGACTGGTTGCTTCTGTTAGGTTGTGAGCGATCCAAGCTTGACAAAATCAGGTGTTTACTGGAGCTGGAACAAGGACTCAGCTTCATTTGAGAATCAGTTGTCTCAGGAAGCTAGTGACGTTGAGAAGGCACGTAGAGTCTGGGAGATAAGTGAGAAACTTGTTGGTTTGGCCTAATTCAAAACCTGGGGATTCAGATCTACCAGTTTATGTCACGGGAGGGTTTTACGAGCTTGAAGGTTTGTTAGGTAGCGGAATTTGGAATTGTGGTCAGCTTTTCAATTGTAGATGTAGACGACTTGTGGAAAAAAAATGTCAATAAATCACTCACTCCTGTTGCAAAGTGGTAGTTATTTCAGAGTCTAATATGAAATGAAAAGAGAAATATTTCGGCTTCATGTTAATTGTACTTCAAGGACTTCTTAAACATTTGGATTTTGGCTGAATAATCATGGCTTGATGTATCAAGAGACTGCAAAACTTAGAAGAATGCCGGATTTGTCAGCATAGTGCTTTGAGTGAAGTAATAGTTAAAAGAAACTCTTAAAGTTCACACTGAAAAGGTGTAACATATACAGCAGGAAGGTAGAACCCCAGTAACCCAAATTTTGAAAAAAAAAAAAAAAAAGGTTTCAGAATTTGGAAGTGCTCCCCTAATATAATTTCCAGAAGGCAGCTTAAAGGTCATAAGCAGGGAACCTAGCTTCGGATGGTTCAATCATGTCCAGAAAGAGATGAGTCATCCCTCCTATACCTTCAAATAGTGAATAAGGGTGATCACCTCCATGCATCTTCCCTTCTGCTATGAGTTTTTGAGCTCTATCATACAGAAAGCATGCAAATGCTTTGGTTCTGTACAAGTACTCTACGTTGCCAGTCAGTCGGTAGAGTGATAGAAAAACATAGGTGTTCCCACTGATGCCATGACAGATGCCAACTCGCTTAAGTAGACCCCTTTTCCATACCACCTCCCCAGCATCCACAGCCGCTTGCAAGAATTCCTTCTCTCCAAACACCTGATAATTTAACATTGTGGACAAGAGAGTTGTCAGATCCTAAAGATGTTTTTCTCAACCAAAAAGGGTTAAAAGGACTAACATAGAGACTTGAGTATCTCAGAGGGAAAAGTCAATGCCAGCATCAGCAGGAAGGAAGTCATAACTTGGCTAAATTTCATGTTTAATCATAAGAGCACCAACGAAATAAAAAGAATGGCATTCTGTGGAATACGAATGACTTCTCCAATATAATGTAAATGACAGCACTCACCACTGGAAGTCACCACATAGAACTATAATATAGACATTTATAACAACAATATGCATTACCTCAACTTTTCAACAACTGCTAAAATGTTCAATTCTCTTGAAATACTAGGTGTGAGCTTGTGACAATTTTCTGAAGTAACTTTGCTTAGACTAGTTGGAAGAAAACTGAGCAAATACACAACAATATTCTAATGAAGCACACACATCAGTTAATTCTTTATTTTTATATGCCATCAAGGCTAAACAAATCATTTAATTCTTCATTTCTCTATACTATGATGACTCCTTTACAATAAATTTGATAAATTAGACAGCAATGAAAATGACAATGCTCATCAAGAATCACCTCAGCTGCTTTTGCGAGGGTTAGAGTGACCCCAGGAGCACCATGGCACCAATGCACAAGACGATCAGATTCACTTCCTTCACTAGAAGGATAATTGCCGCTGGGGAAACGGTTCTTTATCATATAGCGAAGTGTACCCTTAACATCCTCCACCTCATCAGGTTTCAGTTCCATGTCCATCAAAACATGCATAATCCCTGCCAGTCCATGGGCAGCACCCCAATACTTCTTCCCATGCCATTCATACATCAATGGGCATCTTCCCCTGTTAGCTAATCGTCTACCAGCCTTAATAATTTCATCCACAACTGCTCTCTGCAAAAACATTAATCCAATTAAAAGATTAAAAAATTTGGACCACTTACTTGAGACAAACCAGAAGAAGAAACAAGAGCACATAAAACTTACCATTTGGGCAGTAGATATTGTGTCTTTACCAATATGCTTGTTTAAGAATGAACAGGCCCATAAAAACCCCACTCTCCCATATAATAACTCATTTGCCAAATCACTAGGGAGTTTGATCTGCTTTCAAGAATAAAACAGGGTATCAAAAGTTAACAATCAAGTATTTATAGGGGAACAATGTCATCAATATTGGAAAAAGAATTAGCCAATCAAGTACCTCTTTAAACTTTGTTAAGTAGTGATCAAGTAACCTTTCATCACCAGCATGCTTTGCCAGGACAGCACCGAGAGCACAAACACCAGCCCGCCCACATATGAATGTCACACGCCTACATCCATGCATCCCATAATAAACTCCAGAAAATCAGATCAATCATTTCTAATGGTGTACAGCTAGAACTCACAATACAATCAATTGCAAAATTCCAACTAGGCAGGCGAACCCACATACCACATTACAACCCTTTCCAATTTGTTCTATCTTTTTCGTTTCTTTTAGAAGTATTTTTCAGCCTTGGGAGTTGCGTCTGAATCTACACTCAGTCTAGAGTTTCCAAACATTCATATATTTCACATAACAAAAAGACATTTCATCAAATTCTCACTTCCACGGAGGAGGATTTCAGATCAGCACCCCCAATCAATTTCATCTCTATAACCAACCTAGTTTGACAAATTCAACCATCACAAATATCACACAACACTTCCAATAGATTCGAATTGCTAAATTCGACTCAACTGAAATTCAGGTTCAGAATTCCTCCCATTTTGCGCATTTTCCCTCTCTAACAAACAAGTCAATTGAAATTTACTTGTACCAAACTCATCTACACTGTGGAAAAGATAGACCACAAGTGGGTTAAAAAAAAATTCCAGTGAATTTGAACAATCCAACATCTCAAATAACAACTTTAGTTCACTGAACGAGCTGAGCTGTGATTCAAGCAATTTAGGCACAAAACAATTGCAACTTCAATTGAAAAACATTTGGCAAATTTCCCATTCAATTTGAACTAAAAAAAACCTGCCCTCTTCAAGTAATCCACACATAAACATGTGTTCATGTATTAGTGAGAACATAGAGACAGAGAGAGTACCCAGAATCTCTCGAAGCAGAATCACAGGCCTTGACAATATCACAACACAACTTAAGCTCATTGTCATTCTTGGTAACTTGGTAAGCTTTAAACAGCAAGTAAGCAGTCCCGAGAGCACCCGTATACAACGTGTAATCTTGCACACGCTTTCCACTCACTCCCCATGTCTCATTCACAACCTAAACAACAAAACCCAAAACCAAAAAAATAAAAATAAAAAATCTTGGTTGGCATATAAAAAAAAAGATTGTAAAGTGAAAGAAAAAAAATCATAAATTGCTATATGGGAAAGTTAAAGAGACGGAGTTACTGTTTGTTTGAGAGCCAAAGCTGAGTTTTTGAGCGTGTCACTAACTGCTGTGTACGGAAGAGAAAGGAGCTTGGTGAGAGAGTCTTGGGCAGTTGTTGTTTCATGAGCTGCAGCTGCAAGTGATGTTTCTGGCATTTCATTTGGGAAGAAACGATCAGCCATGCTTGATGCTTCCGTAGAGATTGGTTGTTTCTTCTTGCGCGATATGATTCCTTCTTCGTGCGGAGAGAAGCTTTGGATTGCAGAAGCTTATAGAATTTTGCAGAAAGGTTGTGTATGTGCGTGTCATTGTCACTGCCACAGATGTCGCTTGTTCGGGGAGTGAGGAGTGTGGTAAAGGTGGTTTAGAATATCTCGTCCAGCCCCTCAATTTTTGTATTTATTTTCCTAACAGTTGCTATTTAGAGATTTAGGCTTACTAGTCTTAATTATAATTTTACATTATTATTTTTATAAAGGGATCCTCCTACATTGCAACAGTTGAAATGTGCAACACTTTTTATCTTTATTCAGAATTATCGTAGGATGTGAAGGGACTCCATCTAACGGTGGAGATTAGTCAATGGAAAAAGAAAGCATGTACGGGCTACCGTTGAAGCTGGTTACGTACTGAAATAATAAAGAAATTATTGTGAACATCGTCGTTGTACCTATTGGGGATAAACAATGAAAAATGCTATTTGTGAAGAAAAGAAAAACCCGACATGCACAAGGACACAGTTTCTTTTAGTAAAATAGTAAGCAACAAAATGGATCAACAATTGAGAGCGTAAGCTCAAACCTTGACCCAGCACAAATCATTAGCAAATAGAAAATAAATACTTGAGATTGGAGAAGCGAAGCATGAAACAGAAGCTTCAGGTTTCATAGATTCATGGCTGGTGAAGCTGTTACTGCGAAGACGTTATACTGTTAAGGCTGTTATTCTTTACCCATAGTGCCTCTCTCTATCTCTCTTTAGTTTTTCTAAATTTTGATAACTGTTATGGTGTTAAAAAGTGTTATCTTCTTCATGATTTAGTTATGAGTTTAGTAGTTGCTTTGATGATTTGATCGCTGTGTATGATTTTGTCTCAACTCTGCCCAATCTCGCCGCAGTTGGCTGCCATAGCGATATATTCGTCTTTAATTTTTATGCTGCGATTTCAAATTTACTTCAGCTTCATACGACTGCAATTCCATTGGCAATTAATTTAATGATCTGATTTACTATGTGTGGAAGAAACTTGACCAATTTATGGGTTTTCGTTACCATTTAACTGTTTTGGGTTATTTATTTATTTTATTATATTTAGCTACAGTCTCCTCAAGCAACCGACTACTTTATTTACTGTAAAACTCATCTCATCCGTTAGATGGGATCCTTTCACATCCTACGGCAAGTATGCATGAGGACAAAAAGTGTTGCAGGTTATAACAGTTGCAACATAGGTGAGTCCTAAAGATGGATAATTTTTAATCATTATATTACAATATTCTAATATCTATAATAAAAAATTCTGCTGATACACTGTCTAAATAACTTTGTTATAATCAAGAGAAAATCTTCTTCGTTAAATAAAAAGACTAATTTTTTTTGCGTCATAAATTTATTTATCTGCATTATAATAAACTAAATCCTTGTATCGTTGTAACTTATTATGGATTTAAATTTTTCCAACACTGTCCGTTGACAACTTAGCAATTCTAATTTCATTTATGCCTTCAATTTTTTATGATAAAATTAAATTGAGATTTTCACCAAAGAAACAAATTCCACACCTCATTATGAAATTAAATTTAACATTCTATAATCATTCCTCCACTGTGACCCCTTGAGTAACACAAAAATTATATTGCGGTTTATATGAAGAGGCTGTTTGACACCAAAATCACCCTTTTAAGTCACCTGTTTCCTCACACACATATATAAATGAAGATAAAAAATAATTTTCAAACTTATATGCCAATTAAATTGATTGTTTTTGCATTGTATACATTAAAAAAAAAAAGTATATTTTTGAGTTTGAATAGCAATCCTGATCAGGCCCGAATAGAAAGCCCATGAATTCTCGAATAGCCCATAAGCCGTTAGGCCTCTCTAGTTTTGGTTACAGGTTTAACTAGGGTTTATCATCTCTCTCTTCTGCATTCTCAGCAGCAGCAAAAGCAAAATCAGGTAAATGAAAAAGGGGAAAAAAAAAATTCTTAGCAACCATTTGATCTCTCTATCTATTTCTCATAATTTTTGCTTATTTTTCAAATATATATATATATATATATATTTACGCTATATTGTTTAGGCTATGGGGAAGAAACGAAAGCACACTGAAATTATCGAACCCGCAAAGAAAGATGACAGTGTTACCGAAGAGCAGCCGAAGCGGACGCTTTTGGGCTGGAAAGACAAGATTGAAGTGAAAGAAAGCGAAACCCCAGGTGTTTTTAGAAACAAAGAAAAGGTTTTGGTTACTTGCTCGCGTCGCATCAATTTCAGGTGAGAGCTTTGTTCTGATTTGAATTGAATTTTGGGTTGTTTTTGTGATTCAAGAGGTTGAATTAATCACTGGATATTGGTTTTTTTTTTGTGGTTTGTGTAGGTATAGGCACTTGATGTTGAATGTGGTGTCGCTTTTGCCTCACTGTAAGAAGGATAATAAAGTTGAGGCTAAAAGCAGTAAAGGTGCTACTTTGAATGAGCTTGTTGAGCTCAAGAGCTGTTCGTCCTGCTTGTTTTTTGAGGTAATGGTTTTTTAAGTTTTGTTTTGAATGTTTAGTTCTAATCTGTTATATATTCAAATGCCAAATAATGATGAGAATTGAATTCTGTCAATTAGAAACATTCATGAATATTACATTGTGCAATATAATATGCGGGATGTAGACTTCGTCCTCCAATTACAGGACTGATGTTTAATGGTTTGCTTACACATGCCATAATTTTTGTTTATCTATATAGTGCAGAGAGCTTTTTTTTTATCTATATAGTGCAGAGAGCTTCAGTGCATAGAACTTTTATTCCTGTTGGATGTTAATAAATCAGTTTCAGGACTAAGAATTCAATTTCCAATCTTGATTGCGACTTAAAAATCTGCTACCTGTTATTGTTCTGTTTATGTGGGGGTTGCAGTTTTACAAATTTATTGGAGTGCTTTCAGAGTGAAAGTTTGGTTCACACTTGTAGGTTTAATTACTCTAACATACATATATAAATTTGATGTCTGACATTGTATTCTTTGCCCTCTTTATTTCAGTGTAGGAAACATAAAGACCTTTATCTGTGGATGGCCAAGAGTCCCAATGGTCCATCTGTGAAATTTTTAGTAAATGCGGGTAATTTTCTCATTAGATCTCAAATCATATTTTCTTAAGAGCTTTAGATTGCATTATAAGTATGAAGTTCATGATTTCTGAATCTATATTTGTATTTGACACACACACTCTCTTGGAAATCTGAAGTATTTGTTGTTTCTTGTGTATATAATTTTGATGCTTCTTATTTTTTATTTCTAGTTAATCAATTTGAGGGGGGGAAAAAATAGCTAACACATAGCAATTGCCTTCTTATTATAGTGCACACAATGGAAGAACTGAAGCTTACGGGAAACCATCTAAAAGCGTCACGACCTCTTCTGACATTCTCATCTAATTTTGGTAAAGATGCCCACTGGAAACTTATAAAGGAAATGATCATTCAGGTACTTTGGCTTTTGCTTCCTCCCTTTAAAGCAAGCAGTATTTTTGTCCTGTCTGTGTTTATTAACTATCAGAGAAAAGCTTGTTTAGGTTGTGGGTCTTATATTTATGGCTTTTAAAATACCTTGAGGAGACTTATAGCATGCTTCAGGCGTTAATACCATATTACTCAATCTTTGTTTCAAGAGTGTACAGTTCTGTAGTTGTCAATGTCATTTCGATATTTATGAATAGACCTTTTTATGTTCTGATTTTCATTTTTCTTCTTTTTCTTAGATATTTGGAACTCCAAAGGAGCACAGGAAGTCTAAGCCTTACCATGATCATGTTTTTGTTTTCTCCATTGTTGATGATCACATATGGTTCAGGAATTACCAGGTTGGTGCCCCTCCTAGTTGAACTTTGTGAATTACTCAATTCTTGATGTGCGCATTTTTTTTTTGGGGGAAGGAAGGTGGGGGGGGGGGGGGGGGAAGCTTCTTCTTAGGGCAATATGTCTCATGGTGCTGCTATCCTTTATGATTCTTCTTCTTCTTCACAGATTACAGTTCCTCATAATGAATCAGATAAGGTGGCTCAGGGAGGTCTGGGCAAAATGACCCTTGTTGAGGTTTGCTGCATATGCCTTTCAGTGAAACTTGTGGTAGCAAGTATTGCGATCTTAGCCTAATTTTGGAAACTGATTCTGTGCAGGTTGGTCCAAGATTTTGTTTGAATCCAATTAAGATATTTGGAGGCAGCTTCGGAGGACCAACACTATATGAGAATCCATTTTATGTATCACCAAATCAGGTCAGAAAGGTTTTAAGTTTTCTTCTTCGTTTTGAGTGCAAAAGTCTATGTAGCATTTGCATAGTTGACAAAATAGTACTCAAGACTCTAATGGATTTGTTGGGTACTAGTAGGATGTCTTTGGACATGCTAGGGTATGTAGTCGGCACCATTTTCTGTTATTTTTATTGAACTTTAGCGCAGAGGTTCTTGCCATCCTCACCTTGTTTGAGTATAAATTTACTTGCGTGCAAAAATGCAATATGCTTCTTGTTTTAATGCTTTCAGATTAGAGCTCTGGAGAAGAAGAATAAGGCCGGGAAGTATGCCAAGAAAGTTAAAGCTAAGACAAGGAGAAAGATGCACGAGCTTTCCAATCCATTGGAACCTGATGAATTTGCCGATATGTGGAAGGAATGATGTCTACATGATGCTTTCTGTTCTGGTGAAACAACAAGCAGAATACAGTTGAACCGCCTTTTTGTAGACATCTTATGAATGATAAAATTTTGACGACCTCTCCTGCCTTTCCAGACCATTTTCTATTTTCGGATCCCAGTGTTGATCACCTATATAGTAGAATTAGGAAATTGATGTTTGTTGTGGCATCATCTGTATCTTGAGTCTTGTTCCTCATTATTCTTGTTCAGTTGAATAGCATGGATGATTAATTTTTTTCTCTGAAGAGAGCGAAGGTACTAAGATTATTCTTTTCAAAAGTTCTCTACATCATCAGTTGAGTCGACAAAATGATGAGAAATTGCAGCTATTACCAGCCAATTTGTATTAAATTATAAGAGATTTGCTGGGTGTTGTTCCCTGCAATACTGCTGCTGAGAAATTACTAAGTGGGTAAAAAAAAATTGAAAAGATTCCCAATACAAATTATATTATTATGACCTTGTGGCTATAAAACAATGTCTTTTGTTAAAGAAAAAACATAAAAAAGGCATATAAATAACATTAAGTTTTGAGATTTTAACCTCCGAATATTCAATAAGATCACAGTAACGCAAAGTAGTAGACTTGATGAACAAAGCAAAAGACTTTAGAAAAAAAGATTTATTCATGAAGTGATGCTATTTTACATTCATGAGGTAATGCTATATTAAAAAATAATAAAAAATACTTTATATTATTATTTTTTCAATTTTGAAAGGAATCAAAAGCGTAACTTCCTAACTTTTCAAAATTTAACGATCTTACAAAATCCAATCGGTATGTTTGAAAGTTTGGTACTCATCAGCTGATGTCCCTTGACATAGTTTTGGTGTGCCATTGAACATACACAAACCAAAATAATAATTATTAACGGTAATAGTAATGCTTAAGCCAGAAACTAACAAACACCAACTTCACTGCGTTACAGATTTCAAATTAATTAGAACCCAAACATGATTAATAATATATACACAATTGCGGATTGCCCACATAACAAGATAACACTCTATCAAAGAAGAAGGTCAAAAGAACCTCTGAGAGTGAGTAACAACTTTATTTTTCACTTAATAGAAGGAAAGATGAAAGGTAGTAGTATCAGATTTTGAGTTGGAAGTAGGCAAATTCACAGCAAGATCAATCAAATTGATCCTTAATTGATAAATTAATGTGAGTCCCATTGATTAGTCCAGTCTGCTTCACTTCCCACACGTGGAATGCTGTTGATCCTAGTGTATTTATCAACCTTGAAATTGGATCCACACATGACACCTTCACTATCTACTCTTGGCATTGCCCTTATCTTGTTCATTGGATGCTCAAAGCTCATCAATCCTCCTTCACTGTGGAACATGCACCCTGCAAAAAGCAATTGTGCAAGTGTGTAACACACCCCTGTTTCATCATCTTATAGCCAATAATGGGAGAAAAAATTCAACTTACCCTGTGGGAAGGGAGCAAATGACTTGGCACATCCCTCTTTGATGACCTCCAAGTCATCAGATATGACTACAGATCCATCGGCTGCAATTCCCCAGTATAGCTTCACTCCCCCATCAGAACCCTGCAAAATTAAATAATTCATTAACAAAAAGAATTCTGCTTAATCATTTATGAAACCAAATGAGTCTGCTCTGCGTGTGCATTCGAGCAAACCCTAACCTACCAGAGCAGTGAAGACAGTGCCGGCCTTGCTATCGTAGACCACAAAAGCAAAGCTCCCATCAAGATCCTTGACAACCTGGTCAGCTGGGTAAGGACCCCGGTCTCTGAGCGTACGATACGCCTCTATCACAAACATGGCCTCATCGGTTCCCTTTGACAACCCATATTGCCTGATCAGCGAGCACAAGTTGTTCAAGGACCCCATGAACAGACAGTATATGTCCTCAAACCCGCAAAACAACCTTCGGTCCTTGGTTAAAGGTGAGTGAGGGGGGACGTAAGCAAGAACAGCAGCTTGGCCAAAGTTCATGGAGAAATTGTTATCAGGGTGACGGGAGAGGAAGTCACTGAGGGTATCATCAGGGAGTTTAGGCCTCTTCGAACATTTTTGAGACGCAGGGCTATGAAGCTCCTCAGGCGGATTGGCAAACGCCTTGTGAAATATCGCCAACATATCTTTATAACAATTTTTTTTTTTTTCTTGAGAAATTAATGATGCAACGAGGAACGAGAGAATGAAAGGATAAGCCAGACTACGCTTTTTATATATATAATAAGGTCCAGGGACATACGGTGGAGTTAATGATTTATCAAGGGGCCATCTTGTCTTTTTGTTTTATTTTATTTTTTAAAAAACGGTCAAGAGGCTGGATGACGTTGCAGGGATGGATAAGGATTCTGGAAACTTTCTCATATTCCAATGCATTCTTATCCTAAACAGTACGTTCCAGTTCCACTTGCATTTTTGTTTCTTCCATCATTTCTTTTGTTTTCCTTTGCTTCCCTTGAGTATGGTCAAGACGATGTCGTATCGTTATCGCCCTCTTTCTCTGGTGTGTCTTACAGCGTATTTATGACTCTGTATTGTGTTGTATATTAGTTTTAGTGGATTAAGCTGTATTCTATTTATTATTTTGTAATATTATGTTTGATGTAGTATGACTTGTATAATATAAAATAAAATTTTTAAGTAATATTGAATTAATTAAGATTTATTTATATTTAAAAATAATTTATTTTTTTATAATTAAAATAAATAATTTTAACTGCAGGCCACCATAAGCGGTTGTTGGTAGTTATATTTTTAGTATTATTTGAATTATATTTTAGTACTATTAAAAATTTTATTGCCAAACTATGTAATGATGTAACTATTATTAGAAAATGAATTCTCACTTGCCATAGGTCTATCCTTAAAGTTTTGGTTTTCACATTTTTTACTATAAATTTACAACAAACATAAGTTTTTTTTGCCCGTAATAACTATTCCATTACATGGCCCCGATAATAAAGATTTTAATGACACCAAATTTTAGTGCAAAGCACGATTTTATGCATAGGTCGCTGGTGGCCGACTATCTTCAAACTATCCGTCGGGAACATATTTGAGTTTTTAATTTTATTTAATATTATAATATTTTTTATTTAATTTCATTATTTTAATTAAAGAAACTTTAAAAAGTCAATATAAACAGTGGCATATTATATAAACTAGACCACTCAGTTTTATTTAATGCGGCAGTATTCATATTTTGTCACCATAATGTGAACAAGAATATTTATCAAACAAGAGATTACATTACATTGATTAATACAATCTCATATAATGTGATATGCTAAAAACATTTTAAATATTTTAATTAGTGACAGAACTATATTAAAAAATAAATTTAAAACGACATTTTTTTTGAGTTTGAAATGATATAATTAATATTTTATTATAACTATCACAACATTATAGTTAAGAAATAATTTTTCTTTACATATCGCAAACATGTTGTTTAAGCAGACAAACCTTCTTTGTTATTAGGAACTGTTATCATCATTTTCTATACGATGAATTCACAAATTAATAATTTGGTATTTGGATATGGTTTGGTGTGGACTGCTCAAGCTTTTTCCATAGCTGGTAGATGAAAATGACATGACACAGAAATTAAGAAACCGCAGGTAGCGAGCCTGTGTTTTCACAAGCAAACTGTGGATGAATGGATTTGACTGACAAATATTATAAACTGTAATTGAAATTTCTTATCTTATCCACATAAATAGATAAATGTGCAAAAAATGGTGGGCTGCTTGCCCAACCTCCTCCAGTTGCACCTCCACGGTCCCATACTAGTTGCCAGTTTTTTTCAAACAGTTCATAAAATTTTTTTCAGCATTTTATTATTATAATAATTATTTTTAAGTTCATACTAGCTATCAAGGAACTTCTTAGGTTGTTGTTTTAGGTGGCAATAAAGTTGGTGGGTCATGTTAATATCCATTTTATGTGGTGTTCAATTTGAGTTCTCTTACACTCAGATCTTAAAGATGGGTAAATTCATGATCGGATTAGGTTCGGATCAACTGGATCAGATTTTGAATTAATCGGGTTGAGAGAAAATTAATTCAAACTCAATTTAAATTTATAATCATATCTGATCTTATTTAAATAAAGTTTGAATAGGTAAAAAATTTATGTTATATATGGCTTATGTGTGCATGGTGTTTCAGATTGGATCCGGTTCGCCAAAATCCAACTCGATCAAAATGGAGTCATCCGCATCCAATTTGGGTATAAATTTTTTGGATTGGGTTGCGCCACGTTATTTATTCACCTCTAGTCGATTCATTTATTAATTTATATAATTCTAATCTTGGTTAACTCAATTCAATCATTATCATGTTATAATTGAGTCACCACTTAATAAATTTAAATTCTTTTTCATTAAAATCATATTTTTAATTTTTGTAGAACTATCTTCTTAAACTCTAATTGATTCTGTTCTAAATATGACAAATGTAATATATATTATCTATTGACTAAAATATAAGTTAATATAATATAACTAATTATAACATAAACACATTAATATAATATAACTAATTATAACATAAACACATTGTTGTGTGAGAAACTTTAAACTTAAACTCGACATGATTATTAGCTTGAATAACATGGATATGAACAATTTAATAATTTTATTAAATTTGACTTTCAAAACTTATTTATTCTTGACATATGTGTGTCGAATTAATAATTCAAATAAAATATTACCAATTTTGGTTGTATATCGTTTATTATGGAACAAGATAAAATCATGATTTATTACAAATAAGTGTGCATGCCATTGTTTTGGCATTTTTTTTTTTCAATTGTGTAACCGTGACGTGAGTCTTTGGTGACAGGCTGACAGTTTATTGTTAGGATACGGTTATTTATTTATTTATTTTTTATTTTGCTTCTTTACCCTTTTGTTCAGTTTATTGTTAGGACACGGATATTTATTTATTTTGCTTCTTTACCCTTCGTTCAGTTTATTGTTAGGAAACGGTTATTTATTTATTTATTTTTTACCTCTCGTTCTTTGCCTCTCCTCATGCAATGAGCGGCTAAAATTGAGTTAAAGTTAGTATTTATTTTATTTCATTTATAATTAAATTAACATTTTCTGCTAATTATAAAGATAAAGAGAGATCAGGAGAGAAAAAAATAAAAATAAAAGAGGATGGTGGAAATGTTCTAATGATTTAACAAACTTTGACGAATGACATCGCAACGTCATGGATTTATTATAGTATGTTTGAGAGTGTGGTAAAGTAGTTGGGCTGCTAAAACCCGATTATTAAGGTATTTGGTAACGCTTATAGCTAGATTTTGATAACTTAACAAATTTTTTCCCTAACTTCTACTCCATAACTGTACCACAGCAGCTGCAACTTAAAAGGTACAACACTTCACTCTCAAAAACACCCTTAATCAAAGAAAACCACACGAATCTAATCATTTGCAGGCTAGGCATGCATCTAATTTCTTGGGTCTTCGCATGGTTTTTTATTTGAGCTCACTTACAATCAGATTCTATAGATAAGCAAATTCATGTTTGGATTGGGTTTGGAATAGTTTTGAGTTAATTGGATTGAAAAAATAATTTAAATTTAATCCGAACTTGCATTCCTATCTGATATAAATTGAATATAATTCGGATATATTGTTTGTGTGTGCATTATGTTTCAGATCAGATTGGGCTACCAATCAGATCCAATTGGATTGGAGTCTTCGTCTAGTTCGATGCGAACTTAAATTTTTTAGATCCAATTAGATTTAGCTATTTTGCCCACCCGTCGTTGATCCATTTATTAATTGTATAAAAAAATCTAATTCTGCTTAATCAATTCATTTGTTATCATGCAATGATTGAGTCATCAATTTAATAAACTTAATTTTTTTTGATAAAAATCATATTTTTAATATTCTTAGTATTATTCTTGAACTCTAATTGATTTTGTTTTAGATATGACAAATATATATATCTCTTGACTTAAAAAATAAGTCAATATAAAGCAACTAATTATGTCATCAACAAGTTATTGTGTAAAAAACTCTAAAACTTAAATTCAACATGGTTATGAACTGAAATATCACAAATACAAATATTTTAATAATTTTATCAAATTTGACCGTCTAAACTTATTTATTTCTGTCGAATTAATAAATCAAATCAAATATTACCAACTCTGATTGCATATCCTTTATTATGGAGCAAGATAAAATCATGATTCATTACAAATGAGTGTGCATCCCATTGTTTTGGCATTTATTTTTTCTGTCCGAACTTGAATTTTTTGATCGAGTCAAGTCGAGTTATTTCGCCCACCTCTCATTGATCCATTTATTAATTGTATAAAAAAATCTAATCCTTTATTACCAATTGTTGTTGTGTATCCTTTATTATGCAACAAGATAATTTATATAAATGCTACACACAAAAATCATGGTTTATTACAAATAAGTGTGTATCTCGTTGTTTGGGCATTTATTTTTCTCTTCTTAACGGTGTAATCATGACACGACGAGTCTTGGTGACGGCGGGTTTTGATTTTGCTTCTTTTTATCCTTTTGTTCAGTTTATTGTTAGGATGAGGAATTTTTTTTTCCATTTACTTTGCCTTTCCTCAAGCAACAAGTGGCTAAGATTGAGTTTAAAAATTATTATTTTTTATTTTATTTATAATTAAGTCAAATTTTTTACTAATTATGAAGATAAAGAGAGAGAGAAAATAAAAAAGAGAGGGTGCAGGAAATGTTCTAGTAATTATTTAACGAACTTTGACGTATGATGTTATAAGGTTATAGATTTATTAGTTAAAGGAAAGCCGCTTGGACCTAATTATTCGTGGGCCTAAGACTGTGGGGAAATTTATGAAAATAACCATAAATATTTTATTATTTTCATAATTAATCCTCTCAATTTTTTTATTAACATTAGTCAAACACAAGTTTTTCTTCTCAAATTATCTTTTTTTACATACCAAAAGCAACAATCTTTCTCCCATATCGTCAAACAAAATGCAGTTTTCCACTCTTAAATCGTCAACCAACGGCGACGGCAAAAGACAATGGTAAAAGTGAATCATAATCTATCCGAGTCCAACATTAATCGGCATCAATTAGTGATATGGGTTATATTCTGAACTTGCTAAACTGAGTTGTGGGTGAATCTGGCGATGGGCTGCCTGTCCACCAAGCCTTGAGATTAATTAAAAATGTATTAATTTGATCCGGATCCAAATAATTATTTTTAATAATTTCAGGCTTAATGAATTCAATTGTACTTGAATTGTGTTACAATAGTTGGCGGGAGACATTAAAGGATGGCCGTATGGAGTATGTGAATGGTAAAAATCGAACTTTTTTTATTGGAAAAATTGTCTGTTTGATCAGTTATTGACAAAAGTATACGAGATGTTACAAATAAACCCTAATGAATATCGTATCACAATGAAGACAACTTTGAGGTCTAGTAACACATTATATCATATATGTGCACTACCCATGTATATATTTGATGATGAAATGGTGAGGGTTGTGTTGCATATGGCATCTAATGTAGCCAATTTTGGATGCAATCCTATATTCATAACCACATCACCTCGAGTTCTGAGCGAATGTATTGAACCGCATATCGATACAGAAACTTCGTTTAGAGCAAATATGTCTGGCCCCGATAATGATGAAGAGGTGTTGCCAAAGACAATATCGTTACAGCAATATTACTCTCCAATCCACGACAATTATGACAACATTAATGATAACAACGTTACATTACAAGATGTTGGAGCAATGGTATTCCCAATAATGACGTCGTTGCAGTAACGGTATTTTCCGTATCACAACAATGATTTTCAGGATAATAGTGATTTTCATGATGAGACAGAGGGGGATAATGTTTGTGCAGAACCTTTTAATAATACGAGGGACACTCATTTCAATAATGATAGTGATGATGGAGGAGTCGATCCTTCGAATGTTCCGTCAGTTCAATATGAGGATGAGTGTGAAGACAACACTCCTGTGAATAACAGAAGTAATAGACCTATTCCTTTTATGATTCCTTTGAAAAGGAGAATTGACCCCCTTATAAGTCTTACTCCAACTTTGCCTTCGAGCATGGTTGCTCCAAGTTTTGTTAGTAATTGTGACTCAGACGATATCAGTGTGGGTAAGCTATTTGCTGAGAAGAATGAGTTTATATTACAACTACGCAAGGTGGCCTTTAGAGATAAGTTTGATTTCAAGATTGCACGGTCTACTACGACACGTTTCGAGGGTCACTGTTGTTCAGAATCATACAAATGGCGTATTTGAGCAACTAGATGTTCGAATAAGTAAAATATTCCTTGGATGGTGAAGAGAATTGATAATATATACGCTTGTCATAATGAGGTATTAGTTGATGGACGTCATCAAGTAAGGAGCTGGATTGTCGGTCATATTATCATAGAAAAATATATTCAAGATAATAAGATTTATACTCCGAATGACATAAGAGCAGATATGCAATAGGAATACGATGTTCAGTTAACATACCAACAGACATATCGGGCGAGAGAAGTTGGTATTGAAATAGTTCGAGGCAATCCTGCAGAGTCATACAGCTTGCTCCCTAAATACTCTCACGTACTAACTACAGCGAATAAGGGTATAGTCACTCACCTCGAGCAGGATGGAGATGGTAATTTTTTATACTACTTTGTAGCATTCGGATCTTCCATCAAGAGTTTTATGCAGTATATTCGGTCTGTCATTACTGTAGATGATATTTATCTAAAGGGACTATATCGTGGAAGTATGTTCGTGGTAACATGTCTTGATGGTAACAATCAATTGTATCCGTTAGCCATTAGGATCATGGATTCAGAAAATAATGATGCTTGAGAATGGTTTATGATGAAGGTACACGAAGTGATTGGCGATAGACTTAAGTTGGTAATTATCTCTAATACATACACTGCCATCAGGAGAGCCGTTCTTAAAGTATTTCACAATGAGACTCATGTCGTTTGTTTTTACCACGTCAAAAGTAACATTAAGTCACAGTTTAGAATGTCCAAAGCTCTTTAGGATCTATTTGAGTCTGCCTTTATTAATGCAGTAAAAGCATATGGCCACGAGGAATTTAAGAGACAACTTGAAGGGCTGTGGATGATCCACTCGAATGCGGTTGATTACCTAGAAAATAATGTCGGCACGTGTAATTGGGCAAGGTCTCAGTTTGAAGGTAGGAGGTACAATATACTTACCACTAATATCACGGAGAGTGTTAATTCTTTCATGAGAGAACCTCAAAAATTTCCTAATACTTATCTTGTTGATCACTTTAGGAAAATATCGCAGCAATGATTTTTTGATAGAAAAATTGTGGCTGAATCAATGACTACTCGGCTAGCAATATGGACAGATGAAATAGTCACTGAGAGAAGAACTATAGCTGAAAGAATGATAGTTCGGCCAGTGTCTCCGCATCAATTTCAAGTTATAGGCGGTGGGCTTAAAAAAGGTTTGGTTGACTTACAAAAGAGAACTTATACCTGCAGAGTGTTTCAGCTTGATCAGCTTGTATGTGCTCATGCAATTGCGGCATGTCTAAAACATTGGGTGGATTTTATTAACCTTTGCTCGAACTTTTACACTACAGAATCTTTGGCGATGACTTATACACAACTAGTGGAGCCAGTTGGTGATGTGGCTGATTGGGAAGTTCCAGATGAAATTCAGGAGATGCAAGTATACCCACCAGTTAATGCACCACCACCTAGCCGTCGTAAAGAACTCAAAATACCCTCGGCTAGTGAGGACGTTAACCGGCGGACTGTAAAATGCGAGCGGTATCATGAATTGGGCCATAATCGTAAGCGATGTAAGAATCTCATTGCGTCGACTCGAAGTTAGTTGTATTTTGTGTGTTATTCGTTGATTAAAACTGTTATTATTTTTTGTGTTTTATTGGTTAAAACTGTTACTATTTTTTGTGTTTCGTTGGTTAAAACAGTTATTATTTTTTGTGTATTGTACACTTATATGTCATAAATCTTCATTTTATTTTAAATATTAAAATGTGATCACTAAAATTATATAAACTTAAGTGCGCAAATTAAATTAAAAATTCAAGTTTCAACATTCAAATTACTATAACGGTTTACAATATTGTCATTAAATATGTCAACCGCAATTTTCTTTCTAAAATACTCGACATGACTAGCATTAAATTTCAATCTAAGCCCAAACATTAAATACATCGTAACCATCAATACAAAAGCACCGAAATCACCAATTCCGGGCTCTTATTGTGGCACGCTCTTAACTGCGATAACTTTCTAGGGGTCTGCACTCCGCAATTCAGGTCGTATATTGTAGAAGCCAATATATTCCAACCATCAAGGGAATATAACTTCAAGTTAATAGAGATGAGTAACTGTATATAAAAATTGAAAAACATGTTCATTATATATGAAATTGAAATACAACGAAGAAAAAGCATCAACTCGAATATTTTCATTGTGGAGTATGTGAAATGTAATAAAATACATACCATATCGACATCCGTTATTGATTTGGACATTGTGTGCTGTCGCCTACAAAGATAACTACTCAAGCAGTCGTCGAATACTAATGAATCGACCGCACAATCCCTGTTGTTTTATAACTAATTCAAGAACACCTAGTACATAGATAACCAAGAAATGCATAAATTAACAGAACTTAAAGGTAATAATTAAACAAATTAAATAGTATTTACAAGTTTTGTCGGCACGTTACCCAAAAAAATGTGTCAGTATGTGTAACACGTCGAGCTAAGGCATTCAAATACTGCCGTTATTTCTTGCTAATCAAGCGGAGATACTCGTGAATATAGTGTAGAGAAACAGAAACATTATGATTTAAAAAAAAATTTATACACAAATCCACAACACTAAAAAAACTTCAAAAATATAAATACTTCATCGCCTATCCATCCCATCGAGGCTGTACCTAAAATTATTTGAAAGAATGACCGCGAGTGCTGGATTCTCCAATCCACTGTGATATCACCAGCAAACCATCGATCAAACTTAGCAAACAGACTAGAGTCCTCCAATCCTTTCAATGGATTTACATCTACATTCATACTCACGCCAATCGTACGCTGCATGATTTGAGGTCGAGGTAAAGGCCAAACGTTCTGTCCTCGCCTGACTAGAGGAATCATGTAAGGACTGTTATAAACATACGACGGCATGTATGCGCTGCCGAACTTACTAACGCTCGGAGACACCTCAGTGAACACCTGCATGCTCTCCCCACTAATATCCCCGTAGAAACTATACAATGACGTGGGCGTAGACAAATTTTGATTGTCCATGTTAGTATACACTCCATAGTGTTATGGGACATGTCCATTCGCAAAGAAAAAAATATTAAACAACTATCAAAATAAAAGTTAAACGAATATAATTATTAAATTTAAATTTGCTCACCACATACGAGCGTGCAACGGGAGAATCCTTAGTTGGACGTTTAGAAAATGTGTCAATAAAGCCAATAACGGTTTCTTTAAAATCTTTTAATTCTAACTTCATTTTATACATGTTACGATCAATCTTATCAAGCCGTCGTCGTATATAATCATTAAATTGCTTTGTCCTCGACTATTACAAAAGAAAAAAATAAAACTTTAGAATAACAGTAAAATAATAATGAATTATAAAGGAAAAATATCGTATATTATTTATAATAAATACCTCACGTGCGTCATCAGAGTTGTTTGATTGCTCCCGGTGGTCATCAACAGCCACCTCATCCTCAGAAGTGTCATGACGCTGCTTTGGTATTGGGTTTGGTATGTCGTCATGATCGTCATGCTCATCTGATTGCCTTGTAACCAACGGCATCGCGTTGATTGAGGGTTGGCGCTGTATAAAGTATCATTTAAAATTTGTAAATGAAAAGTCAAAAATTTCGATTAAAAAATTGATCGTACTTACAGTATACTGACCTTATAAACCCAGTCTGGAATGCTTTGTATGTAATCTGTTGTGCAAATTTTATTGAACTCGCAAGCGCACGAATCTGTTGTAGTATAACTTAATGGTGCGAGTGTCGATCCCACGAGGAGGTGGATTTTAATTATTTATAGAATTAATTCTGTAAATGGATGGTTGGATTTATAGTGGAAATGATTTTGATTATGCTAAAACTTAAATTAAAATGGCAAGATTAAATTCTGGAATTGGAAATAAAATGGCAGGAATAAATTGAAGTGTAAATCAATTGAAATGACGTACTTAGGTATCCAGATCCGTATCAACATGCATCATGGGCTAAATATTCCATATTAATACCAATTAAATCATGAGAGGGGAATCCATACCTCATGAACCACGCTCTAATAAATATGGTGCTAAGGGCTTACCGTGCCAAATAATAATAATCTTATACTAGGGTGCCGGTGAAACCAGGGCAGTACTAGACAAGATTAGTATTATTTGTCGACGAGAAGTCAAAACATCCACAAAAACTAGAGGGGAAGAGAAAATAAATTTACCAAATCAAGCCCACGACACATGTTGAGACTTCACCTTCAACCCAAGCTTGAAAGAAAATTAGCCACTCATAGTTGAACTAGGGGCAAAATGGGAATTTATTAAAATACGAAGAAAATACAAGATAGAGAGAGAATTACAGAAAATGAATCCTAAAAATGGATTCAGAGGTGCTTAATTAGGGGGGGAGGCCCCCTTTTTATAGTTACATCGAGTAAATCATGGCCATCGGATTAAAAACAGTTTGGACGCTCAGGATTTCGCCACGTTATCAGCCACTATTTGCACAGTATAGTCAACCGCCACTATTTGCACAGTATAGTCAACCGCCACTATTTGCACAGTATAGTCAACCGCCACTATTTGCACAGTACAGTCAACCGCCACTATTTGCACAGTACAGTCAACTGCCACTATTTGCACAGTACAGTCAACCGCCACTATTTACACAGTAACGCCAACAGTACCCGTATATGTGAATAGTACCGTACATGTGAACAGTACCGTACGTGTGAACAGTGTCATTTTTCCTTTTATACTCCTCCTAAGGTTTTCGACCGTCCTGAGTTCAAAAATGATGTCCGTTTTGCCATTTGATCTCTCGTTTATTGTGAAATGACTATGATGCCCCTAAAATACATCAAATACTTAATTAAAATAAAACACACATAATTAAAGTACAAGAAATTTAAACACATAAAAGTAACGGTTGTTAGCAATACTTGATATATAAAATAACGATTTCTCCTTTATAAATATACACTTTCTAACACTCAACACACCCCCCAACCAGCTTATTGCTAGTCCCTAGCAAATAAAGCGAAAACAAAAATTCAAAAAATGATTTTTTTTAAACCTCTTTTTATTCAATCAGATTAATGATAACAATCAAATAAAAGTATAAGCATTATCTCAAGTTTAAAGAAACATCACACCCACATCAACCATCCACATGAATCAGCCTGGTAGACTTTGTTGTAGCTACCTTTAAGAATGACATGTTAAACCCCAAAATCTCACTGGAAGTAGTGACACTCTCACAAAGAAATTAAACCCAAATAAAAATAGTCACTCCAATGAATGGTAATTGAGAGAAGATAATAAGAAGTGGTCTCACATGCTCTCACCAAAAAGAAATATGCCCTTAACTTAGAAATAATACGATCTCCAGTCAAATAAAAATGCTGGTCAACCCATTTTATTTATTATAATTATTTTTTTTTTATGCATCACTACATCTTTTTAGCCCATATAATTAGCTTCTACTTCAGATTATAGTTCCCTAAAATCAAGAAGGACTTTTATTAGGACGTAACGTAGGCTAGGGACATAGCTAACAAAGAAGGAAAATAAGGAAGACAAAATGTATGTTTGAGAAAAATGCATAGAATTTTTTTTTTTTTGAAAGTTACAAGGTGGATTTCACCTATTATTGTTGTTTTTTTTTTTGAAGCAACAATTTTTGTTTCTCTCTTTTTTTTTCTTTTTTTTCTTTTTTTTTTTTGAACTAGGCATAACTTGAATATACAAAATATTTATTTACAGTTTTCTCAAACATAAAAAGGTGATGGATCTTATAAGATATTGGGTAATACTCCAAATCGGAGTGGGTCAAGATAATAAGTTGAGAAAGAAAAGTTTTTTTTTTTTTAAAGGCTCAAAAGGGCTAACTATGGATATTCATAAAAGGGATGGCTAGAAAGGCTCAAACGGATCAAAGAGGGCCTTTCCATCATCTTTTAGGACTCTAAATAATCTTCCACATCTACTAATTAAATGGGCTTCCAAATGTAACAACACACTATTTTTTTTTTTTTAAAATTTTTTTTTTTAGGGTTAACTCAAAAGCAATCTGGAGATCGTGTACAATAATAAACTGTTAAGCTATATAAAGAATGGGCAAAAGGGTTACTCTCCAAGAAAAATAATAGGCTCAAAAACTCACTTGGTATTTATTATGACATGTTCATTCCTTTAAGCAACTCATTTTTGTCTCCGACATCAACATGTAGAGTAGCAAACATAGTGTAACATTACTTCAGACTAAAGATAATACAAATACTAAAATTTGAAATCATCATGTTATCCAATGTTAAAACAAATCAAAATTTTTTTTTTTTAAACAACACCCTACCCCCCAACCTATTCTAAACGTAAAAAGAAAATATGCATGCAGAAATGTGAAGATGATGCAGAAAAATTAATTAGAAAATGATAGAAAATGAATTTTTTTTTTTAAGAAGATGCGTTTCTAGAGGCACTACACTCTATATTCAGCCATCTTTGACTCAAAAAATTTTTGTTGGAAATTGTATATTTATAAAGGAGAAATTAAAAAGAAAAAGAAAAATGAACATCAAAACATAACAAAGAAAAAGAAAATATATGAAATTTTTTTTTTATTTTCAAACAATGAAGATGCGTTTCTAGAGTCACTACACTCCATATTCAGCCATCTTCAACACAAAAAGTTAGCAACAGTTAGTTTTTACAACAAAAATTAGTAAAAACTTAACCAAGATTCCACAATTGTCCATTATTCCCTCCCCCCAACCAGAACGAAACATTGTCCTCAATGTTTTAAAGAAAAGAAGTAGAGTTCAGAAGACATCACCTGGTTGGTGCAACACAGAAGAAAATATTTACAGGCGAAGAGTTAAATCTAATTTGTACTTCTTACTGCGGCTATTGTTACCATCATCATTTGAACGCTCCAACACAAAGCTCCAGGGGTCTGGCTCTGGTTTATAAGCTTGTAACATGTCAAGTAGCTCATTAGCAGTGTGAGCACAAATAAAAAGTTTTTTCGCACTGGAAGGAATAAAGTAGTTTTTTATTGCATGGTTAAGAAATGCGATAAAGCCATCATAAAAATTATTGACATTTAACAAACCGATGGGTTTCTGGTGAATGTGCAGTTGGGCCCAAGATGCTAGTGTGATAAGTGCCTCTAGTGTTGCAAGATCTCCTGGCAGGAAAATAAAAGCATCAGCATGATTGAGCATTTCAGTTATCCGTTCTTGCATACCTGAGACGACTAATTCTTCTCCAGTCGTGGAGTCAGACACACTGCCCAAAGGTTTTAGGACTCTAGGGATGATGCCTAACACTTGGCTTCCTCTGACAAGAGCAGCTTCTGAGACCAATTTTGATAACCCTCGGTTACCTCCTCCATACACTAAGTGTAATTTTCTCTCTGCTATGTTTCGACCAAGATCTATGGCTACATCAACGAACTCTTTATGTTTGCCATAGGTAAATCCAGAAAGCACACAAATGTTCTTGAATTGTCTATTGGGAGTAGCTGCCATTGGGATATTTCTCAAAAACAATTTGTGAGTGCTTAACAAAAAGTCATATTTAAGATTCTTGGTGACAATGGATCACAACTGTGTATGAGGTGGCGGGTCAATGTCAAAAACGCGTAAAGCACATGGCTCGATAGTCAAAAAGAAAACAGTAAAAACAAACAGTAAGAAAATTATTAAAAACAATAATGCACTGATAAAGCAACAGTGAAATAAAATAAAATAACAGTAAAGTAAAAGGATATTGACAGGTAGTTGCGACTGTGGCTCACATCTTCCTCTGGTTTTACGTCCAGAAACGGCTTGAACGCCCTCTATGGGTCGAGGATAGGCTTCCCATCCAATTTTCTTATAAACTGGCAAACAGGGTCTTTTATAGTCAGATTCCCGAGACTATATCGTGCATGTTCTTTCTGGAATAATGGCCATAACTGGAGAATCGCTCCTTGCACATATCCACTAGGATGCGTTTCAAGAGACAAAAGGATATCATCCAATGACTCCTTATTCAAGCCATCCCTAATGAATTGAATTTTATCTTCCCTGTTATCAGATACCATTCCTAAAGAACATCGGTTTTTATTGCAATTCATTCTGGCACACTTATGACAAGCAACAGAAATTCTTCGAGCTCGTCGTTTTCTTGCATAGTTTCCTTTCCCACAACCAGGCATGTATGCAATAAATTTTGGAGGTAACTCACCTGCCAATCGTCCTTTTGCTTCAATTAACCAACGGATGTCAGCAGGTATGTTATTCCTCATGAGCAGTCGCATGCGTTCGGACCGAGTTTTGTAGATCGTAAGGAGGGCATTCTGAGGGAGTGAAGGGAATCGCTTGTGAAGCTTCGCTAGAATCTCGGTTTTGTCCATTCTTTCACCTCAGAATATCAGTTATTAAGGGAAACTGAAGTAACCGACTTGATTGTCACGGAGTACCGTTATCTGCCACTTCATCGGGGTAACAAACTAAAGCACACAAACAGAAAAACAAATTGAAACACACAAAGAAAATTAAAATCGTCCTCTTATTGAATTTACCTCAAGCTCCAACTGGATGTCGAAAACACTTTTCTCAATATCTCTGAGTTGGCGTTCTAAATCCTCAACGTAGGCTACTAACTCTGGTGGTTGTAGAGCCCAAATACGATGTGTTTTACAAGAGTGAATCTGTCTTTTGAGATGAGTTTTGACACGTTGAAGTGGTTTAAGAATGTTCAGGAGGAACGGTCTAAGTAAGAGACTCATGATTAACAATGATAAAAGAAAAGTTAATGACAAAAGAAACACACTTATGCAAAAATAAATTCAATTAGCAAAAGAATAAAAATAAATAAAGAAAGAAAAGTCCAACCACCGAAAAGAAAAAATCAATTCAAATCTGGTGGGTCACTCAAATTTATTTCGGTGTCTTCTCCATGTGGTTGGTATTCTAGATATGGCTTTAATCTTTGACCATTAACTTTAAATGTGACACCGTTCTTTGGGTCTTTAATTTCAATTGCCCCATGTGGAAAAACAGAATGAACAATAAATGGACCAGACCAACGAGAGCGTAACTTACCTGGGAATAGGTGCAAGCGAGAGTTGAATAAAAGCACTTTCTGACCTGGAGTGAAAGATTTTCTCATAATATGCTTGTCATGGAAGACTTTCATTCGTTACTTGTAAATTTTGGCATTTTCGTACGCGTCATTGCGAATTTCTTCAAGTTCTGCCAGTTGTAATCTTCTTTCTGAGCTGGCTTGATGCATGTCGAAATTGAATTTCTTGATAGCCCAATATGCACGATGCTCGAGTTCCACAGGTAGGTGGCAAGCTTTTCCATACACTAGCCTATAGGGTGACATCCCAATCGGGGTCTTGAAAGCCGTTCTATATGCCCATAATGCGTCATCAAGTCTTAATGACCAATCTTTTCTGTCCGGCCTCACCGTCTTTTCTAATATGTGCTTTAGTTCTCGATTGGAGATCTCCACTTGGCCACTGGTTTGCGGATGATACGGGGTCGCCACTTTATGAGTGATTGAATACTTTGTCAAAAGAGCTTTGAATGCTTTATTGCAAAAGTGGGCACCACTATCACTGATTATCGCTCGAGGGAATCCAAAGCGTGAAACAATGTTACTTTTCAAAAACCCTATCACCACTTTGTGATCATTAGTTCTGCATGGAATCGCTTCTACCCATTTCGATACGTAATCAACAGCTACCAAGATGTATTGATGGCCAAAAGAAGGGGGAAAGGGTCCCATGAAGTCGATACCCCATACGTCAAAAATCTCAACCACTAAAATTGGATTTAATGGCATCATGTTCCTTCGTGTAATGCTCCCCATTCGTTGACACCTATCACATGAAGAACAAAAAGTATAAGCGTCTCGAAATATAGTTGGCCAATAGAAACCACATTGTAAAACTTTAGTCGCTGTTTTCTTAGCACTGAAATGGCCTCCACAAGCTTGTTCATGGCAGAATGAAAGGATATTCTGAATTTCATTTTCTGGGACACATCGTCTGACAATTTGGTCTGCACAATATTTGAACAAATATGGGTCATCCCAAAAGAAATTCTTTATTTCTGCAAAGAATTTGGCCTTGTCTTGCTTAGTCCAATGCTCTGGAAGTTTGCCTGTAACAAGATAATTAACTATATCAGCATACCAAGGTAAAACTTCCACACTCATTAATTGTTTATCTGGAAAGAACTCATTCAATGTTAGTGGCTCTGTAATTGTGTCAAAATGAAGACGAGAGAGATGGTCCGCCACAACATTTTCTGTGCCTTTCTTATCTTTGAATTCCAAGTCAAATTCCTGCAAAAGTAACACCCAACGAATTAGTCTAGCTTTTGCATCTTTCTTCGTGAGAAGATATTTCAGAGCAGCATGATCTGTGAACACAATTATTTTACAACCAATGAGATAAGATCGAAATTTTTCCAATGCAAACACTACTGCTAGCATTTCTTTTTCAGTAGTTGAATAGTTCAACTGTGCATCATTCAATGTCATACTAGCATAATAAATAACATGGGGAATTCGATCAACTCTTTGTCCTAATACTGCTCCTACTGCATAATCAGATGCATCACACATGAGCTCAAATGGTAAGCTCCAGTTTGGGGGCTGAATGATGGGTGATGTTGTCAACAATTGCTTTAATTTTTCAAAAGCCACAAGACATGAATCATTAAAGATAAAAGGTGCATCATTAGCAAGTAAATTGCATAAGGGTCTAGAAACTTTGCTAAAATCTTTAATGAAACGTCTGTAAAAACCAGCATGCCCAAGGAAAGATCTTACTTCTCTGACTGTTTTGGGTGGAGGAAGATTGGAAATGAGATCCACCTTGGCTTTGTCAACCTCAATACCTTTGCTCGAAATGATATGACCGAGAACAATACCTTGTGTTACCATAAAATGACACTTCTCCCAATTTAAGACTAAGTTCTTTTCGATACATCTCTGCAGAACTAGTGTTAGATGACGTAAACATTGATCAAATGAATCACCAAAGACAGAAAAGTCATCCATAAAGACCTCAAGGAATCGTTCAACCATATCAGAAAAAATGCTTAACATGCATCGTTGAAATGTAGCAGGTGCATTACATAATCCAAATGGCATTCTCCTATATGCAAAAGTGCCAAAAGGGCAAGTGAAAGTGGTCTTCTCTTGATCTTTTGGTGCTATGGGAATCTGATTATATCCTGAGTAGCCATCTAGAAAGCAATAAAATTCGTGACCTGCTAACCTATCAAGCATTTGATCGATGAATGGTAAAGGAAAATGGTCTTTACGTGTGACAGAATTCAACTTCCTATAATCAATGCACACACGCCATCCTGTAGTTACTCTAGTTGGTATCAATTCATTATCGGCATTCGTAACTACAGTGATTCCTGACTTTTTGGGGACAACTTGTACAGGACTGACCCATGAACTATCAGAAATTGGGTAAATGATACCTGCGTCTAATAGCTTAAGGATTTCTGTTCTAACAACTTCTTTCATATTAGGATTCAACCGACGTTGCATTTCCCTAGTAGATTTAGCATTTTCATCAAGGTGAATGTAATGCATGCAGTCTACTGGATTTATACCTTTTATATCCGCTATGGTCCATCCTAATGCTCCTTTGTGTTCTTTTAAAACATCCAACAACTTACCTTTTTGTTCGTCATTGAGGGATGATGAGATGATTACCGGTAAAGTACTTTCGTCCCCCAAAAATGCATATTCCAAAGTGTTGGGCAATGGTTTGAGCTCGAGTTTCGGTGGTGATTCTGATGATGGAATGAGTTTCTTCTCTGATGGCGCTAGTTGTTCAACTCTTGGCTTCCATTTATTAGTGTCCATAGATGGTGCTGAGTCAAGTAGGGCGTTGACCTCATCGACCGATCTGTCAATATCAAAATCCAAACCAAAGTGTGTTAAACATGTTTGTAAAGGATCATCACTAAGGTTTGAAACAAATGTGTCATCAACTAATGCTTCAATTAAATCCACATCAACAATTCCGTCATCTGTATTGTGAGGTTGTTTGGCAATGTTGAAGATGTTCAGCTCCATAGTCATGTTGCCAAATGACAACTGCATATTTCCAGTCCTGCATTGAATGTGAGCATCCGCAGTTGCCAAGAAAGGTCGGCCTAGAATAATGGGGATGTGCTTCCTTGACTCCTGTATTGGTTGAGTGTCAATTACAATGAAATCAACAGGAAAATAAAACTTGTCTACCTGGATAAGCACGTCCTCCACAATACCACGAGGTATTTTCGTGGACCGATCTGCAAGCTGTAACACCACTGGAGTTGGGTGTAATTCTCCCAATCCAAGTTTCACGAAAACAGAATAAGGCAACAAATTTACACTAGCTCCTAAATCCAACAAAGCATTCTCAACTGTGTGGTTCCCTATGCTACATGAGATAGTAGGGGAGCCTGGGTCTTTGCATTTTAAAGGAATTTTATGTTGGAGTATAGAACTAACGTTTTCTGTTAAAAATGCCTTCTTTTGAACATGCATATTTCTCTTTTTAGTGCACAGGTCTTTAAGAAACTTGGCATAAGATGGAATTTGTTTAATAGCATCAAGCAATGGGATGTTAACACTTACCTGTTTAAAGATTTCGAGAATCTCACCTGTGGATTTTCCCTTTTTCCCTTTAGCTAACCTCTGAGGAAATGGAGCTTTTGGAACATATTCTCGTGGGTTGGTGTCTTCTTTTTCCTCCGGTGATGAGTCCTCAACGTTCACAGGTACAATTTGATTGTCTTTTGTCACTGGCATCTCCACTTTGTTGTCGACTTCTTTTCCTTTCCGTAAGGTCATGACAGCTTTGACCTCTCCATGCTGTTGTGGTGAACTGCTACTTGCTTCATGTACTCCTTTAGGGTTAGGCACTGGTTGACTTGGAAATTTACCTTTCTCAACAGTCATTGCCAAGGTCTGAACTGAAGAAGCAAGTTGTCCCACCATCTTCTCCAAGCTTGAAACTGATTGGGCTTGTGAGTTGAAGCCCGCTCTCAACTCATTTCGTAGTCCATCAATGGTGCGGTTCTGTTGCTCAATCGTGGAGTGAGTGACATTCTTGAAATTCTGGAATGCATCCTCCCACGGTCTGGGTTGAGAGTAATTCTGATTCTGATTAAATGGTCTGAATGGTGGCTGAGAGGCTTGAGGATTTTGAGGAATTTGTTGCATTAGTGGAGCTGGAGCTGCTGGTCCATTTTGTTGGAATCCTTGAGACCATGAAAAATTGGGGTGGTCTCTCCATCCAGGGTTGTATGTGTTGGAGTACGGGTTATAATTTGATGGTTTTCTTATTACTCCTATGGCATTGGCTTGATCTGGATATGAGTCAAGGTCATGTGGCTCTGTTGATTTAGCAGTCGATAACGATGCTATTTGTCGAGAGAGACCTTCAATTATTGCTTTGACTTCTTTGATTTCTGAATTGGATTCGCCAATGTGAACCTCATTCACTCCCTTAACCCTTCTGGTATTCCTGAGTGATCGACTCCGTTGTTGGGAATTATCTGCTTGTCGCTGGAAGAATTCCCAAATCTCTGATGCACTTTTTGACATTAGCTCTCCTCCACTTGTCGCCATTAGCCATTCTTGCACATTTGGTAATAAGCCCTCCAAGAAGTATTGGCATTGGTGCCATTTCTCGTACCCATGATGTGGACACTTCAAGAGTAGCCCATTGAATCGCTCCCATGTTTCGAAAAATTGCTCGTCATCTCTCTGGGTAAACTCCGAGATTTCCCTGCGAATAGCATTTGTTTTATGAACTGGGAAATATTTATTTAAAAATTTTGTAACCATTTGTTCCCATGATGCAATACTATTAGCAGGTAATGTATTAAGCCATGAACGAGCTCTATCTTTTAAAGAAAATGGGAATAATCTAAGTTTTACATCATCATCTGAAAAATTCTCATATTTAAATGTTTGACAAATTGCATGAAAATCATTCAAATGATTGTATGGGTCCTCATTTTCTAGGCCATAGAACGTGGGGAGACAATTTAGCACACTAGGTTTTAATTCAAAACTCCTAGCAGCTACATTTGGGTACCGTATGCATGATGTGCTCAAATTAGCTAAGGGACTAAAGTAGTCCTTAAATGGCCTCTCCTGTGGTGCTTGTAAATCCATTTTGTTAATGTTTTTGTGTGTGCGAAGTGTTTTCTCTAATTCAAGGTCTATAGGTTCAAGATTGGGTAATAATGACCTACGACCATGCATACAAGAAATACAAGAATAAATGGAAAACAAAACAAATAAAATAAAAATAAAAATAAAACAAATAAAGAAGAAGGAGAAATTACGATACTAACCTTGTTGCGCTATTACAAACTTACTATAAAAACACAAGAACAAATACGTGAAATAAACTAACTAAAAATAAATTAATAAGATAAATAAAAATGACAAAGAAGAAATAAAAATTAACTTGAAAATTAAATTGCAGAATTTAAAGTAAAGAAAAAGAAAAGAAATACTAACCTCTAAGTGTAGATTCACTTTTTATTTTTTTAAAAAAAAATATAAAAGAAAATTAAATGGAAATATTCACAAAAATTAATTCTATGAATTAAAATTACTTACCTCCCCCGGCAACGGCGCCAAAAACTTGTTGTGCAAATTTTATTGAACTCGCAAGCGCACGAATCTGTTGTAGTATAGCTTAATGGTGCGAGTGTCGATCCCACGAGGAGGTGGATTTTAATTATTTATAGAATTAATTCTGTAAATGGATGGTTGGATTTATGGTGGAAATGATTTTGATTATGCTAAAACTTAAATTAAAATGGCAAGATTAAATTCTGGAATTGGAAATAAAATGGCAGGAATAAATTGAAGTGTAAATCAATTGAAATGACGTACTTAGGTATCCAGATCCGTATCAACATGCATCATGGGCTAAATATTCCATATTAATACCAATTAAATCATGAGAGGGGAATCCATACCTCATGAACCACGCTCTAATAAATATGGTGCTAAGGGCTTACCGTGCCAAATAATAATAATCTTATACTAGGGTGCCGGTGAAACCAGGGCAGTACTAGACAAGATTAGTATTATTTGTCGACGAGAAGTCAAAACATCCACAAAAACTAGAGGGGAAGAGAAAATAAATTTACCAAATCAAGCCCACGACACATGTTGAGACTTCACCTTCAACCCAAGCTTGAAAGAAAATTAGCCACTCATAGTTGAACTAGGGGCAAAATGGGAATTTATTAAAATACGAAGAAAATACAAGATAGAGAGAGAATTACAGAAAATGAATCCTAAAAATGGATTCAGAGGTGCTTAATTAGGGGGGGAGGCCCCCTTTTTATAGTTACATCGAGTAAATCATGGCCATCGGATTAAAAACAGTTTGGACGCTCAGGATTTCGCCACGTTATCAGCCACTATTTGCACAGTATAGTCAACCGCCACTATTTGCACAGTACAGTCAACCGCCACTATTTGCACAGTACAGTCAACTGCCACTATTTGCACAGTACAGTCAACCGCCACTATTTACACAGTAACGCCAACAGTACCCGTATATGTGAATAGTACCGTACATGTGAACAGTACCGTACGTGTGAACAGTGTCATTTTTCCTTTTATACTCCTCCTAAGGTTTTCGACCGTCCTGAGTTCAAAAATGATGTCCGTTTTGCCATTTGATCTCTCGTTTATTGTGAAATGACTATGATGCCCCTAAAATACATCAAATACTTAATTAAAATAAAACACACATAATTAAAGTACAAGAAATTTAAACACATAAAAGTAACGGTTGTTAGCAATACTTGATATATAAAATAACGATTTCTCCTTTATAAATATACACTTTCTAACACTCAACATAATCCTTCACTGAGAGCCAATATTTTCGGCTACTCTCCTTTGAATTTGGCTCAAGAGTTTGTAAAAAGTCCCCCTGCCATAAATTCAATTGAAAATTTTAAGTATATATAACCTAAATTTAGTAAAGTTAAAATAATAACTAATATATAGTACTTAAAAGACGAGATTCGTCGTTAAAGAACGAATAAACCTCCGCAAAGTTGATTCTCAAAGACGTCATGGGCTTCCATTGCATAATGCGGGAAATCTTCTTTTTCGTTTTGACAACTCATGTTGATGGCAAACTTCCGATTACTTTGTAAATCCAAGCTTACAACAACCAAAATGAAAAATCAAATAAAACAACTATCAAATATTTAATACTATAAAAATTATTAATAAACAAAAAAAGGCACCTGAACCCCGAACGTAAAGCCATAAATATTGTATTTTTCAATGTTATGATCTGCATTTTTCAACCAAATCCTCTTAAATTTCTCATTTTTCTCGAACAGTGCATTGTCAAGACTCTCGTAAATCATTTCCCACGACAATAGACTCCATGGATGCTTTCAGAAGTACTCTATATCATCAACTTGGTCAAGCCAATCAAAATTGATTTGACAATAATTTTTTCTTGCATTTAGTACTCTGTCCGCAAAATAAAATAGCGCAATCTTTAATGTGTCCATATCGTCAATTTCCTCAAATTTCAACTTTTAAAATACTGCATCGAATTCATTCACATTGATCTTACGATGCACACCACCAAAATACGTATTCTGTAGCCTTTGCTCCATTTCATTATTTTTTTTGTTTGGTATCAATACCAAATGAAAGTCCAGTAATCAAGCACCATTCGACAATTGACAAGCGAATCAAAACCAATTTGAAATCATAACTGATCCTCACGGCTATCTTCTTCATGGGCCACTTGCCTTAGTAAAAAATTGTACAAAATTACCCCACTAAATGGAAAACTTCGACACTCCAATAAATGCCCAAATATATCCTTTTTGAACGTACTCAACTACCACTTTGTTAATTTTTCCTCGATGGCTTTTACGACCGAAGATAACTTATACACGCTCGAAATTCGACCAGAAAAGTGATCGGCATAACGAAAATACATCTTGCCTACTTCAATATCCGGTGATTCTGATTATCTATAATATTTATAAAATTATTACATTACATTTACAGAAAAATTGACTCGTAAAAAAAAAGGGCACCGTAATTTTTAGTGCGACAGCGGGGCGTGCGCACGCCCTGCCCTCTTCTCTCCCCACCCCCAAAATTAATCCACAACACTCCAAAATCCAAAAACAATACTCCCAAACACTACCAACCACCAGAAACACCACCACCATCACCATTATTCTCAAATTAGAACCATTATTATTCTAAAATTTCATTTTAAATTAATGAAAATAAGAAAAATGACTAACCTAGGGATGCCGGTGAGAGATGGAGCCGCCGCCGAAGAGGATTGATGTTACCGCCGATGATGGGAGTTGGATCGGTTTGGGAGAGATGAGTGAAAGGGAGTGTTGGGGGAGAGATGAGGGAGAGGGGTATTTTGGTCTCAAAGATTTTTTTATGGCTAATGTTAATAGAAATTTTTTTGGGGGGTTAAGATGAAAAAAATCAAAACTTTAATGATTATTTTCGTAAATTTCCCATGCCTGCATCTAATTTCTCGGGCTTTCTCATACTCTGTGTGTAATGAATATTCGATACAACTATAGAAATAATTTCCTATAGAAATAAAACGAAAGATTCAATCTTATTATATCTAGGTTATAAAAATTATTTATAGGAGAATGACACTTTCATCTCTCATGAAAACTACTACTTCAATCCCTAATTAAATTTTATAGTTCTTATTGGCCCTAGTGTAACACATGAGTAGAGAAAGACGGAAAAAATGTTGAAAGGTAAATATTATATTAAAATATACAAATTAATTATTTGACATACTTGGAAACTAAAATAATTATTCTTTATAAAAAGAATAGTTATATGCATATAATTTTTTGTATAAATTATTATTTTTTTTTACAAATTATCGTAGCATAATATGATTAGTTCAAGGACAATTATCCACCGACCACCTGTTTTTTCGTACTTTTTAAAAAATACACAATTCTTAATTAAAAACAAAATTACCGTTTTTTCCATCATCAACACCACCATAACACTCTCTACTCTCGCACACATCGAATTCCTCCTCCTCCTCTTCCTCTTCCTTATGCTAATGATAATGTTGTTGCTGCTGCTCCACCTCAAACTCACAAACTCTCCTTGACTTAAACTTGATCATATCTTATAATTCTTGTACTCTCTTATCAGACTCTAGATTCTCCCTCTGCAATTCCTCAATCTTCGATCTCAGGCTCACCATCTCCTGTGGCTTGCGAAGATCTCCACCACCTTTGCTTTAGCCTTCAAGTCCTCTTTCCTCCTCGACTTCATTCGCTTCAGCTGCTCCTATGCCGCCCTCAGCCTCCCCTTCAGCTCCTCCTTTGCTTCTAATGAGTTCTTTGACAGCGACGCTAGGAACAATTAGACAATTAGAAGCTTATTCCCATGTACAACTTGAGAAGTTGATGCTTTGCTTTTTCTTCTTTGGCCACCATAGGAGAGTAAGTGAGTTTAATTTCTCTTCTTTTTTTTCTTTTGGTTTAGAGTTTAAGGTTAAGTGAAAGTTGGGTTTGGAGACAAAACGTTTTGTAAATATGTAACTTTACACTTGGGGGTAAAAAAATTATTTATAAAATATTATAGTAGTTCTTTTAATAATTTGAAGACAGAAGTAGACATATGTAAAATAATATAATTTTAAGTGGAGTTCAGCAAAAAAATTAAGAATTGTGTATTTTTAAAAAAATATGAAAAAAATAAATAGTCGGTGGATAATTTTTCTTTTATATTTAAGGGTAAAAAAATCATTTATACAATATTCTGTTAGTTTTCTTAATAGTTTGAAGACGAAATTGGACAGGTGCAAAGCAATATAACTTCAAATAAAGTTTAGCAAAAAAAAAATTAAGAATTGTGTATTTTTAAAAAAGTGTGAAAAAACAAGTAGTTGGTAAATAATTACCCTTAGTTGAATGAAAACACTATACGGTCTACATAATTTTTCTTTATTGTTTTAGATTTTCACTCAACCAATCTAATGCCACATCAATAGATATAAAAAGAATTTGTGTAAGAATTTATAACTATGGAGTTATTCATATTAAAATGTCAATACCAGTAATAAAATGGAGTATATGTTAGGAATCCAAGAGATGAACAAAGTTTTTATGATTATAAATAATATGAAACTTTTATCATTCTCTCTCTCCGTGGAAACAAAAGCTATAAAACCTGCGGAGTGCAAGTTGTTGATTCACAATTGAAGTGGGCAATAAGGCCCATTTTACATTTGGGCTTTAAGAATTTCTCTATCTCCCAATGTCTCTTCTAAAAAACCACACCTATATTCATTTTACCCCATAATTTCAATCTAAGAAAATGTCTTTTTATAAATTCTCAACATCATTTTGAACTCTCCAATTCAAATTATTAAAGCTTAAATGCTTAAGTATTAATGGCAAGTTCACCATCATAACTAATTACTGCATCATTCCAAGTGAGTTTTTTAGTATCAGATATTATTAATAAGAACTGAACAAAAAAATTATATCATGAAAGAATATTTGATCATGCCATGGACTCCTCCGAGAAGGATTAGTTGATCACGTTAAATATACTCATAAAATTTGGTTAGAATGAATACACCATGTCATTTTTTTGAGTTCATCTAATAAAATTTATGTTGTGTGGTTTTATTTTGAAATTATTAAGGGAAACACTCAAAAATAGTTGTGGAGCATTTAAAATCAAGTCCTCATGAATGAATGAACGAAATTAGATAATGAAATAATATTTAATTTATGGCCAAACGTTGAGCGCATATCTGTAAATAGTAGCTCAAAGGAGTAAAACAAAATCTTTCTGTAACTTTTTTCCGAAAGATAGCCAAATTTCTAAGTAATTTATTCGTTTATTTTATTATTTTTTTTGGGCGTCGGGCTGTAAAAGGAAATAATTTTTTTAAAAAAAAAAGAAGCATAAAATGACCAAATTGACAATACTAATAAACTATTTTTTTCTATGAACACCCACCAAAACTAAACCAAACATGCAAAAGCCGTATGGGGACGTACAATAACAAGAATTAGCCTAAAATAAAAATTGCATTGGTAGAGGCCAAAATGCCGAGAAGCGAAAAGCCGGAAGCCGAAATGGGCCACAGTAGAATCACAAGATTAGATAAGCACCCGCTCCTTTCAGTCTTCCCACCATCTACTGCCTGCTGGCACATG
Source organism: Citrus glauca (assembly GCA_029633175.1). Lineage (NCBI taxonomy): Eukaryota > Viridiplantae > Streptophyta > Magnoliopsida > Sapindales > Rutaceae > Citrus > Citrus glauca. Next base: position 35,339,817 of record JAQOOD010000001.1, on the reverse strand, counting down.
CGAGTGTGTGCCAGTTATAATGTACTTATCTCTCGCCATGTGAAACGTACGATCCATGAATGACAGCTCATACATTGCCATCTCCACGGCCCGATCATGTGGGCTGTGTCAGCTTCTGCTCCTGACATTTTTGACTTTTGCTTTATTTTGTTTGAACTTGGAGTTCTAGCTTGTCGTGCTCTTGTGATTTATTCATTTTAGATGTTTTCGTGTTCAATTTGAATTCGATTACCTTCTAACAAAATTCCGATAGATGCTAATTGAATATTTGCAATATCCATCCACTCAAATGAGCTAGCACATGCGGCAATATGTACGGTTCGTTTTTACTTTTGAGGGAGAAATTGAGTCCCGCAATTATACACGTGTAAAAGTTTATAGATTAATCAGAAAAATTATGATAAATTATTAATTGCTTATTATGATTCTTTAATTTACAGGGGAGATGTGAAATGTATAAAGAATTAAATGGTGAAAGTTTATTTAGTTCATGTATTTTAATATTAATATTTATTTAGTTTTTATATTTTTAAAATTATCTTGAAATATTTATATCGTTAAAGTATTGATATCAATACCGTTACTAAATTTTTTTTGAATTATTTAAATTATTTTAAATAAAGAAAACTAAAGAAATAATTAAATTATTTTCAAATAGAGTAATTGTTTAGAATTTTTTTACCATTCTCTTAATTGAGTTAACGAAAGATCTCAACTATATGGACGTGTGCTAATAACTATTTAAACTGTTGGGGTGGAGTAACAATATTAATTTATTTAAGTGTGTAATTAAATTTATTATTTTATTTAAGCACAAAAACTTAACAAAAAATACAAACTCATTGTTCAAACAAACAAAAATTATTTTACAAATTTATAAAATAACATTTTATTATTATTAGTAAATTAACATATTTTTACTACATAATTAAATAATTGATAATATGTTAAATAAATCTTTTGTTATAAAAAAAAAAAACATGTTGCGTTGTCAAGAGTCGAGAATAAATCTTATGTTACCAAACATATTTTTTGGTGCTCAAGAGTCGAGAATAATGCTTTATATATATCATAGACTCACAGGAAACAAAACATGTTGCGTTGGCATTCAATTTTGAAATTTAAATCAATTATAAAAGCAGTGTGGATTGGGGACACTATATCTTCATTGAAGAGCTTATCAATCAATTAGCAAATAGAAAATTCATCAAAGGAATCTTGATTAGGTTTCATACGTTAAAGTGATAAGTTACTCACATTTTCATCTAATTTCTTATTATCTTATTCGATCAGATTTGTCCTTTCGACTCTCCGAAAAGCATGTAATTAGGTTAGGGAAAAAAAAGAATTGGTGGAATATTGCAATTATTGGAGTGCATAAGATTTAAATGAGTTAATTAATTATATAACCCACCAAAAAACATGTAATGGAACTATAACATTGAGATTTTGCATGTGATCTATCACTAATCCACATTAGTAGCTAGTTTCAAAATATAATTATAAAGAAATACTCTGTTTTTTTTTTCGTTTAGTTGTTTTTAATACAATTTCATGTTCATAAATAAACTTTTTTATATACTTAAAAATAAGGCTTTATAAAATGCAAAATATGACTCTTATATATTTTGAAAAAACTTCAACACTTTTTTTATACTATTTCTTCTTCATTTCCCCAATTCTTGGTGGAACATAATTTATGAATTTCTTTTTGTCTCAATATGTTTATTCTTATATTCCAATTGTGGTTTTAAAAAAAAAGAAAAAGAAAATCATTTGTTTCCGTCTCCCTTTCTTTAATGTCTGATTGAAGGGTATATTATATGATAAATTTCTTCACGATTCAAGGGGGATTCTAAACTTTTACATAAGCATCAATTTGAAGGATCCGGATCTTTGTAAAAGAAATAAGAAAAGAAGGAAGATTATTTATTTTTTAATTGGTATTGTTGAGTTGTGTAGACTCTAGAGCATCATATGTTCAACTTGACGAGATAAGGTCATTAGATGCGGCTTATATGAACTAAAAACAAGTGGGAATAACTACGAATATAAATTATTTTAAAAAGAATATGTTATAAGTGGGAACATAATCATGCTATGCATACATCTCAATTAATTATTAAAATTGCAAAAGAACTTGTTGAGAAATGCAACTTGACAATCTTATTAAGGGAATTTGGAATATATGTGTATGTTTCTGTGTGTAAATATAGAGAGAGTTTTTCTTTAGTGCGGGAACTCATTTTTATTTATTTATTTTTATGTAAATACATTTTTAAATCATAAAATTTAATAGAGTCAGTTTATAATATTATTAAACTACATGCTTGTATAGTGTATTGAAAATAAACTTTATTAAGTTGTATGACTTAATAGAGTATTCTCATTGAGGGAAAAAAATGAGGGTGGTCATACTTTACAATGATTATATATGTATATATATATGGATAAGAGTCAGAAAAAGAGTAGAATTTTTTCTACACAATTTATTGGGAATTTTTTTGTTTTTCTAGAATCAATTATATACTTTGGATTTAATTCCTCATTTTTAGAATCGATTTTTGGACTGCACTGGTCAATGAGTTGATAAACAACAATTAACAGCAGTGCTAGGGCATAAGAAAAGAAAAAAAAATGGAAACTTTTCTCAGCATGTATTTATCTAATCAAAACTTAACTGCAAAGTTTTTTTTTTATGATTTACACGATACACTATAATTATTAATCTTTCCAAGTTTTTGTAATTAATGAGATCTTTTTAAAATCTAAAGACTCTTTGAATTAGTTTGATTACATTTGTAGATGACCAAATTTCTATAGTCAAATCATATTGTGCCACAGGTTTAATACCGTTAAATAATAAAAAAGGACAGTAATAATAAATGAAAAAGAGAAAGTGAGTTTTCTAACCCTACGAAAGAGACACTATCAATAATAACTATATTACTGATTTTGTAAAAAGCCACAAACTTTCTTTCCATAAATATAGTTATTAATTTTTATAGCATCCTTAATATGAGACGTTTCCAAGTTTCCCTGGTACTCTTTTGTCACAACATTAACCATTAGAAACAAATGGTTGAAGTGTTTGCATCACCTTGAACATAATGCACATTGAGACAAATATTGCAGTCTCTTTCAATCATCCTGATATTGATCCTTTCTCTTTAGTGGGAACAAATTTTCTGAGGACTCTACTTCCATTCCCATCATTTTCTTAGCTACCAAACACAAAGACTATTATTGAGGCTGCAGAAACAAAATGGGTAAGAAACTATCGATGTATGGACGACCACAATTGCTCCTCAGTACAAATATGGGGATGCATTTCGCATTCCTTATTGACTTGTTACTATCAGCTACCAAACGTACTTTCAAATTGTCATCATTAGCACAAGATTAAACAAGTTGAGCAAACTATGTCTCATTGCTATTAATTGTTAGAAAACACCCCCCACGTTTTCTCAAATTCAACTTATAGCATATCAAGTCAGCTACAAATATTAGTTTGGAAGAAAAATTAATTGGTTTCATTTATTTATTGATCTCTATTTCATATCAGCAATAATCCTTATTATTTATTTTAAAAATTATAATCGTAACTTATCATTCTTGAATTTTAGGATTTGAGTCTTTAGCCCCATTCGCGTCAGTGCCCATAGGAGTATATATATTTTCCATCCTTTCATAATAAATTTTCGAATTAGACGTCAATTTTACCAACAGGTATTGAGTTAGACTTTAGGAATCTAACATAATTTCTTCTCATATATTTATCAGTTGAAAGATAAATATTCAAAAAATGGAAATGTTGAATGATTGATTCAATTAGGCTTATTAATTACAAATGAATGATATGATTTGATATGTATGGGCAAGTTTGAAAGCTTGATTTTTCCTACATAATTAATGAGAATGTAGCAGGTATAAAAAACGGGAATGGAATTGTCGCAATTAAAAACTTAAAAATCAGCAACCACTAGGACTTGGCCAGTGACTAAAGTGTGAGGAGAGTGATTCAAGCCACCACAAATATATTGTAGAGATTTAATTTAAATTTTTTTCTTAAAATTTGAGTGAAAACAGTATTTCTCTTATAAGTGAAGTTAACGTTCATCGAATATTTAAGAGGATTAAAATTTAAATAATATTATATAAAATTTGATATAAATTTATCTCAATAATTATATGACTATAAATATTATGAACAATAATCTCATTAAAAAAAAGCTTAAAAGCCAAGAAGAAGGAGGATAAACTCGGCGACATCACTTAAATCTACCATAAAGATAATATAAAATAGACTAATGCGATAAAGTGCTTAGGAGTATAAAATAAACTTACTTTAAAAGAATAAATAAAATAAACTTAGTGATAATTACTAGTTTACTATTTATGTAAAAAGGCGCCCGTTGTATAACCAAGATATATTTGAGACATAAACAAAAGGCAAAACATGACTTTCAAAGGCTATAGCTAGCTTTGATATATGTATGTATATAAAAGCATTAAAAAGTGACAAAATAATTTCTATGTATCAATAAATGCATGTCATGCCCATTGTGTATATATTACTGTAATAGAATTGTATTTGTCTTTCATGTGCCACTTAATTTTTTATAACAAATCATATTTTACTCATAAAACTTTCAAAGATAGTACGTGCACTGATTATTTAATGGTAAAATAAAAGGTCACTGGTCTATATATATATATATATATGTTCATGAGATCGCCGGAGAGGTGAATTTGCTCGTGAAGAGTGATATAGCGATTTATAGAATGGTTTTTAAATAATCTTACTTAGTTGATTAGTGAAGTTCGAATTCTAAGAGAAATAGCGATTAAATAATTCACTTGATTCTTTGTCCACCTCTTTATATTTAAGAACACAAATTTATTATTTTTGTAAAAAGTTATTCTAAGATAAAAATTAATTAGAATTTGTTAAATCATATTTAAGGATTTGTTCTAGGATCTCTCCTACGTTAGGTTTAATGTAACATATAACCACTTAAAATTTATCGATTGATCTACTTTTTTTTTAATATTAATATATAAGACTATTGAATCACAATTGGTACAACTAATATTTACAATTTTGTAAATGCTCGAACTCTTGTTCTATATATTATGAGTGCAAAAATTTTCCCACTAAGTTAAGGACCCATTAGTATCAATTGATCACATAATTCCAGTCGTTTGCTATTCATTTTAAATGAAAGTTTTAATTATAAGTTACAAAAAATAAATAACTTCAGAAAATCGTTAGTTAAAGATCACGATTGGTCCTAATTATGTGCAATTTACAAAGTGAGCGAGCTGGCTCACTCACTACAAAGAAGCACAAACACATCACGGGGGTAATAGTTTAAGGTTGCAAAAGGTAGAATAAAAGAGCTAATTAACCAAAAAGCTAGCACCATTAACTTAAAAAATTAAAAAAAATGATGGCGAAAGGTTGGCCATGGAAATAATTTCATCCGAAGCCGTGAATGGAAGTACGAAAAGCCAAATTTAGGAGAAGACACCTTATCCATGACGACAAAGAATGATTTAGTGGCCTTATTTTTTACTTTCGAATTAACTTTTATGTGGATAAGCATCGCACTAGGTTTGGATAATTTTTAAGTTATTTTATTTAATTGGTTATTCTAAATACGAATTCAAGAAAAAAAAATTGTGATTCAAAGTAGCGGTTCATTTAGTTCTCATTAGTAACAATTGTTAATTAATACTTTCTTGTGTCATAAGATTTATTAGGGTAGTTTTTTTTTTAATTTAATGACTTAATTGATTTAATTTCAATTCATTAGGTTATTAATTCTGTTTGTTTTTTAACTTAATGAAAATTTTTAGTTATTAAGTCGTTAAGTTATTAAGCTAATTTTTTTAACTTTTTGCATAATCTAAAAATACTTATTGATATTATTAAAAGATATTTTCTAAAATATCTCAATCTAATTAATTAATTTCATCCTTACCTAAAAAAAATTTAATAATTAATATTATCACTCATCTCTATAACTTGTGATAATATCTAGTGATAGACAATTATTATTTTTATCTTTGTATTTTCTTCAAATTAGCATCATTTATCTTCATAAATTTTTATAAATATTTTTTATATAAACATCATAAACTATAATAAAATTGATTAACATATACTAATATAGAATATTAAAGGGTTGTTTTAAATTGAATATGATTTATGTTAGGATAATATATTGTCTTATTTATTTTTTGTGAGGTGTTTATTATTTGTTTAATGTTTATAATTTATAGGGGCATAAATGTAAAAATACTAGTTTTCATATTTTTTAAGTTAAAAATAAATAGCTTAATATTTATTTTTACTGATTTAGACAAGAAAACAAGCATATTATTTATATTCAGACATTTAGCTTTATTTAGAATTCAGACTAATTTAGGTCTATTAAGATTTCAGACAAAAAAAAAAACAAAAACCTCCACCTTAATGTCCCCTACCTTTATTGAAACTTATAGGGTATGTAATATTCTCAACGCCAACATTATTGTGATTAATGTTTGTGGTTCATGTAATTTTCCCTATCAAAATTTGTTAATTAACTTAATATTGTGCCATTAGACTTAATGTTAAGAGTGATGCTATACATCCTAAATAAAATCTTAAATTTATCTCAAATCATATGTCATGTGATGTTTCATTCATCAAATGGACGAATTCTACAATATATTAGAGGTAATATAACTAATTAATGCATGTATGATATGTATAATTAAATTTAATAGAACTCAACTTGGATGATATTTTTTTAAAAAAATAAATGCACATACTTCCTAGTATCATTTACTTGTTATATAATTGATAAGATGTTTCTGATATATTTTATAATACGTCCTAGTATAATTTACTTATTATATAATTGACATGATATTTCTGATATATTTTATAATTTCTTTATCAAGTGAATTTATCATAATTAAACGGATAAATTATCTCATTATTGTATTATAAAAGATATTAGTAATTCACAATTTGATTGTGTGTGCGCGCGCGTATTGTTTAATCATAAAAACAAGTGAGAAATTTGTTTCATTTAGTATAAGTTAGTTACGTACACGTAAGGACGGAGTCTACAATTACAAAAGGAAAGAAGAAATATGACAAAAGAGTTAAGTGCTGATCTGATTTTTGTGGTAAGTAGAGTGAATTAAGACAAAATAAGTGGGGCACTTTGTAATGTAATAGAAAATATCGTGTGTGTGTGTGTGTTCCAAAATAATTTTAAAATTAAAACCTTGACATTTTGTAATAAGATAAAAAAGGTGGCTGGCTTTATGGTATTTTCATAAAAAAACACCTATAAATAATATAATATTATTATATACGAGGCAAATAAAAACAAGGGACATGCGCATACAAAATTCAAACCTGATTCCAGATCTTTCTCACCGTACGGTTGTTTACGATCTCGGCCCCACGCAAAGGTGGGACAAGGACTTGATATGACTTACCAACCGCCACGTGGTGGACCCCAAACTAGTTCTTTCAGTTTATTTTTACATATATTTTTTTTACAATGCTTTTTAATTTTCATAAAAAAGAAAATAAAAGAAGTTTCAAAATTAACAAAAAAAATTAAGGATTTTGAATTGAATTAATGATGATGGGAATAAGCTGGAACTGAAATTGAGAAATTAAATTTAAAATAAAATTACAAATTATATTTTTACAAAGTTTACACTATCGCTCAAAGCAGAGGCGGATGCAATGTAACTGAAAAAAATATCCCTTTTTATTTAAAAAAAAAATTAATAAATTTTTAAATAATCTCTGTTAAATTATCAAATAGTTATGTTTTTTCAATTTTTACAGTCACAGTAGAAAGAACATTTTTAATAATGAAATTTGTGAAAAATGAACTTCAAAATAAAAGAATAGATGAATTGATGAATGATAATTTGATCGTTTATGTAGAAAAAAAACATATTTAATAGTGTTGATAATGAGTCAGAATATGAAATCGTGTAGAGAACAATTGTAAATGTGTTATCAAAAAATTTATGTATTCAAGTTTCAGTTTTTATATTTTGTTTTTAATTAATTTAGCCCCTAGTAAATTATTTTTCTAGATCCGCCAGTAACTCAATAGACATATTCATATTACTAAAAGTTAATATAAATAAAAAATTAATAGACAAAATCGTAGGGTGTTTTGCATATGTCGTCATTTGCTTCTAAATTTTGACTTCGATTTAAATTCAGTGTTTAGAATTTTAAATAAATAAGTGTGTATGGAAATTAATATATGAACCATGATGAGTATAAAAGAACCTTCAAATTGGGTGAATTAGGTTAAGTTGAACAGGAAAAAAGAGAATTGAACAATCATCAATAATTCCTAATGTTCTTGTTTACCTTCATGTTTGACAGCGATTTTGATGCATTCAAAAGAACATGTATAGCTTCAGTTAATTAACGTGAATTAAGTTGGTTAAAGAAGTGGTGACGTTAATCTTATTGTATTATTCAAATTATCAGTCTTTGATTTGGAGAGTGATTATCTCAAATTTATCTGCCTTATTTTTTTAAATTATCTTTTTATTTATTGATTAAATTTATTTACCACTCATTAAAATAGTGCTCATTGAATTGACATGTTTCTATCTCTCATATCTACAGAGAAGCAAATTTTATTGTAGATTATATGATAAATCTCACTTTTTATTATTCCTTTTGACCTTATTGGGTACCTTATCCATTCGTTGGGTGTTAAATCATTTTTATTTTATGACTCTTACGAGATTACCCACCCTTGTGTTGTTGTTCTCTAACTCTTTTTAGAACCACAGTTAATTTGAAAAAAAAAAAGACTCAACCTTAAAAATCTTTTATTTCAACTCACAAAATTTTAGTAATTAAACTAGATTAGTGGCCGCCGAACCTTATCTTTATCTTTATAAGATAAAACAAGTACTTTGAAAAACATGGTGCGGTTATTTCTAGATCATATATCATGAGTGATTAGAATCAAGTAGTTGACATTTCAATCAAATTAATTTTATTAGTGATTTATAATTACAACTTTTCTTTCAAGATAATTAATGGTCCCCCATATCCATATAATATTTTTTTTCATAATTTTTGTGGGAAAAGTGAGACTTATCAAAATATCCTTTAAACTTCTATATCTTTTTGTAACCCATTCGATGGACGGAATTGGGGATTTTACGTTAAGGTGTTTTTGTGTAGCGGTTTCGTTTTCTGCAGTATTTTAAAAAATAGGCTGCCTAAAATGTTTTTCAGAAATGTAAATCTGACACTAGTGGTAGTGTGTTTTATGGTTTACATTGTTGGATATCAAATTCATGCATTATTTCTTTAAAGGGGTTGAAATTGTTACAAATTATTTGGCTGGGTGGTAGTCATCTCGACAGAATTTGGTGTTATGTGGTATAATTTCATCTTCCTTATTATTGTCATCATATTAAATGAATAGTAAAAGAGTGATGTTATGCGTATTTAGTTCATGTCTTAATTAACGTGTCATCAATAAAAATTCACTATATATTTTTTATTAATTATTAATTATTTGAATCGATTAAATAATGACATGTTATTTACCACATAAATTAAGATACAAATTAAGTATCCAACTAAATAAACATAATATTATTGATAATAAAACCATATCCAAATATTTTGTTTCTATTGTCATGGTTAGGAATGGCAAAAGGTCGGGTCAAGCTTGAGGTTGGCCAAGCCCTACCCGACCCGATAAAAAAAAATTTTGAAATCTAAACACTATTTAATTAAGGTTGGGTCAGACTCGACCTGAGTCGTGTTGGGCCGACTCTACCAAAATAGTTAACCCTCTCATTTCCCACCACAATTTCAACTAATTTGGCAATTCCTCAATCATTTCAAACACAATTCAATTTCCCTTTCCACAACCATTTCAATCCCACACACAAATAAATTCCAAAATCCAACATGAAAAATACACAATGTAATTAAATTAAAAACACACAATGTAATTCCACAACTATTTTAGCCATACACAATTCAATTTAATAATCCAACATTAAAAAAAAAAAAACTCATGTCTTATATAAAAAAACACACGATTTAGTTTTTTTTTCATAGGGTCGGGTCGGGTCGGCTTTAAGCCCGACCTTGACCTGAATTTTATTCGAGCCTTAAAATTTTGACTCTAATCTGACCCTAAACTAAAAAATTTGGGTCAAAATCCTAAAAATTAAGGTCGGATCAATCAAACAAAAAATAAGATCGGACTAAATTGCCAAACCTAGTCATGGTGTCCCTTTTATCATTAATTTCTCTAATTTATAGCTCTATGAGAGTATGTGCCCCACTTTCCTAGGAGCAAATTTCTTCCGTTAAACTCGTGATGGTCTACATACATACATCCATACAAGTTTTTGTATTTTATTATTAGTAGACTTGTAATGTAATATTAATAAAACATTATAAAAAAATGATTAGAAAATATTCTAGATTTTAGTTCGAGGTGTAAAATAAAGAGTAACTTGTTTTTGTGGCAACCTACTCTATACTAGCTAGTAAACCAATTAATAGGATTTTTAATTAAATTCAATTTTATTTGTTAAAATTGATCAATTTAGTTCATCAAACCTGTTCCAATTGTTTTCAATAATCAAAGTCAAGGTACACATAAATATTAAAAACTGTTGAATTCATTACCTTTATTTTTAAATATTTTAATATAATATCTAATATTATAATCAAATGTCTGGCAAGACCTATTTGATTAGAGCTGACAAAAAAATTACAAAGTCGCATTCATATTGCGTCACTTTTGTATCATGTCAAATTTACGCCACTTTTGTATCTTGTCAAATTTAAGTCGACTAAACACAACTTATTTAATAATTGGTACTTTAAATAGTTAATTGAAATCTATCTTACTTTAAATAGTTATGGAGATATTAGCTCATAGATTAGGAGAAACTTAAAAACTACGGAAAAGTAAGATAAAAAAGGCGTCAAACGGTAAACTAAGGAGTGACTAACTGAGTTTCATTTAAGAACATTAATTACATTCTTACCATCTAAGGAATCCACTAAGCCACCAAGACTGCACAAAATATACAAAAATAGAGGGATCGAAAAATGCAACAACAACGAACTTAATTAAATTGTTTATCTTTTCATCGCAACTGCCTACTAATTAAATTGATTGATCTAGTAAGCGCCAACTTAGTCTTACGTAAACAATTTCTAGAAACTCATTATTCATATTATTGGCATATCTCACGGCAAAGTTCCTCAAATAAAAACTCATTATTCATATTATTGTATGTCATAATATATGCGATAGTGCGTACTAAATCAAGCTCTGTTAAATAATCAGAACTCATTTATATGAACAATTATACGGCCACTTGCTTCTTCTTGAATATTTTATACATAGAAAAACATTGAACATTTGAAGCACATACATAAATGCAACAACCCAATGCGCGCGGCGGCGTGGGATTTCTTAGGAAGTGTTTTTATGATGCATCCTCATGTTTCAAAAAACTTTCTTTTTATTAAAACCAATCCCAAATAAATAAAAAAAAATATCTTAAATATTGTACAATTCTTTTGCAACGTCGATGCTATAATTTTTTTTAAAAAAATCAAAATTTTAATAAGTAAGTTATAGTTTCTTCTTTAGAACATTTTTCTATAAAAGAGTTTATTTAAAAATAATAAGAATAAGCTATTTTCTAAAATCCTAATGTGATGTCATTGGAGTACTGATGTTTGAGACATAAGTCGTGGAGTACCTTATGCACTTGTAAGTTATAAGAGATAGTTTTCATTACAGACACAGACATATTTTAAAATTTAGATTAAAACTAAAAAAAAAAACAATAGATAATTGTGAGACAGTAGTGCATCGTGTTAATTTCAATTTTACAATAAAAAATCTTTTGTCCTTTCTTTTTTTTTTTTTAACAAATATTCTTTAAAATTTAGGCCTTTTTTATTCACAAACTATACATGACAATAACAATGCGTGAATGAACAAATGATCATGAAAAGATCCATTGTTAACCTAATTTGAAAATGTTAATGTATATAAAAAAAGTAAGTATTTTTTACAATCTAAATTCTAAAAGCACTTCTAACTTTAAAAAAGAAAAAAAAAATAGTCACACTTTTCGAAAGCAGCTTTAACAAATTGACATAAAAATAATTGACATATAAATCTCCTTTAATACCATATAAAAACAAAAGAAAAATTAATGGACCCCACATTAGTTTTAGTACGCGTAAGTACCCACCATATACGAACCGACTATCTTCGATTATAAATACGACATCCCACCCCCTAAGAATTTCACCAATTCCTCTTCCTTCTCGGCCGCCGCCGCCGACAGCCGCCATCTCCGCCTCCTGAAACTTCACCAGCCCCCCGAAAGCCAACGACCCTTTTAACCCTTCCTCAAGTTGAAATCAGTCTTTGCATGGCAGTGAGCTTACTGGCGGATGAGGTATCTGACCTCTGTCTTGGCAAGCCGGCTCTGAGAGCTCTGTCGATATCCGCCACCATTGCCGACGCTCTTTCCGCGTTGAAAAACTCCGACGAGAGTATCATAAGCTTGTGGGATTGCAGTTGTTGTAGCAATCATAGCAAGCTGGCTGATGCGTGTGAGTGCCAGTGCGTTGGCAAAGTTTGTATGGTTGATGTGATTTGTTATCTTTGTAAAGACAGCAACTCGTCGTCCCCTTCTCTTGCCTTGAAGCAGCCTGTCTCTGTTCTCTTGCCTCAGCTGCTTCCTCCTCTGGTTATGCATGTGGAACCATCTTGCAGGTAACTGACTCTTTTTCTGGGATGATTTTCTGTTTAATTTTTACAGTTTTATTGTTGTTCCTGTTTTCCATAAATTTCATTTTTTTGATTAATTGTCCAAACATGTCCTCATTTGAATCTCATTGCATCATTTGACAAATGCTAGATTTTAGAATTGGATGTTTTCTTTTTAGCTCATTCAATTTAGAAGGAATTCAATGCAATTGAAGTTTGGAACTGAAGGTTTCAGTTTTAATGTTTATTGCAGCTCAATTAATGTTGATATTTGTTTCTGTTTCTGATTCGGCAGCTTATTGGAAGCCATGGATCTGATGCTTGGAGGTGCTCAGAACTTGGTAGTACCAATCAAGAATAGGCTTAGTATCAAAAGAAAACAGCAGCAGAAGCTGTCATCAAGCAGCCTCACTAATCACAATGGCCGAGAATTCTGCTGGCTGACTCAAGAAGACATAATTCGGTTCATTCTCAGCTCAATTGGCCTATTCTCTCCGATCCCTGCACTCTCCATTGACAGTTTAGGCGTTATTAGTACTGATGTTGTTGCTGTGGACTATCACTCCCCTGCCTCATTGGCCCTTGAAGCGATTTCTCGGTCACTCTTTGATCAAACTTCTGTTGCCGTTGTTGATAGTGATGGTTTTCTGATCGGTGAGATCTCGCCCTCTACGCTCGGATGCTGTGATGAGACAGTCGCCGCAGCCATCACCACCCTGTCAGCCGGAGACCTCATGGCTTACATTGACTGTGGGGGTCCCCCAGAAGACCTTGTAAGGGTTGTTAAAGAAAGGCTCAAGGATAAAGGCCTAGAAGGAATGCTTGAACATTTTGATATGTCATCAAGCTTGATGCCATACTTGTCGACATCGTCATCTTCGGATGAGGAATCAACGGCGACTTCTAAGCTGACAAGATCAGGGAAACATTGCAGATCAATGAGCTATTCTGCGAGAATGGTGAGAAGGGCTGAAGCAATAGTGTGTCACCCGACGAGTTCACTTATGGCAGTTATGATTCAGGCAATTGCTCATAGAGTGACTTATGTTTGGGTTATAGAAGATGATTGTACCTTAACTGGGATTGTTACATTTTCTGATATGTTAAAAGTTTTCAGGAAACATTTAGAGACTATGGCCTGAAAAGATGATGAGCTTTTTAGCAAAGTTTTAGCTTATCATCTGATGGGTCCGGGATGCTGACAGGGCTTGTGATGAAGATGACAGAGTGGAAAATAAAATGTTAGGAATGTTGTGTGAATATGGAACTCCTTTTTGTTTTTAATCATTTGGGTTCCGAGTTTAAGAGTCTGTTGAGTCTGTTGTTGTCTGTATGATTCTGTTGTTCCGCATTTGTAATTTTCTGGTATTAATTTGTGTTGCTGATCCTGTAAGCTGAGTTGTAGTAAAGCAGGCAAAAGGAGATTCTAATGTTAATTGCTGCTTCTGCTTATTTTAAAAAGAAAGATAAATGTTCAGTATTGGCTCATGGTTCAAAAAATGTTCGCGTTTGCGGATTTTAGCATGTGCGTGGTGGTTGGTGAAATCAATTAAAGAAGGATAGGAATCAAGTTACAAAAACAAAAAAGGAGATAGAAGCATGGGTGAATCACAACCACATGTGCGCTCAGCTAATCTTTAATAGGGGATTTCCTGATGGTTGTTGGATTTAACTGTTTTAAATAGTCTTTTACAGCATGTGTCTTATTTTAGCCAACAGCTTCTGCGGTGACAATGACAACACACAAATTACAAATAGCTTTCAGCTTTTATCTCCCTTTTATGGGCTGCAACACTGGATAATGGGGCATGGGATTCCCCAAAACTTAATTGTTTGGCCACACTTTTATTGATTATCATCACGTTGTTATTAGGATGTGTTTGTGCAGATGCTTTATGGCATTTCTGGAAAAATAAATTAATAATGTTTCTTGTCAAGAAGCGCTACAAATAACCAACATTAAAAGATGAACTTTTTCAAATAGCATTAAAAGCACTTTATAGGAGGTTGCTATGTTACAATAGCCAATGGGAATCTTCCACGGGTGTTGGTGCCGCTGCAACCTAGGCAAGGGAGCTGTTGATGCAAGGTCAAAATGCCTAGGCTGTTAGTTGCAGCTTCTGCAACTTAACCGTGTGCCACTTTTTAAACGTAAACAGACTTTTTGTTTTACGAGTGAGAACTCCTCATCCGCTTTCGAGCCTGGAAGTTTAAATACGAGGGTAGATTGTGAACTTGATGATAATCAACAAGGTGGTTGTGTGGTCCTACAGACAGTAGAAGGTACCCAGGGTTCCATCAATTTGAATTTTTAATTAGTCTGTATTAGATAAGGACTAAGGAGCTTGAAGCTGATTCTGTTCTACTTTTGTCCATGAAGATATACGTGTTCTTCCAGATTGAGGATCTCTCTGTGCTTGTTGCAGAATCTTTCTGCAGAGTGGACTGCAATGGCCTGAACCTTCATTTTACTCATGCTGTCTAATCCAGTCAACTTGCCAGCTGTTTACTCATAAAATTTTGAGAAAATTCAGCACCATTTCAACTTTCAAGCCTTCATTGTTAGTTTGTTACAGACGGTCAATATCCACACAATCTTCAAAGGCGATTATAATAATATTAATATAAATTATAGTTACAAAAAAGCCAAAAGGAAATCTAAATGTGAACTGAATTCCGAGTTTTCCAAGACTAGGGGATCCCCCTACAGCTGTGAAAAACAAAATAAAGTCCTCATTCCAGCCACATGAAAGCTATCAGACACGTTGAGAAATGTCCAAACAGTAAATTTCTGCAAGTCCGGATACAGATGCCGAAGCCACTTGTCCCACATGCTGAGTTGTGGAAAATGCCTGAATGGCATAAAGCATAAATGTTTTTCACCGTCAGCTATTCTCAATGCACACGCAAGTTACTTTTTACATATTATATATAACGTCTCAAGGGTCATTATCTGTTGCTGATCAAATCAAAACAGGATCATAAGATGTAAGTATCAGGAAAGAAACAATCATGAATACGGGAGAGAGAATGAAAATAAAAAATTCTTCCTAAATTTGGATTGTTATCAAACTGATTGGTGGTGGTGGATATTTTCTGAGAAGATGCAAGATATGAAAAAGATATGTAACTGAAATGCCTACTTGGGTTTTTTGTTTTTCTTAACAAACAAAACATCAAGGTGGCTCGCTCAATAATCTATGTTGCCGACACAGAAGAAAGCAAGATCCAATAGTGTAATGACAAACTTACAACAGTATTTTCAGGTAACCAAATATTTTTCCTATTTTTTGTAGTTATGAGAAATACTTGGAATGCTTTTACAAAAAGCACCTGGCACTCTTGACAGCTATATATATATATATATATATATATATATATGAAAGCATTTTTGCAGAAAATGTAATCGAACAAGAAACAAATCGTCATATCTCTAGAAAGTAGGACACCATAACCAGCTCTCAACCAGAAAATACTTGAATGCTCCACCAATCTACCTAATCTACCCAGTTAAGTCATAATTGCAGTAATATGTTATAGGTCTGAGTTCAAATAATCAGCGGGTTCTCTGAGCTGATGGCCGTTACTTTTGGCATTAAGTTCACATACAATTGTGAAGGTGGGTGAGATCACAATTCACATGACAGGATCATTTAAAGTAAATACAGAATATGAATGAATTGCATCCATGCACGTATGATCCCCAGAGATGCAAAGGGTTTGTCAGTTACTCGGATTCAAAGACCAAATCATTTATGACAAATCTCATGGTTATGGGGCGCTAAAGAATCTACAAAGAAGCAACTAATTGGCCAGGCAGAATCACTACCTCAATACATGATAGAGATGTTCAGTTAAAAGCATAACAAAAAGTGCTTCTCAATTCAGAAAACCCAAAAAAAAAAAATTACAAGCTCCAATGTTCTGGAATCATGCAAAAGCACAACTTTCTTAGTTATGATATATTGCACATTGATTTTTGATAGTATAAAATAATAACAAGCTTATTTGAGAAGGGAAAACCTTATAACTGTAGTACATTTGTTTGCAGTATTTCCAGAAAGCAAAAATAAATTAAAAAAAAGAGCCAACAATAATTATTCATGCATTCTTGGCGAGATTCCAACCATAGATCATTTTCCTTTTTTTCCTTCTCTTTCAGGCTACAAGAAACACTTAAAAGCTAGTTAGCAGAATAGAAACAACAAAAAATTGGAGAAGACATCAGTTGATAGACGAAAAGCAGGAGAAAGAAATATAAAGTCAATGGAAATTCTTTGCACTTTGACGACTAAAAATCATAGTTCACAACAAGGTAAAGAACAAAAGAGACTATCGCGTGCAACATTTTTTTCCTTAATACAACAGTGACTTACACTGCACTCAGGTTACAAGTTAACGAAATTTTACAAGAAAGCTGATGGGAAATAATCTTATCATTCATCAACATAACAATACCACAAACTAACCTCCGCAAAGCAGATCATAGCAACTTGTAGCAGATTACCCAATTTGTCAAGCAAGACCTGTGTCTTCTTCCATTTCTTGAATAAAAATTTCAGTTGGCTCAAGACATCCTCTCAAAGTGTCATGCCCAAGTTGTGCTCGCTCATTGTCTCCAAACCCAAATAGTCGTCCCTGGTCAGTGACTACAACAGTGTGGTAGAGACCTGTGCTGATTTGAGAAACATGATGAGCTCTTAAGCTATCAAGGATTCTGGGCCTCAGCACTTTATCTGACACTCCCCTGTCTGGAAACCCAAGGCTTCCAAAGCCCATCCATCCGAAGCCATACACAGAACCAGTATCAACCAGGACAAATGTTTTTCTCTTTCTTGCACAGACCTACAAGATGTAAAGGAGAAAAGTCAGTGATAAGCATTCTCAACATTGAGCATTGAGAGAAATATCTAAAGCCTGCCCTCAGTCAGTAAGAGCATTGAGCCTGCCAATGCATTGCATGACAGTTTGTGTTCCCAGCTAATAATATTAACGTATTTTTAATTAGCTGGCTATATTTTTATATAGCGGAAGGAAAACTAGGAAACTTGACAAAGCAAACTTGGGTTTCATGCAACCGCATTGCCTTGAGGCTCATTAACAACATTTGCATGCCAATTTTGACTTGCTCGAGTTTACAAGACATCAACCATATGCAGGTTAAAAAATACTGTCATGACCCAACACAAACCTGACAAGATATTATTCACTTTAGGCCTTAACAAGGCCCGCACTGCTTTGTTTATGGAGCTCACACACCCCACCACTTCCTCCAATTAACCAAACTTTAATCATTCAACATATTTACTAATATAAAATCATATATTCTATAAAATACATATAAAAGAAAAATAATCGAAATGAAACTTTAATCATTCACTTACATATTATAAGTATAAAATACTCTATTCTATAAAATATGTATATATAAAAAAAAATGAAACAAATTTTAGGTTTTACAACTTCTCCCCTCCTTAAGAGAAGTTTCGTACTCGAGATTTAAAACCTTATCTTATTCTTGAAAAAGCTGAGGGTACTTCTCTTTAATCTCTGCCTGGTTCCCAAGTAGCTTCTTCCACAGAATGATTTGCCCAATAAACTTTTGCTAAAGGTATAACTCTTTTTCTTAAAGCTTGTTCCTTTTTGTCCAAAATCTCCATCAATTGCTCCTTATATGAGATATCTTTCGAGATCCGAATAGGTTGGTAATCCAAGATATGAGAAAGATCAGCCATGTACTTCCGCAACACCGACACATGAAACACATCGTCAAGCCTTGAAAGGCTCGGTGGCAAAGCCACTGTACCAATTTTCCCCAAAATCTCAAAAGGCCCAATAAACCTAAGACTAAGTTTACTTTTTTTTCCCAAAACATAAAACCCCTTTCAAAGGTAAGAATTTTAAGAAAACATAATCCCTAACTTGGAGCTCCATATCACGTCGATCAGCATAAGTCTTCTACTTACTTTGAGCTATAGAGACGCTCTTGTATCAACTTAATTTTTTCAGCAGTAATCTGAATTAATTCGTCTCAATAGTTTTCGTTTCACGAACTTGGTCCCATCAAATAGGTGACCTACACTTCCATTCGTATAAAGATTCAAAAGGCGCCATGCCTATGCTAGAGTAGAAGGTGTTATGGTAAGCAAACTCTACTAAAGGCAAATATTCTTCCTAATTACATCTTAAGTCCAACACACAAGCTCGTAGCATGTTCTCAAGAGTTTGGATAGTCTTTCTTAACTGTCCATCGGTTTGAGGATGAAAGGCAGTGTTGAACCTTAACTCCATCCCATATTCCTTCTGCAAACCACTCCAAAAACAAGAGGTGAATCATGGATCTTTATTTGAAATAGTGGTCACTAGCACTCTGTGTAATCTCACTATCTCATCTATATAAAGTTGCCCTAGCTTCCAAAACTTGTCAATACTCTTCTTTTTTTCCATTTCTTTTATACATGTATTTTATAAATAAAATATTTTATACTTATGTAAATGAATGATTAAAGTTTCATTTTGATTACTTTTTTATATGTATTTTATACAATAAATTATTTTATGTTAGTAAATATGTTGAATGATTAAAGTTCGGTTAAATTGGAGAAAATGGTGGGGTAAATAGATGCCCTAGAAACAAAACTGTGCAGGTCTTGTTAAGGCCCAAAGCGAACAATATCTTGCCAGATTTATGTTGGATCATGACAATGATATCAAAGTGGTTCCGCGTGTCCTCTTAACAATGGTGAGAAAAATCTCAACGAGAACGCTGAGTCCCTAAAAAAGAGTATATGTAACAACCTAAGCAAATCCCACATCGTCGAAACACGAGAGAAATGCTCGGTTTAGAAGAGATGATCCATACCTCCATTGAAAAGATTCGTTTTGGGGTGCATGGGTGCCCAAAAACAAAACTTATACGGGCCTTGTTAGGGCCCAAAGCGGACAATATCTTATCAGGTCTGTGTTGAGTCATGACATATGATATCAGAGCAGCTCCACGTATCCTCTTGAACGATGGTGGGACAAACTTCAGCGAAGACGCTAAGTCCCTAAAGAGGTTGTATGTAACATCTTAGGAAAATCCCACATCGACAAAGTACGGAAGCGATACTTGGTTTATAAGGGGCAATTCACACTTTAATTGGCAAGACGCGTTTTGGGGTGCATGAGCGCCCTTGAAACAAAACCATGCAGGCCTTATTAAGGCACAAAACGGATAATATCTTACCAGGTCTAGCCCATGCCAAAAAATCGAAAAGTAAAATTATACTTCACCAGACAAAATGAAATGAAAGCCAATTACCTATAAATGAGACATTGATATTGAGAAAACTTGGACTAAAAGGTTTGTAGATTATCACGAGTAATCTTAGACTTTTTGAATAGGGCAGTTCTCTGGCCATGCTTAAAAGCAGCAGCAATGTGCCAAAAGTTCTCTAGTGGTTTCTCATAGTCAAGAATCGAATGGGTTGTATAGGTTTTATTGTAGTGCTTTAGTCATTAATTGGTCCAAATTATTCTTTTTAAAATCCTAATAGAGAAGAAGGAAGGTAAACTCAAGTACGAAGCTATAATCCACAAAATAGATAATCAGGAATTTCCAACTAGAGTCTGATTAATGGAGTAATGATAGCTCTATTCACCAAGATAATGGAAGCACCTTAGGTTGACTAGATGAGCAAGCAAAAGTAAAATACCAAACCCACTATTTGGAACTATAGTATCTACATTTTCTAGGATCTTATGCTGGGAGGAAAAGATCCATCTAGATATGTTCAAGAGATCGAAATTGGAAGGAATCAAATGATTATTCTGATTCAAGCAATTCATACAAGTTACATCTGCCCTGTTATAACAACTAGGACATGCAATGTTCTTAATAAATGAGAAACAATAAATTCATTCATTATACTCAATCAAGAATAATAAAAGTTACGAATGAACTTAACGTGCACAGCAAGGTGGCTCTTGAGGCTGCTCAAGGGTTCTGGAAGAGTCTTATCGATCTCGTCACCATGGCCTAATGCCCCACAGTAGCCTTTGCCCCAAGTATATACCTACAGCCAGTGGTGAAGAAAGTTACAAAAGGATTGCCAAAAGCAAGCATTCAAAAGAGATAAGCAAACAAAAAATACAAAAGATAAATCGTCTAGGAGCAGAGACTAACATATCCACTTGAATCAAGAGCTACTACATGTTCATCACCAGCAGAGACACGAACAACATGAATGCCCTTTCTCCTAAATGTCTGTATTGCACGTGGCTGGAGCTCATCATGCTGCTCTCCATGTCCAAGACAGAAATTAGAACCAGAACCAAAGGAGTAAACTACCCCATTTCCAGTTACCGCCAACATATAACTTGGACCGGCTGCAATCTGAACAACAGAGCCAACTTCCTCAAGCGGTGCAATGCTTTTTGGTGTTGGCCTATCTAGAGTGTCACCATGACCAAGCTGCCCATGGGTGTTGCTCCCACATGTGTGGACATGACCTCGTATTGTGAGAAAACCAGTGAAATTAAGCCCTGCAGTGACCTGAAATATACATTTATCCTTTTAATTTTGACGTAAAACATGGCAGAATAATGATATTACAATTGCAAAGTGGAAAAGAAGAATTCTTTGAAAATCACTAATAAACAACCATAATCACATAAGATAGAGATGAGGTTACTGATCTAGTATGAAAGGAAGGCCTAAAACCCACTGTAAGGTCATCATTGATTTTTCGTCTCCACTTCTAAACATGTCTTCAATATGTAAATAAAATGATGCAGCAGTATATAAACAATCACTCAGGCTTTGAGACCTTCAATAAGGTCCATTTGTATCACTGCAAAACTTGGCTTCTGAAGTCTTGAACTGCTTAGTAGCAGAAATCCTATGGGAAGTTAAAACATATCAACAACTACTTTCCTGTATTGTGTCGTATATGTCAAATATAGCAGAGAGATCATTACAAACACAGAGCTAAGATAGAATTTGTAAAAACCATGGCCATTACCTATCGGAGGATCATTACAAACACAGAATACTAGAGCAGTATCAATAATTCCCAATGCCATCCTTATTGATATCAAAGGACAAAGATGCAATTATACATGCATACACAAGCCTTGACCTAAAGTCAACTCTCATATGATTCTTGCTTTTCGTATCATAATGAAACTCTCCATCCATCTTAACAAACATTTAATTCACAATACAACAGTAGTGATGTGAACTCTACCTGCTTGCAAGGAACTCCCTTCAGTGCTTCTACAAGCCTAGGCCTAAATATGGGGCGGTTTGTATCTCTATGACCACAGCAAAATGATGAATTATCTCCGCATGTAAAAACCTACATTTATAACAGGAAATCAGAACCAATAGAGTAAGGTATGGATCAGCTTGAAATCTGTAACCCATAGGCAATGGTGTACAAAGAATTTTAAACAATATGAGAAACAGAACTCAGCTTTATTAGAATTGCAAGAAAGAATGAATTCGAAAATTCCTGTATAATTATGGCATGTGACCATGTAAAAATAAATTTTCCAGAGCATGTTATATAGCATACATTCAACAATCAAGAGCAACACCAGCTGAAGAAAAAATTACAAACCTGTCCAGACTGCAAAACAAAAGCAGCATGATTCTCGGAGGCTGAGACTTGGACCACATGTGCAGCAGATGGAAAATTAATACAGGTGAATGAAACACATTGTGTTGTTTCAGGACCATGACCAAGAACACCACAGAGACTAGAACCACAAGAGAAAACCGATGAATTACTGATAAGCAATGTGTGATATCTTCCTGTTGTAATCTGCATCTGCTGAGGAAAAGCATAACAATTAATAAAAACATAACTCTTCTGCAAGTGTATATCGAACAAGAAAGAAGGGTAGGGATAAATAACAAGCAGGAAAGAATAGCATAAGAAAATGAAACATTGGAATGACATGCTATTCTGTTGAACTAGCATTATCTCTGCAAATTCTGTTGAGTTTTCACTTCATAACATTCTCAGGGAATGCAATAAAAAAATTATCATCCAAGTTATTTTAAGTCTTTTACTAATGAAATTTCATTTTTCCTAATTCTTTGATGCGACCATCATCCAATAAAATTGGACAAAGAAATAAGTAGAATATCATAATTAACTGGGATTCCAATCACAAAACTTATCAGCATAGATGCGCGATATGTTCAAAAATGAAACTGCTACTTTGTTCTTTTAAAGCCTACGTTGCGAATGAGCTTATAATCATTCATTCAAAAATAAAAATCAAAAGCAAATATATCAAAGAAATAGTACATTGCCTGCAGAGGTTTCGACAATGTCAGATGAATGCTCCACAGACTGCAAGAACCTCAAAACCCGCTTCCAATTCCCATTACACCGATTCAAGAGCTCTATTTGTACATTCCTACTCATCCCTGCATATATGCTGTGCAATGCACAAAGCTGAGATGCTGCTAAATCCACCAAAGACCGAAATTTTTGGGGGTACAACCCATGACTTCCTCCAAATGTCTTAGAAGTCAACTCTAAATGTGCAAGGTCAACAGCAGAAAGCCGGCCCGAGGTCAAAATCTCAAAAATCAAATGAGAAGGCAATTCCTCTATCGAAAACAACCTATATCTATCAGCCATTTCCCAGCAATTTTCACTATACCAACTCCAAAAAGACACCTCAACAATTAATCGACAAATGGAGCTCAAAATTGCCCACCTTCAACTCACCAGATAATTATGCTCCTCAAAAAACTCTAGTAAAACCAATAAGACTGGAAGTAAACAAATTCAAAGCCACTGAGGGAAAATTATGGATTACAATAATAAGTCAAAGATCAAATTTTTAGACGAAATCTAAGGCAATTGATACAACAAATAAAGAAAACATCAAAGAGAAGAAAAGCACATGAAATTGAGTTCAATAATGGGGGCCTAGATGCCAACTTTACAAATGACTGATACACTGATCGGAAATAACAAAACATCAGAAGAGACCAAACCAATCACAGTTTCCCAAACCACTTCCTGAGATGAAATTGTAGTAAATACGAGAAAAATTCAGACCCCTTCACCTGCAAATTAAGCACAGATGAATCAGACAAATGGCAGCGAAATTAGAGTAATTATAATACAAGTTTGAAGCTTTACCGATAAAAAGCAATAATTGGTTGCTTTTCGGTGCTGAACTCTACTTTTACTTGTTGCATTAACCGAAAAATGGCGAAATGAGGATTAAAAATTGCGAATTGATTTTGGAAAAGTTAGGGTTTTTGGAGTCCTTTTATACGACAATGCGTCGTTGTCGTTTGGTTGAGCACCGAAGAAGGAATCTACGTGGACAGAGGAAAAGTTCACTGTAGCCTTCATAAGTTGATTCGGCTCGTCGTTTATTGGTTTCTTAACTGGTTCAGTCAGTATTAGTGTGACACGTGGTGGGTTGTCATTCCTCCACGTGGATGAAACAGGAGGAGAGTGACGAGAGTTACGTCATGTGTTACTTGACCAACGCCTCAGGAAAGAAGTAGTTAATGTGCGAGTAGAGGAATTCGTGTAAACGCGATGAAAATTTGACACGTGTCAGAGTTAACTGAACGGTTGAAGTTTTGGCGCGCATCAAGGGCCGGTGGTGCGCGAAAAAAGCATACACCTAGTCGTGCAGTGACGGTCTACTCACAAGTCATTTCCTTAGTGGCTAATTTAAGTACTTTTATTTCTTTATTTATTGTCCTGTTCGGGTAAATCGCCTTTTATTCCAGCCCCTTTTGCTTTGTATTATTTATAGGCTTCTTCTCCCCAGAATATTTTCCAACTGTTGTTATTTGCTTAAAATCGTTACAGCAAACTTGAAATTTTCCTCCATTCACGTAAATTATCGCAGAACCCCCTAACTCAGGAATAGCAGCCTGTGGAAATTCTCTGTTCCTTCCCTCTTTTATACTCTTGTTTTAGTGTTCATACTTCAAAATTAACTTTGTGTGCTGCAGTTGCACCATTCGTTTTGTATTGGTTGACTCTAGGCTTGTTTAAAAAGTCCGGATCGGCCCGTGGCTTAAATTTGAGGATATGGACTCAAAAATTTAAGGTCCGCACGTAGTGGGCCTGATGTAAAAAGCCCGGACTTTATTATATAGAAAATTCTAAAAAAATCAAATTAAAGAAAAGGAAACGAAAACCCAAAAAAAAAAAAAAGTGAAAACCCCAGTAACCTATCCTCCCTAACTTGGTAAGCAGTAGCCTAAGGTTAAATAAAACAACCACACACCAGCCGCCGACCGTGCATCCACAGCCAACAACCACACCCTCAGTCCTCACTACCTCAGTCGCAGCCATCATCACTGCCGATCTTCGCAAGCCCAGCACGCTGCACCACGAGGCGCGAGCCCAGCACTCAGCAGGCAGCCAGCTAGTCACGCGAGTCGCGAGCACCAATACGCGTTGAACCTGGCACCAGCAGCGACTGCAGCGCGACGCACGGACGCCAACAGCAGCGAACCCACTCTGCCTTGAACACACCATACCCACGCGATCTTTGAGGTAGAAATCATCGCCATTTTCGATTTTTTCATTTCTTGTAGAAAAAAAATTGTATTAAATTTGAATCTATGTATACATACATATTAATGTGAATATGTGATTATAAAGTTACAATATTGGTTAATTTGATTGTATACATATTAATTTCTGAATTAATTTTGCAATAAATATTAATGTGATTATAGTTTATAAAGTTGCAATTTGGTTAATTTGATTATATAAATATTAAATTCTGTATTAGTTTTGCAATAATCGATCTTCACAATAAAGTTACAATTTGATTAGGATGCATCAATGTCGATTTTTAAATTGCATTACATGTTTATGCATTTAGATTTTCAA
Source organism: Citrus glauca (assembly GCA_029633175.1). Taxonomy (NCBI): domain Eukaryota; kingdom Viridiplantae; phylum Streptophyta; class Magnoliopsida; order Sapindales; family Rutaceae; genus Citrus; species Citrus glauca. The sequence continues at coordinate 35,314,109 of JAQOOD010000001.1, read as the reverse complement.
CAAATTTGAAATTGTAATATTTATAATTTAACAGAATAAAGAAACTTTGCTGGTATATTGGGTTAGTTTGCCTTTTGTATTAGTATTTATAGTTTATTATGTTGTGTTGCTAGTGTTTTGTGCGATGGATGACCATCTATAATTTAAGTGTTTTTTTTTAATGTTTATAGCTTTATTAAAAATTTATAATAAAATATAATAAAAGCCCAGGCCCTCTCAAGATTATGGGCTTTCAGAGGGATTGGGTTGTTTCTGGATACATTAGCTTGGGGCTGGGCCTGTAAAAGCCGCTATTTGACTCCTCGTTCTTGTATAAGCTTTTTTTTTTAACTTTTCTTTAATGGGTAGCTTACTATTTGGGTGTTGATTTTTGTTTTTTTTAATTCTTGAAAAGTACTTGTTTGTTCCTGTGTGTAGGCGATGGATGCAAATGCAATGCAGCAGCAGGGTCATGAGGAGGAGGATGAAGAAGAATTTGCTTTGCTTGATCTTGATGTTTTGTCTGGAAATTTTGATATCCCACCAAATGCGCCTTATGTTCTTTCTGTATGTGGTAATTGTTATTTTTTCAAACACTTATTGTGCGCTCATAGATTAATAATTTTTGCTTTTTCTTTGAGTTTGTTACATTAAGTTTGGCCTATAAAGAGTTTATCTTTTGAAATTAGGTATTGTGCTAAACAGATTGAAACAGTTTGCATGTATGCATTTGACTTGTAGTTTCATTGCTTGAGGTGTTAATTTGGTGACGATCCTATTCAATTACAAGCTTTTAGTAGTTTTGCTACATGTATGCTTTACTACACATTTGCACTGTTTACTTTAATGTAGATGATAACGGCTTCTTAATTCTTCTATGGGTGCAATATTCTGTATGCTTTATATACTTTTCCTATGATTATTCTGCTGCCTGTCATATATTAATTTTTCTCCTGCATTGCAGGGTCTAGACACTTTGAATCCCATATTGGTTATCGACAACAAAATAAAGCTGGTGAGTTGAATGTTTGTAAAGTCCTGTATTTTACCTGTTATTGACTACATCTATGCTTAAACCAAATATGAGGTCACAAAACATGTATCAGCGAAAATTTTAAATATTATGTACAATATTTTATATAATTATGGAAAATGATAGAACTCTTTATTTAAGTATGGTGATACTAGTTTATCCATGCAATAGAGTCAATTTTCTCGGGATGACTGTTTGGTCTACAGAGTTGGTCCTGGTGGCTAAGGGATTTTCTGGCTCCATTTTCCTTCTTTCTCTCCTTAAATTCGTTGTTGTTTAAACTCTACCACTACCTATTGAACATATGTCTTCTTGTATTTTGAATTAGGACCAGAGAACTTGATAAGAATGAGTGAAGTTGAATGTTTTGATTTTAATTAGAGTCAGTTTGTTCTGCTTTTGCTATTGGATGACCGCACCAAGCATTGGGGATTGTTTAAATTTTTTTTTTTAATGAAATTAAGTTTATCCGATTCACACTCTTTTCAGATTGGCGAATATGAAGAAACAATTGGAACATGCTTTGCTTTTGCTGAAGATGGTGAGACACATTACTCTAGCTTTCTTCTTCACATGGGCTATAATCAACAATCTAATTTGAAGAGATGTTTATACTATTTCCCACAACCTGATATAGCTTCTTTGAAGTTCTTGGTTGAACTGCCAAGTCTGTGGAGGCATTTTTAGTTTAGCACAATAAGTGCATAGAGCACTATTACATAAGCACGAAATGTGCACCAAGTTGGTTTTTTGATTACCTGGTCTCTGTATTCACCTACCACCAAGCTTGTTATATTTGCATTAGATTTTCATTGCAGTTATTTCCCCTTGTCAAATTTTGGTTGAAAGTTCTGACATAAAACCTTAGGATTCCGAAACAAGGGGCCAGATTCATATGAGTCCAACAACTATTCCCATTTGCAGTTTTCTTTTTATCATTCTGTCTTGGAGTCATTCCAGTCTACTTTTTTGGTTGATATTCCTTTGATGCATTCAATGATCGGGAACCTGATAGACTGCAAAGGGGAACCAAATGTGAATTGTAGGTATTGAGTCAATGTTATTATTTTTTTATAGTAAAATATTTTGCCACTTTTTTGTACCTGCTCCAATTAGAATTGCATGGTTGGTACCATGAATCAAGCATGTCTTGTCAGTTGATAAACCCGAGTACTAGTCCATGAACATATAAGTTCATCAACTATATCCTTTATTACTTTTTCTCATGAAGCAGAGGGTTCCTAAACACTCCTATTACTACTTGGACTATTATATTATGTTCAAATTTATTGTACATTCCAAACGCAAAATGAAGCTTTACTTTAGGAGTGATGATACAGTCACAAACCCTTGTACAAACTTATCTTGTACAAACTTATCTTGTACAAACTGATATGACATTAATTTATTGGTTGAATGAAAATATAAAATAATAGAAATAAATCATATGGGTCAAGAAATATTTAATTTAACCAATTTTATCATGCCACATCAATTTGTACAAGAGTTTGTAGTTATATCATTACTCTTACTTTAGTTGTGCTAATGGGAGGTTTTCTTTGCAGAAGCTGCTCCTATGGTTCATGAAGAGGCAGGATCATCTGAACTGAACCTTTTCTCAGGCAAATGCATAATAGATTCAAATCGAGCTCCAAGAAAGCAAGTGAAACCAGTTGCCCGTCTTCATAAGATTCTAAAGTTCAGGATTTTATTAGACGATGATGTTCAAAACAGAACAACAGGACCGAGTGTTTGAAATCTACAGGAATTCGACACGGGAATCTGAACCTTTGTATATTGAAGAGAAACTGGTTGGCCATAATCAAGCATATTTATGCCCGAGTAATTTGATCCGATGTGATCTGCACTGCCCTGTTGTTTTTTGTGTATGATGTTTAGAGAAATCATGAGAGATCGGTGATTGACAATGTGGATAATTCTCAGTCAGTTCTTGATCTGAATGCTTACAGTTGAAAAGAAGATTCATATATTTAAATTCTCTAGTTCAAATTTCTCTAGTCTGGTGGCAAATACATCACAATCACAAAGACCTTCAAATTTTCAAAATTTGATATTTTTTTACTTCACTTCTTGTTTTGCCTGGAATAAGATACAATTTAATTCAGTAACATTAAGTGCATGGCTACTGGAAGCTGGAAGGAATCAAAAGTTTCGACAGTTTTCTATTGTATCTAATGATATGCGCACAACATTATATCTCTAGTAATTAATATACAACATTCAAGTGCTGTTAACGCTAAATGACTAATCTATACTTTACCTAATTCTCTCCTTTAATTTCTCAAGCCTTGAGCTCGTATATTCATCTCAAAGACAAGGCATTGAATTTTTTTTTTTAAATTGATAGTTGTTATTTCATTGTTTGTTTCATCTTAGATTAGTAAACACTTTTATCAAAAAAACGAATAAAAAAATAAATTATTGTACGTAGAAAAAAGAGAACCCAAGAGATGAGAGATTCAGTGAAAATAATGAGTATATGGCTCTGGAAACTGGTAGGCATAGTCTCGTAGATTTACAGAATGCAGATATAAAAGGGTAAGTTGTTGAAAGGACAAAATTTTAAACACAAGTTTATAGTTATTTTATATACAATTCTTTTAGTTATTAGATCATTACTCATTTTAATGACTTACATAGAGAATAACATGAATTTTTTTAAATTTATGAAAACAATAAATAAGCAATATACCCCTCCCCTTCGCGTGTGTGTATATATGGAAACAATTGAATAGCTGTTGCCAATTGCCACCTACTTTAAACATATTATATTCGTGAATTTTCTAAGTAGTTAATCATATCTTCTCCTCCCATATCCAAATATGAAAGTTTAAGAAATTTCACAGTTACAAAATTTATCAAAACCTTGGGTAGTTAAAAGGCTCTGTGTTCCAAGATTGTATTCCATATTGGAAGTAGTCAAATTGTATGTGGTTGCATATGGTTTGTTTAGTTGTATTCTCAGCAGTGTTTTCAAAGTAGTCAAATTGTTTTGTAATTTGTATATGATTTGTTTAGTTGTATTATCTACGAATCTTCTTGTACTATAAAATTTGTCATTTGTATATCTCCTTTTCTATATTATCTTAAATTAAACTCATTAAAAATTTATAACTGAATGTTAATTGAATCTTTATTTGAAAAGTTTAAAACCCATCTATATAATGTAAATTGTTACGTTGATTTACCATTCTTTGTTGTTTCTTGATTGAAAGATAATATTATTATAATTAGAATCCTTTTGTTGGGCTAACACACGCACAAGAAAATATCCACATATATGTGTATCGTTGTTTTTGTGAGATGGAAATTTGGAATTTGCAAAGAGGATATATGGTGGAATCTTTAAAGATTCAAGAGATGACATTACTGATGGCTAATGCAATTGTGTAAAAACTCATAAGTTCTTTTTTAAAAAAAAAAGATCGAATGATCTTGTTAGCAAAGATAAAAAATTTGAAGCACAACATTGTCTATGAAATTTCTCGACCAATGCACATGTAACCAGATTTTATTATTTTTACAACTAAACGCACTTAGTAAATTGATGTTTCCCCCAAAAAAAAATTCATAATATCAACCTTTTAAAATAATAAAAATAATAGTTGTTAAGAAAATGACATTCTATGAGGGGAACAAAAAAATGCAAACTAAGATGCATGTTTTATGGAGCACAGAGAAAAAAAAAGCATTATTATTTTCTTTCTCATGCCATATTTATCCATTTAAACAATAATTCTCAAAATGTCTCAAGTACTTCAGATGATTTAAAGAGGTGCCAGTGACAAAAACACAATAAAAAATAAGGCATTAATAAATAAATAAAACATATGAACGAACAGAAAGCAGAACAAGTCACTAACTTCGTTTTCTCATGAGTATACATGTTACAAACTTTTAGACTAAAGTATAGGCAAAGCATGAGGTGCTTCAAATCAATCTTTCGAATGAAAAATATAAGAACAAAGTAGCGACGAATGTTGACACAACCCATCTTGAAAGAGAAAGAGAAAAGGGATGGCAAACGGCAGCAAACTAGTTCTCAGGAATTTTATCCTTCAAATATTTCAGAACTGCTTTCGTACCTCTATCTAAAATTGTCCTCCGGATGCTGCAAAATGAAACATTTTACGACATAAACAAAATGACAAAACTATGACAAAACCAAGTTTAATGTTTCCAACTTCAGAAGATTATAATATTTGAAAACATAGTTTACTAGTTTTAATTTCATTTTATCAGGCGACGCGTTTTGATTTCACTCTCCCTGGCTCACAATTATTCTGAACTGGAAATTCTATCAGGTGTTGTACCACCTGCCTCTCTGAATGTTCGGGGACATCTATGTAAATTTAGTACAAATGGGTGCACTACAAACAGATATCTATTTACTTTCTTTTAAAATATGATAACAGATAACCTTTTTTCACTAAATAACCAAATAAAACTTCTATCATTTGGGTAATTTATTTTATTTTGCTTCTTTCTTCTCTCAACGGATAAGTTTTGGTTTTGCTACCTCACAATCTTCCGATTTGTACTAGGAAATTAGTTATCCAATGCTTCAGAGTTTGCACAATGTTATGTCCACTGAAATTTCCCCGTCAGCAAATATCAACTAAATGCTTTCAAGCCCAAGGCAACAAATAAATATCTGAAGAGAAGGGGAGAAAAATTACAAAGCACCATACCTTCTCAATGGATTTCCATCTAGTCTTAAAGCCTGTAGACTGGGCTCAAGCAAACCCTGAAGAAATGAAAATTTTTTACTTAGAATAACTAGTGATCAATTCGGAAGAACATATCGTGATTCACGCATATCAGTAGATAATCCATTGCAACATATGCTCAATAATATAATGCAGAAGTTGCAACTTGATAATAAACAAATCCTGCACATTATTCATTAAGGGCATGTTTGGTTATAGTATTAAGGGGGTATTAAAATACTGTTCACATTAGCTTAATACAAATACTATGTTTGGCAAATTTTTACAAGGGATTGGGGTGGGGGGCTAATGCGTCAACTGACACATTAGCTTTGTTTTTTTTTTTTCCTTTTGCTTTATTATTATTATAATATTAAAATAATAAATAAATATAGTTTTTAATTTAATAAAATATTTTTATTTTATTTGTTTTTACATTATAATTATTAATATAAATTAATAAATAAATAATTTATCATTCAATAATAGTATATTTTTTATTTTTACATTATAATTTATTAATAAATTTATAAATTATTATAATTAATAAAAATATTTAAATTTGAATAAATTTGAATATTACTAATTTAAAATTAATAATAATATAAATAATAACATAAAATATTAATGCAATTTAAATATATTAATATAATATAAAACATTAATATAATATAAAATTTAATTTAAATTCATTAAAAAAATAATACAGTACAGTATAGCACCAAACATTGTACAATATTATTATAATACAGTATTAATATAATATAGCATAATACAATACACCAGCGTTAAAATAATACAATACAGCATAATACAATACAGTGTGCCAAACACACCCTAAGGTCATGAGAATCATCACATGGAATTATTAGAGATAAGATTGTTCCCCTTCTAATAGTGGTTCTCCCACGCCTAATATCATTACAGCATTCCTTCTTTTTCATTTGGTTCATTTTTTGTTTTTCTTTAAAGAAAAAAAATTAATTTTACTTTGTTTTGCTCTTTTGTGTGCTGTGTAACTGTGTGCAAGTTATCAAACACTGACCAGCGCTGGGGGTAGTGCAGAAATGTTATTGTCTGACAGATCCAGCTCAGTGAGAGAAGTAAGGTTTTTGAACCCCTGCAAACAAAAATTAACAGAAAAAAAAGTCAAGGATTCAGTGCCAATTAGTGCACCAAAAAAGAGCAGGTAAAAGTAAAGACTTCATCTGGGATGGATCTTATGAATTGAAACTTGAAAGTAAATGTCCAAAAGAGGTCAAACAGAGCCTTAATGTCCAGGGTATCTGAGCATACATAACTGTAAGAATGTAAATGTCCCAGTGATATAATGATTGACAGGTCCATCTATATTTCAATTGTCAGGATGTCTAGTCCATATGACAAATATAATATTCTCTCAGTAACAACTCAAGGCAAGACATGAGAATAAACGTTTGTCATTTCAATTGCATAGAATTTAAGTAATGACAAAGAGAACTTATATTCACTAACCTGTTCATAACGTAAACCACCGAGCACTACAATTACCACCCTTAATAAAATTTATAGAATTTAAATTTTCAATTAGGCTGAAACAAAAACAGAAATCTAGTCCCATAGATCAAGGAGAGTAGAATGGTGAAACAGAATGTAATACATAAATCCTCTACTCGTCTCTCTTATATCAATTAAGTTGAGGAATAAATTGTTGATTTTTATCAACAAGCTCTGTATTAATAGATTTTTTTTGTAACATAAAAAAAATGTATGTTACCTCAGGAATTGATTGAAGAGAGTTTTGACTCAAGTCAAGGATCCGCAGTTGTTGCAACCTCAATATATCTGAAGGTGCTTCGTGAAGCTGCATTCTTCTGTAAAGTCAATAAAGAAAATAAATACCACAAAATTTGAAGTAAACCCCAATTTGTACAATTATATACAAAGAACAAGTGTATGATACAAAAGTGCGTGCATTCTATAGTCCTGACCTCAGGTAAAGCTCCTGCAAATGAGGTAAGCGGGAAAACGGTGGATTCTCAGGTAATGAAGCAATGTTATAACTTAGATCCAAAATCTGGAGCATAGGATTATCTTTGAATCCATCTGATGGAACCTAGAGATCAAATAGATGAGAGGGTAGTCAGCCCACAATTATCAATAAACACAAAAACAATAAAATACAAGCATACGTTTCAAGTATTTGCCATAGCTGGGAGTTTTATCCTCATTTTTACAATAAGGTACCTCATCTAAGCAAAACATGCCTATGAGAAATAAATGAGTTCAATAAAGACAATCTCAATGAGGGAATGATAAAGACAATCTCAATGAGGGAATGACTGCAGTGGTGTTTAATGTTCTTATTTCAAGATCAACCCCATGAGAACTTAAAAATCACAAGTACTATAATTTTTTCACAATTTAGATGGCTGAAAATTTCTCTTATCAGGACCACAGATCAATTACAGATACTAGAATCAGATTAGCTATTTATGATAATGTGAATGAGTACATGTGTCTGTCCATGTGAATGGGAGTTACAATTGTAAACAAGTATTAAGTAGAAGATCAGAAAACCAAACAAAAACAAACTGTCAATTTCGTGTTCAACTGCATCACCTGACATTATTTCTACAAGATCTACTTTACCTGTCCGAGTGGGTTATTGTCCAGCTTCAAACAAGAGAGGCTAGAGAGTGACTTTAAAATTGCATCTGGCCAATCTTTAATCTTGTTCCTAGATAAAATCAAAGTCTGCATATGCAGGAAAATTAATATGAATTGACAAAAAACCATAAGATCTAAAATCAAAAAACGAGCTAGCAAACAGCATACAATCCCCCAGACTTGGAACTCGGCCAACACCAATTAGCCACTTCTTGTTTTTACTTTAGGTAACAAATTTATAACCGTAAAATATGATTAGCAAAGAGTATTTAGCTATACACATATTAAATCATTGGAGACAACATTTAATTACAGAACGTATACAATCAACTGTTAATTAGCTGTGTAACACGGAAGCTATTCCTCCAGATTTCATAAACATCAGACCAGAAAGGCTTCTACCTTGTATTGTAACCGCCACAGCCCTATTCCAGAAACTAGATCTATTGGACCGAAAGAAACTGAAGTTTAAAGGAGATATAAAGTCTTCATGACTATGAGGAGTTAACTTATTAGTAACTGTGCTAAAGATTCCAGTACAGATAGCAACCACTAATACATGACTCTTTATTAGTAACTAGATCTGAGAACTTTACTTGGAGGGAGGCACATGAAGAAAGTTCAGGAGGCAGTTCTTGGATGGAATTCCGAGAAAGATCAAGTTTAGTAATTTCCCCTGCTTCCCATATTTCTGAAGGAATAGCACTCAGATTCATTCCTTCCAAAGAAAGTTCCTGAAAATAGAAATGCTAGTTTGTGTTAAAAAATTCAGTTTAATGACATATAAATTAAAATGAAGTCTGAGCTTTCTGCCAAAGTAGCAGCGTATTAGAAAGGAGAAGGGGAAAATGTGCATAATCAACAAAACCGTAAAATACAGATTAAATACAAACTTCTGAAGTTCCAACTTGCATATCTCACATAAAAATATATCACATTCATTCCAATTCAGATGTTGACTGAAATATCCTTTCTCTTTTTGTTTGTGAAAAGTAAGATGTAGGATCTATTGAAAAACAAAGACCACTTAACCCCAGAATCATAAAAAGTTAAAAACCAAGCCCAAGGCTACTGTAATGTATGACTGGCAAGTCATATAACAGATGACACAAAATACCAAGATTTTAAAGTACAGTCATCAAAACAAGGCCTGTGTACTTTTAAGCATATGGTACATTCACCCATTCAGTGCTAGAGAGACAAAGCTCATTCTCTGTGCATCCTAGTTTAACAGATGCATCTCTTGGCTGAGAGCAAGTTGAACTCCTGAAATAAGCATGCAAAGCAGGGATAATCTTAAGTACAGTTTTCTTTGAACAATTTAGTCAAAATTACAAACTAATCATTGAAACTTATGGCCTTAGTAGGAGCACCATTAGGTTCCACAGCATGCCTTGTATTGTACTTATTATTATTGCAGGAACCCATATTCAGTGACACAACTTTGTCTACCAAAAGAAAAGTATGGAGCAAACATTCCGAGGAAACGTCCAAAGTATAAATTTAGGATGCTCTTCTATTTTATCATACAAATAAACTAAGGCTACCTTCATTGCATAAAAACCTTATGCAATTTAACCTCAGGCAAGATGATTGTCCTCCCAAAAAAAAAAAGAAATTATAAAATAAAAAATGAACAAAAATCTTGCTAACTTAAAAAATTCAAGTAATACCTTTGAAGTAACGGACAATCGAGTTGCCATTGTGATTAAATCCTCCTTTGTAGTACTAGCTTCAGAATCTAAATGAAAGCTAGAGATTTATAATTTGAAAAAGGTAAATTGCTTACAATAAACCAAAACAAATTTGACAAAAGCCAACACACCTTCACTTTCCGGAAGTCGACTCCGAAGATACTTCAGTAAAGCAGGTGTGGGTCCATTAACCAATGAGCTGAGGGATAAATACATTGATTGATAAAATAGCAATTGAAAGAAGAATTGAACATGAAAAAAGGAAAAAGATGACATTTCACACCTTCGCAAAGTTCGCAAAGGATTGCCAGTAAGTAACAGTTTTCTCAGTGTAGTCATCTTGCCTACAGAATAAACAAAAATTATTACCCATTACATGTTAACGCAATAATGCTAAATACTGGATCATCATTATGCTTTTTGGATACGTAAATAAAGGAAAAGAAGGTGAAATGAAAGTATAAGAGAGGAGAAGGTGATTAAGGATTTCTTGGCTTAGTTTAGTTTGTTAAGGAAGATTAGATCTAAACAATTGGAGAATGTCCATCCTCAACACATAATGGCAAATAAAGCATAAGAATTAAGGAAACAGACTCAAATGGGACAAAAGAGAGTCTAGTAGAAAGCTTGACTCTAATGCAAAATTTAAAACAGCTAAATGAAAGGCTATAAGGAGATATTCTTCGTTCAATATCATTATATTACCACTATTGCCATTAAAAAAACATATTCTTTAATAGTTACAAATTACTTCAGACAAAAGATGGATTTTGCTATATGACAAATTATCCAAATTCTGATAGAAGTATAGAATCACCGGATCCTAAGTTGGAATCGAACATATATCACGCTAACCTTACCAATCTCGGGGGGTAATCCAGACAATGAATTATTAGAAAGATCCAAGACTGAAAGATGCAATTGGCATGCCTCCACACAGTATTCCTTCAACTGCATGGATGTGAAGTAATCAGCAAATGAGTCACGGCTTTACATTATTTTTCTAAGATGAGAAAATAAAAGAAAAACATGCAAAGATACAAATAAGGAGAGACAAATTCATAAACAACTCTATTACACCGCTGAATCTTTTTATTAACAAAAGTTAGCAAGTTTTTTTAATGATATTGAATTGATTAATGCATGAGACGACATTATTTTATTGGCTCAATCAACCGCATCAACCCAGTTAACCCCGATGCAACCTGGTTTAGCAGGCCAGTTTGCAACCAGATCTGAAATAGACTTTTGCCTATTATTCAATCTTTAATTTTGTATTCTATTAGTCCTCATTCTTCAATTAACTTTGTAGTCTCACCCATTTGTACCAACAAAAAAATACAAAAGGATGTTTCTTACATTGTAGCATCTATATATAGAAGTAAAATAAAAGGAAAAGAGTAAAATAAACTAGTTACCTGGTTTGAATGAAGATCTAACGTCCCTAATTTAGAAAGTTTCCCTAGCTCTGCTGGTAAAGCAGACAGCGCATTATTCCTAAAATTTTTTCACAATTAAAATGAATGTTAAAGGGAAAAACATTTGAAAAATTTACTCTTAAAATTCTAAACGTGTTTTTATAGTAATGGTTGAGAATATAACCCCATATAGAATTCTGCAAGGGAACAGCATCCCCATATTGAGGATGGGATTGACAGAATTCCTGCAAAAGTGATACATGAAGACATATCAGAAGATTCAAGAAAATATGTTGATAATAAAAAATGAATATTTTTTTCAGTTAGCATGAACCCCATCCTCATTAGACTAGTCCCCCTCCAAGGTTGGTTTGAGGGGGGTTCGAACCCATGACCTCTTATTTTCATTGCAAGAAACCAACAACACTGACCTCTATGCGACCCAAAATATGAAAATTTAAGGAGACAATTCCTTGCTTAGTTTACTCACTGTTCTGATGAAGGTCAAGACGAATGAGACGTGAAAGACTTCCAATGGTCTCCGGCATGCCATTCAGCAAATTTTTTGCTGCGCAGATCACAGGCATTTCTCTGTTTATGCTGATATGAAAATTAAAACTAAATATTGTTGGGTCATATAAAAAGTAGCAGTGCCACGGATAATTACATGCAATGAGTTCTGTAAGCATGGTCCATGATGCTATCAAGTTGTTGGATAAAACTGTTAGCTTGTTCCCCTGGCATGAGAAAAACATTTTATAACTATTTTTCTATGATTAAGTACTTTGAAATAAATTAAGTATGTTTGAAAAATTGTCCACAGAAATTCTCATTAATACCTCCACATCCAGTTTGGACATTTTCGAACAGTCTGCAAGATCTTCTGGCAAGCTTGTTATACAATTGTTTGATGCCTGGAGAAAAATTAATAATGCATCAGCACTGAGAACCCATTTTATTTTATTTTATTATATAAAAAAGTATCTTCTAAAAAAAATGCGATGTTTCAGAAATAGTAAGATAGCTATTCAATGTATCCCATCCAGGCTATCGCAACTCTACAATTAATGACCAACCAAGCTTAGGGAAAGCATGGTACACCTGAAAATGAATAGCTGTGGAGTACCTATATTACAGCACCAATATGCTGTTGTACATTAAAAAAGCCTATGGGTAAATGGCCATTGCAAAGCATTACCTTGAAATCTGATAAATTTAAACAACTTCCAAGTGAGCTTGGAAGTTCTTTAAGCTGATTACTTGAACAATCAAACCTAGATGATCACATAAAGCTAAATCAGTCAAACATTAAAGGTTTGAAATTCAACTTTTTATGTACAGGAGCTTTCTACCAGATAGATGTATATAATTCATTTCACACCACCAGATTAACAGTAATAATAATGACACGGCAACAATGACGACAGATGGTATATTTATAGGAAAAGAAAAAGAAAACGATTACTTGACAAGGGCAGTTGCTGATCCAATCTCGTCTGGTATTTTCATAATTGAATTAAAGGATACATCTAACGATTTCAGCATGTGAAGCCTGTCAAATACATAGAGAAGAAACCAAACGATGAACATTCCGCATATTATGCACAGACCACAAAATTCAGCCCAGCATTTTCAAACAACTCACTCTCCAATTGCAGCTGGAAGTTCAGAAAGTTTGTTGTGGCTAACATTCAGTACTGTCAGTAAAGGCAAATTCCTCAAATCCTCTTTCAACTTTTCAATATTATTATGAGCCAAAATTAGCTTTTGTAAATCCACAGCCTGCAAATAACCAACCAAATTAGAAAATGAAAAAATGAAAATTTCAAACAAAAATTAAATGGGTAATGCAAAACATACAAAGTTGGGATCCCACTAATGCGGAAGGTCAACAAACTACGGATTCCCATTTCTGTAAGAATAATGTTATGGAAACACAATACCTCCCACCACTTGTCGCCCTCTCCCGCCTCACCAAAATTTTTGTATACCTCATTGGGCACATCCCTAGAAAAATGAAATTCAAATTTATTACATAAGTATGAACAATTTATTAATTTATGAAGCTTTTGTCTCCAATAAAAAAAAAAAAGCATCCAGCTTGCAAAAGTAACACAAATCTGATCAGAAGAACCTGCTCATCTCAATCAACAATCATTGGACAAAATCAGACGGTTATTACACGTTTCTTAATGCGTATCAGTTTCCTAATTCACAGAAATATAATTTTGATGAAAATTGCGTGCAATTACGGAAATAATAATGATCATAAATGAATGAATGAGAGTGGCATTTGTGTAAAAAGGAAAGGTAGCTAGCCTGAGAGAGCGATTTGATAGGTTGAGAGAACCGGAGGTTCTTGCAGCTTTCAGTATCCGATCCATGCTCGGTGTTTATGTTTGTGTTTGTGTTCGTCTTTTCTTCGCTTATGCTTGCTTCGAGTTTCAGGGATTGTGAGTTTGTTGCTGTTGTTGTAATGATAATGGAGCCGAGAAAGAGATGAGCTGTCCCGTCACTTACGCTGTCGCGTCACCCATTTTTCTCCTCTGAAAATTGTGGTTAAATAATATGAAAAATATTATGCCAATATTTTTAAATAGAAAAATAAACCAGAACTTACTAATTTAGAAGAGAAATTCATTAATTTGTGTTTGGGACTTCCCTGCGGTGCCACAGTGGCACCGTGCCACTGTGGTTTGTCTTTATTCTGTGAAGCTGTGGGATATAAGTTTGTTCAATCCAACGGTTTAAATAAAATGGCAAGGAAGGGTAAAGATTCTTTCCGTAAATTGTAAAAGAATTTGTGTATTTTGGTGATCATGATTTTGATTTTGCCACGACGCATTTAAGAAAAATGTTGCTGCCAATTTCTGATATGATATTCTATTGATGTCTATATTATTGAAGTTGGCCGTGTTGGTATTATAAATCTGGCATTTTTGCAGGCACTGGAAGAGTCATTTGGTATGCATAGGTAGGCTTCATGTTTGTGAATGCAATTTTATAGTGGATTTCGAAGATGGGGTGTTCGAAATGCGTAGGTTGCGAAGAGGTGAATGGCTGGGTTTGCTAAGGTTGAAATAAATATAGTAAAGGGGTTTGCGCAGTGGGCTAATCATTGACATGTTAAACCTTATTTATGGGTTAACATGAAAGGAAAGAAACATAGTTTCAATGGCTACTTTTCAATTTCGGTGGCTCATACTTTGTTTAGATGTCTTTTTTTTCTTGTATATTAGTAAATATCGACAGCGGGTGCATAAAAATAATGGTTAATTACATACATACAATTTGGATTCAGAGTCACCGAAAAACAAATGGAAAAAATGGCATAATATTGGTGGTTCGATCTGTAACCACTTTCTTAGTGAGGCGTGTGCTTTGGTTGGTCATTCATTTTAAGTATGTGTATAATTTATTTTTCTTTGTTTGCCACACACAATACATTAATCATCTTTAAGATGAAAAGACTTGCATAAATTTAAACTCATGGTTAGATAGAGGATTGGTTTGAAAGAGATTGCATGGAAAAGTTTAGAAAAGTAAATTGTTCAAATTTTCTGTAGGATGCCTTTATAATCAATGAAGAAACAAAAATTGATGGTGAACATTCATTTGTTTATAGGTATATACACGCAAACTATTGCATGGGAGCTTTGGTTAGTAAAAGATAGCAAACTGGGTTATGGTTTATGTATTGATTAGTGGAAGTGTTATTGATACCAACATTATTTAAATTCATTGAGTCCAATAAGTAGTGTATTCATCAAGGCATGTTGATGCTATGATGTGTAGTGAAAGTTGAATAATGGATATGTGCTCGTTGTGGAGGTATATGGTTTATATTTTAATATAAATATCATCATTTGTTAAACGCAAGTACTACATACTTATTTGTGGTCTCATTAGTATTTATTTAATACCTGTGGCATCTACCTGTACAGTAGAAGCGAAGATTGTAGACGAGAAATCATAGATTGAAACAGATGTGGAGGCTGTATAGTTATATAGCGTACATTTTAATTGTTATATAAGTTAGTTATTGCGTTTACAATAGTTAAACATGTTTGTATTTTGTTTGTTTATGTTGTGTTAGGATTTAGAAGAATGTTCGTATGTGAATCACTGGTGATGGTTGCTAACAAAGTATTGGAAGTTTCGTAATGGTTTTGGAGAAGGCACTGTAAGGGAGTGTTGAAGGCCTAGAAATTTTATTTTTGGCCCTGTAAAATGGTAATAAGCATGTTTGATGTATTTGTCATTCTATTGAGATATTTGGAGGATGGTAACATTTGGCCACTATAACTGAGTCGTAAAATTGGATGATCTATCGTTATAGGTATTTTGTAATTTTCCCGTATCCTATTTATTTGTGACATCGAAATTGATTAAGTACCTAAATATGCATTATATATATATATATATATATATCTATATCTATTTATTCCGAAAGTAAGAAGGTATCAAGTCAGCATTTTAATTACCAAGCAATTTGGTGATTGCCGGGAATATAACTAAACTACCCCTACTGAAATTCTTCCAAAGTGGGACGGTTTAGGGGGATTCCCACAATATTGTGTTTGGGTTATGTTAAGGTCATGTACGAGGTTCACTGAATGGAAGCATAATATGCTCTACCGAATGGGTATGTCCCCAATCCCTATTATTCTTTTCCAACACTTGATGTTGAATTTACAAAAACAAAACCACCACGGTGTTGGGCGAAGCACATACAATGAGTATGAATTATAAAAGCTGGAGAGGATTACATATGAAAAGAAAATGAACATAATCACTAGGATCCTAATATGTTAGAACCGTGGAAATTGATAGAGGAGGCAATTTAATGACAATTATAATTATTCAGGACAATTGTGTAGGTAATGGGAAATGGCTGTCTCCGAACTGCAGATTTGTGTAGGTGGTCCTGAATAGCGGAAGAGAGAAAGTTTGTAAGGGAAGAAATACGAAAATCAGTTCTGAAAAACAGAACAACCATTCTAAGAGTTGGAGGAATTATGGAGATGGACAATGCAAAATGGGAATTTATTTTATAAGCAGCAGTAGTAAGAAGAGAATAATGGTTATAGTGCTGACATTTTAGATATTTTAGAACATGCTACGACATTAAAAGTTGAGACATTACGGTTATTAGAGGGAATCAAACAAACAAAGAGTGCAAAAGCATGCAAGCAATAGATGCAGATTAAACTGATTGTAGTTAATTAAACGCCATTCACAGACAAAAAATGTAGGTTGTGGTGGATATCAAAAGTTGGTTATATGAGAGTTAAAGTTTTTATGTAACAGTAACTATCTTCCTAGAAGCCAAATACAAAAAAAACACCATCCTACCACAAACCAATACATATATAATACACCATTACCATTCTCCAAAAATGGTGGTCTGCGGGCCAAATGTTGAAGTGCAAGTCCTCCATCCAATTGAAACTATTATTAGAGGCCTACAGTACAACAAATTGACCATGTTATGTGAAAATATGGAAACTTTTGTAGAGAAATGGACAAATATTTAAAGGAAAAGAAATTGCACTGGTGTGCAACGATTTTTATAGAGCGCATATTTTAAGTGTTGAGCTCCTAGTTGAAACAACCAAGGAAAAATTTAGTATTTTTTTTCCTTTAAAGACAAGTTGTTTTTGCTCTGCGCGTTAAGAACGAAATTTGAACCTATGACTAATATTTTATCTCAAGAATTTTTTTCCCTATTCAAGAGATTTTATCGCTTAAAACCACATGATCAATCAACTATACAATAACATATCTCTATAATCATATTTTTAAGACTAATTAATTTTATTATTATAAAAAAGTTATAACTTAAAAAAAGCTTAGTTAAAAAATTATTATTTTGACTTATTTATCTTTAATGTAAACAATATAGAAGTAAATTCATTAATAATTAACTAATGGAGCATGTAAATTTCATTAAGTTGCAAACATACTTAAGAAATTAGAAATATTTTGATTCAATAAGAAAATGTCCTTACTAACAAGTTATTATGTTATTGCATTCAAATATGTGATAACAACTTTAAAAAATAAATTATTATCTCAAACAACTTTAAGAAAATGTTTTATTTCATGTCAAAACTTTAATGTAATATATATTTTTGCAATATGTAAATAATTATCACTATGTGGATACAAGTTACTTAAAACTAAATTTAGAATATTTATTATAATGTAGAGATTATTCTTATTTATAACTGATCAAAATTTAAGATCAAATTTTTTTATAACTGTATAAAAATTATTTTTGTACTAAGTATCACTATATAGGAATAAATAATGTAATTTAGTGGATTTGAATAATTTTTTATTAGAAAATATTTTTTATATATTAAAAAAAAGTATCTATCACGAGGAAGATAGGCGATAAGCTATTTCATTAATCTTATAAAACTTTTGGTAAGATTATGTTATGTTCATCGACTTAAATTTTTTTAAATAAATTCAATGGTAGATAAAAAAAAGGAAAAAAAAAGAAAGGTAAGGCTACTCCATTTTGATTAAAAAAAAAAAAAATGCACACCCAAGTTTCATAATTTTGGTTCACTATCTCAGTCGTGATTTTTCTACCTCAAGAAAGAAGGGCTTTCCCTTTTGGGCGAGGAGGGATTCGAAAATTGAAATCATAGTTTCTACCACGTACTCTAATCCTCTAAGTTAAAGATTTTGCCTCTTCTCCATTAAATTTGTTCCCAAAAAAAATCCTAAAAAAGAAGCTTTTCTCTCCGCAGCTACTTCTATAGACTATAGTTCTATTTTGAGATAAGAATATTATCTTTTGACTTTAAATGTATATTATTTTAATTACATTAAATTGATGAAAGTTAGTATGTCACAACTTAAAATAAAAAATTTGAGTTAAAATACCAAAATACAAACACTTGAACAGAGCTTAATTTTATTGAAAAGAAAGTCAAAAAGTCAATAGTTAATACAAATGGAAATTCCGACCAGATTTTTCAGCCCCCAACTTATTTGTTTATTACGATTTCACAATAACGAACCGGGCTTAACTTGATCCAAACCGGAACTGAACCCGTCATGTCGTGCGGTTTTTATTTTTGTATTTTTTTAAATCATCAAGTCAGGGGATGAGAAAAGGAAAAACCCTAGCCCCAAATTAGCAAAGCAAGCCGCCCACTTCTGCAAACTCAGAACTCAAGTTGGCACCACCCTTACATCAAGAGCTGAAAGCCGCAATTTACTTAGCCTTCTGTCATCCTCCTTACAGGAATTCGTCGCCTTTACTCACCGGTGAACGAAAATGGCAAAGACGAAAGAGAAGAAAGTGAATGTGTCGGGCAAGCCGAAACACTCGCTGGACGCGAATCGTACGGACGGGAAAAGCGGTAGCCGAAGTGCGTCGACAGTACGCCGCCTCAATATGTACAAGACGAGGCCGAAACGCGACCGTAAGGGCAAAGTTTTGCAGCACGAGTTTCAGTCGAAGGAGTTGCCAAGCACTCGCATTCAGCCAGACCGCCGCTGGTTCGGTACGTCGTGGAAAGCATTTTTCGAGATAAATCAACTCCTGCAAATGCCACTTTTGAGTTAAAAAAATGAAATGAAAAGAAATTTTCAGAAAGTCACTTTTGAAGAAGCATAATGAAGCATTGATTTAATTTGTTTTGTGATGTTTGGCTACTTGAAAGTGTATGGTAGCATTGTAAAAAGATTTCCCGAACACACTAGTAGTTCTGTTTTGAGGTTGCATTAATGATTCTGATTTAAGCTCTGTAGAATTGCCCTTCTTTTAACTGTGTAGGGAACACACGTTGTGTGAATCAGAAGCAGCTCGAATTCTTTCGTGAAGAGCTACAGAGCCATATGTCTAGTAGCTATAATGTTATCTTGAGAGAGAAAAAACTGCCCTTTTCTCTCCTAAATGATCACCAGAAGGTATGAACTGCTATTTGCAAAATCTATTGAGGTGTGTGCGAATGCCTAGTTATTTCTATGTTTGAACTTAGCTTCAGATGAATATGCATTGTCAATTAAGTCTAAAATATGGGTTGTATGTGCTTTTTCATTGAATGTAACTCTTCATTAGAAATCTTACTAAACACATGGGAGGCAGATGCTTTATGCTAATAGTTTTGAATATGGTTAACGGTATCAATATCCGGTTATATTTCGTTCTAATAAGTTTCTTACCAAGTTGATTTTCATTTGTTATATGCTTTTCCTTCCTTTTCAATGTATTTACAGCAAGCTAGAGTTCACCTCCTTGATACCGAGCCTTTTCAAGATGCCTTTGGACCTAAGGGAAAGAGGAAGAGGCCAAAGCTATTGGCATCAGATTACGAATCTTTAGTTAAGAGAGCTGATGGTTCTCAAGGTAAATGATTATCCTTATTGTTGTTAGTTGGTCAATAGAATTACACATCTGCCTGTTATTCATATGTCTTTGCATGTTTGAGGGCTTGCATGTCAATTGTTGTACATAGAGTGAATCTAAATTAAAGGGATAAAATATATGTTTTCCTTTGTTGCTTTTCTTTTTCTTGATTTTAGAATTGTATGTGATTATTAATTTTTGTTCTTTTAACTCCTTAGATGCCTTTGAGCAGAAGAATGATGCTAGTACATCAGCAGAAGGAGTTGAGGGAGATGGATTTAGGGATCTTGTTCGGCATACAATGTTTGAGAAGGGTCAAAGTAAACGTATATGGGGAGAACTGTACAAAGTAATAGACTCGTCGGATGTTGTTGTCCAGGTCTGCTTTTCTTCTTTTTCTCTGCTTTTCTTCTTTTTCACAGTTTGTGGGAAAAAAAATAAAAGAACCCTTTTGTGGTACTTTTGACTACTCTATGAACATGTCATAGGTTTTACTATGAATTGTTATGAGGTTAAGAATAAATACAGCTACAGTTAGGTGATGATGTTCATCCAGTTAGACAATTTTTATTGTTTTATGTGAGAAACTAGAAGATATTTATTACTGTGATGTATAAGTGATCACTGGATGGGCAAGATGATTGGTTGTAGGTGTATATATGCGCCATAAGTTGTATCAATATTCTGTCCACCCTTGATAGATCATACACTTGCCTTTTAGGCAATTTTTATTGTGTGCTCAAGATTTTTCTTACAATTAGGTGATAATGTTCGTCCTAATGGACAATTTTCATTGTTTCATATAAGAAACTAGGAGATATTTATCAAGGTGATGTTTAAGATGATCACTGGTGAGGAAGATCATTGGTTTTAGGTAACCGTGTTCACAAGATGTTTTATCAATATCCTGGCTAGCCATGATTGATCATACACTTCCCTTTTTGGCAATTTCTAAGACAAACATCCTCCTGTGCCCCTAAACCAAAAAAAAAAACTGTTAAACTTATTTTTATTTTGTTTTTGTTTAATTTTTTCCTGCAGGTTTTGGATGCTAGAGACCCTCAAGGCACAAGATGTCATCATCTTGAGAGGCATCTAAAAGAGCATTGCAAACATAAGCACATGATTCTTCTGTTAAACAAGGTCATTAGCAATTCTTGTAAACATTTTAGATATCATCAATGAATCATTTTTCCATAAATTGACTTGACTTTAAAAGTTCTCTCATCTCAGTGCGATCTTGTTCCCGCCTGGGCTACAAAAGGATGGCTTAGAGTTTTATCAAAGGAATATCCAAGTTTAGCATTCCATGCTAGCATCAATAAATCTTTTGGCAAGGTAATTTCGAATGTTATAACTTGATTTACTTGCAAAGAAGCACACACCACAATAATTGTGGAATATAGAGATGCTTTTCCACCACTCAGAATTCCATGATTCCCATTGTACAAGCCTGTTCTGAATTGCAATGATATATTTACTGTGTCTTTTCTCTCTGTTATTCTCTGTATGTTAGAGAAACCATGTCTATTTTGCCAGCCTTGTGTCCTGGTTTGGGATAAATGAAACAATCTTGAAAAGGCAAAAATATTGATTGCCAAATGTTTACAACTTTTATATGCTGTTGCTGCACTGAATTTATTTGATGATCTTGAAGTTGCTGTTTGAATTTTTACAATCCATTTGTTCTGCACAGGGTTCTCTTTTATCTGTGCTGAGACAATTTGCTCGCTTGAAGAGTGACAAGCAAGCAATATCTGTTGGTTTTGTTGGGTATCCTAACGTTGGAAAATCGTCAGTTATCAACACTCTGCGTACAAAGAATGTAATTCTCTTCTTTCCTGCTTCTGTTGTATGGTACTAGTTCTATTGTCAGCTGCTTTTCTATTTTGGTGAATGGTGATCTGATGCCAAATATCAATTTCTTTATATGGAGGAAGCGAATTAGGTTGATTGCTTAATCTTTTGAAAGCTTGAACATCAAATTTTCAGAGCGACATTTAAGTAGATTGCTATTGAATTTAAACACTTCCGAGTTCAAGTTGTGTTGTGGCTAATTTCAAGTCTGTCCTCATGGATGTTAGATGGTGTTATTTCGGCACAATTGTCATAAAAAGTGGATGTTAGGTTTTAGTGCTCTGTTGCATGTTATGCGTTGCTAGAAGTCATGTATTTTAGTAATGATGTTGAGCTATCTGGGATTCTGGATGGCATTTGTATTTACCATTCTTTTCATGTAACAAGTTGAGTAGGTCCATTTAATCGATACAGTTGTTCATTTTAAATTTTGATTAGGTCTGCAAGGTTGCTCCTATTCCAGGGGAGACTAAGGTGTGGCAGTATATAACACTCACGAAAAGGATCTTCTTGATTGACTGTCCTGGAGTTGTTTACCAGAACAAGGACTCCGAAACGGATATCGTACTGAAGGGAGTGGTATGTTTTTGTCTGTCTTCTCGTGTATGACCGTTCAGGATACACAATATTACGTATTTTATTACAGTTTTGTATGCATGCTAGTTAATGGCTGTCAGATGTCAATTCCCATTCCTCAGTCCTTAATCTCTCTTCTAATACTTATTTCCATCATTCTATTTTTAATTCATTTAATCGATGCACCTGGAATCTTTTTCCCTCAGATGGAGATTTAAGTTCCAAGTTTTCTTTATTACCATTGTTTCCTTCTTAACTCATTTGAATCATTCAAAGTAGATGTGTATTATTCTTTGTTTGCTTATTCGTTTCGTTTTCAGTGTTTCTGTGTGATGACCTTATCACATTTGATCTGCTGACATCTGTAATATACTATTTGATAATTTATTGTGTTGAGTGCTTGTCCCTTCCAAGGTTCGTGTCACAAACTTGGAGGATGCTGCTGAACACATAGGAGAAGTACTAAAACGAGTCAAGAAGGAGCACCTTAAAAGAGCATATAAGATAAAAGATTGGTGAGCGACTTTTCCATCTATGATGAGCATATACTAGTCCTTAGGGATTTAAGATAGACGAAGGAGTACTTTCAAAGATTGCCTTTTCTATTCCATGATGCCCTTTTGGCTAATTTTACAATAGAAACAGATGGTCTGTGTAACCGGTAACCTCGGTAGGTTATTTTGCTACGCTGCTAGGATCTTGCAATTAAAATTTATACCTAATTTTATTTTTGCTTCTGTTGCAGGGTTGACGAAAATGACTTTCTACTTCAGTTGTGCAAATCAACAGGCAAACTTTTGAGGGTGTGTTTGTTTCTTCATTTCATTTCTTGGTATTTATTTTTTTATGATCATACCACAAATCTAGCTTCAGTTGGACATTTGTGATATATGAAAACTTTCATTCTTTGCTTTCATTTTGAACACTAAAGATGGGCAGGAATGAAACCTGTTTCAGTGTGGTGAGTGGACTAGGATTAAACCAACGTCATTCTATTTTAGTTCCATTCCTTTACTTTTTGAAGGATAAGGAACCAGTTTCTTAGTTTATGTTTTATACGGATTGTGTCCAGGGTGGCGAACCTGACTTCATGACAGCGGCAAAGATGATCCTCCATGACTGGCAGAGAGGTAAGATTCCCTTCTTCGTCCCTCCTCATCAAGAAGACAATTCTTCAGCTGAACCCGCAGAACCCAATGTATGTGGGTTAAACGAGGAGGCAGTTGGCGATAACAATCAGGCATCCGCAGCCCTCAAAGTAATTGCTAGCGTTATGTCGTCCCAGCAGCAAAGAAATGTCCCTGTTCAAAGGGATCTCTTTGGCGAGAATGAGTTGAAGGATGGGACAATAGATCAACATCCGGACACGGATGCCAAGGCATCTGACCGGCCATCGGAGTCGGAGGCATCTGACCAGCTATCTGACTCTGATTCAGAATCGGAATCTGACGAAGATCAGCCCCCGGCAAGTGACTCAGAGAAATAATGAAAGGAGAAAGAAAACAGTTTTGCATGCTGTTTTATTTTATATTAATAAGCAAATCAAAATTTTGTAGTTTGGACAATTGTTTTATTTTTTCCGTTTTCAACAAGTTGAATTGTAAGTTCGTCAATGTAGTCAATTTCCTTAAATCTCATCCTAGTAGATCACATTGTTTAAGCTACGTGCGATTCGGTTTCAATCTTCATCACTATGGAATATTAATAGGATTAATATGAAACTGTTTTTCCAAACAGGGCTGTGATTAAGTTATATTATTTGTAGTTTATATTAATTTAAATTTTTTTTTTAAATTTTTGTTATGGGTCTGTTATTGCCTATCTCATGAAAAATTATTTTTGGGTGAAGGTGCAGGGCAGCTGTAGTTTGTATTTTGATGATTTTTATTTGGTATTATTTGTTGATTGTGTTCGATTGTGAAGAGCCATTTCTTTGACGGTCAAAAATTTCGAGAAGGGACACGAGTGGCCAAAATTAGACGACCAGCCATCGTTGTCTTAAGTTAAAGTCGCATGGCATGTGGAATGGTACGCGGTGGTTGCGGGTAATTAATTAATAAGCAGATGCATGTGAAACCCAGTAGTGCTTTCTGATCAAAACTAGTGTTTTAAGTGCTTTCTTTAATTTTGCCTTTATTTGATTGGAGCGCTTTGAAAGTGACGTGTACGTAGAACGCTAATCTCGCCTTGATAGGTTTACAGGAATTAGAAGATTTGGATAATATGGTAGCGGCCATCGTTTTCACTATTATTTTGTCAATTCAAAAGACTAACTGGTGGAACCGTGGAACGTGGTGTAATGACCTACATTGCCGGCTGTTGGAAATGAATTTGTTCTTAATTCCTGTAAAATTTTATTTGAAACCTAATTAAAATGTTAATTAAGCCCCAATGACTTTTTTTTTTTGTCTTTGTGTTGAATAAGAGGTTTTGTTTGTGATATACCCCTTCAAAATACCCTTAATAGTTCTAAACTTAAAAAAAAAAAACTATCTACACTCTTTATTTTACTTTTAAAAAATATGCTTCACTCCCCTATAAATGACAAGAACACTTTAGAGTATTTGAGGTCTTAGAGAATTTTTTCTTGCTGCGGTTTTACATCAGCAGTTTCAACACTTAAATTTTATTTTACTTGAATTTCAACAATAATTAAGAAAATTTTAAAAAAATTCAAAAATAAGGAGTCAAGAAGGTATATTTTACTTCTACATAATTATTATAAAAGTAAATAATTAAGAAGGAATGGTAGTAGCAAGAAAATTGAGATGACGAATTCAACAATGGGACTATATACTTTGTATTTTAAGAAATTTTTTTTAACTTAAAAAAATAATTTAATTAAATACAATAATTTTCTTTATAGAAAAGAGAGCAATAAATTTAAAAAAAATGATATTTGAACGCCAAGAAGAAATCATCGGGACAAAAACGATATCATTATAGCATGATAATGTTGTTGTCTTTTGTGCTATGATATACTGTAGCATGATCAGTAATCTTACATTTTTTTAAGTGTTCGTGGTGTTCGAATGTCAATACTCTATATTATTTTAGTCATTGTTTATTTTTTGTCCATTGATTTAATGAGAGTATAAGACTTTTTTTAAGAGAAATTAAAAAGAATAATAATAAAAGTAAAAAAATGTAACATTAAATAAAAATTATATTTGAAAATTGAAAGTGTACATAATTCAATTTATTTCCTTAGAAAAATTAATAATGAATGAATTAGTCGACAGACAATATTTTTATTTATAATCCTTTAAACTAAGGTTATTAATTATACAATTTGTGTAAAAAATAAAATTTAATTATAAGATAATTATTAATGATAATAATGTTTAAGAACATATTTTCTTACAATATTTAACTTAAAAAATTCATTAATTAAAGTATTATTAGAAAAATATTGGTCTATACTTAAAACCATCAAATGTTTAAATTCGTGAGTGGAGTGGTGACCTACATACATGTGAAATCTTAATTGCATAATACAATTCATTACCGAAAAAAAAACACATAGCACATGTAATGATTTGCACAACTCGTGATACTTATTAAAACGTCTAACGAATATAAGTCAAATCAATTCTTAATGTTCAACAACCCGTTAATTGTTTTCTTATTATATTTATTCTCTGTAATAAATAAATAATCAAAGTAATATATCATTTTAATTAAAAATATTTACTATGTTTTTTTTTTTACTTTACGCCTCTGTAGAGAACCTACATAACCCATCGCTAATTCTAATCCATACCAACAATAATTTCTAACCTATTTTAATAACATTAAATAGAGACTAATACGTATAAAAATTAAAATATTATTCATAAATCTTAAAGCATGAAATTAATAA
The DNA here is from genome assembly GCA_029633175.1 of Citrus glauca. Lineage (NCBI taxonomy): Eukaryota > Viridiplantae > Streptophyta > Magnoliopsida > Sapindales > Rutaceae > Citrus > Citrus glauca. Next base: position 35,287,940 of record JAQOOD010000001.1, on the reverse strand, counting down.
CAAATAACTAAACTGTCACGTTTCCAAAAAAAAAAAATTCAACTAAAAAGGTTATTGGTGAAGATTAAGAATTGAAATTTATGTTCTTAAAAAATAATGAATTATTATAATTCATTATTTTTTTAATTAAGGACCTGTTCTTTGTATCTAGTGAGATTCTTCTTCTGGTGAGTGTGCTGCTGCATGCAGCACGTTCCAGCTAACCGAGAAAAGCGGTGATTTTTTATTTTTTAAAAAATCAGTTTCCAAATGAAAAATAAAATAATATAAAAAGACCCATTCACCCTAAACGACATCGTATCCCGCCAAATTAAAACGAACTTCCATTAACGTTGTTTAAAAACTGCACTGCACAGATCTCTCTGCAAACTGCAGTACTGCAAACACGGAGTATTAAAAAATTATATAAAAAAAAATTTCAAAAACGAAAAAGAAAAAGAAAAAGAAAAGTTAAAAAGTCCCCAGGTCGTTTCTGGTGAGGGCTCATCGTTCTTTTCGCCGTTTCATATTGAAAAAAAGAAAAGGAAAAAATCTAAGAAGTTTCAAAATTCCTTTGACGCTTTTGTTTTTATACTATATTTTCTATTATACTTTCCAAAAAAAATATTTTTGTTGGATCAACTTGGTAGTTGGTACAGTTTGTAGTTTGAACAATTGTACATTTTTGGTTTTTGAATCTTGGAATCAACTTTCTGTCTTATTCAGAGACCGAAGACTGGATTTTCAATGACGAATGAACGAGTGAATACATGAATGTAGTAGTAGGTGTTGGGTTATAAATGTTTTCGAGCTAAACAACGCGTTTTGTTATTTATTATTAGTAACGAGATCGAAGTTGGTTAGCTAATTTAGTTTCGTTTTTGCGCTTTTTTGCTGCTTGCTTCCCAGTCAATACGCTCTCAGCTTCTTTCGGGGGCCAGCATTCTGTTAAAAAATAAGATTACAGTCTCTCCATCTTCAGAGGGAAATTTTTGTCTTTTTCCTCTAAAAAAAAAAGAAATCGGATTTTTCATCAGACCATTCATTACTTTGCTTTTTGGAGTAATTTGAATGAATGTGTGTGTGTGTTTTTTTTTTAAATTTACTAAAAAGATAAATATATAAAATTTTCCTTTTCTGGGGTCAGATTTGAAGAGGGAGGGGTGGGGGATTTTAGAATAATAATGGCAGAGGATACAAAAGAAATGCGAGAGAATGGTAAAGAAATGCGTTCGTTGGCTTTGACGCCGACATGGTCAGTTGCTACAGTGTTGACAGTATTTGTGGTTGTTTCTCTGATTGTAGAACGCTCAATTCACCACCTGAGCAATGTAAGCAGCAGCGTTTAATAATATATTGCTGATATTGACTTTATGCTTTACGGTTATGTATTTTTTGTTGTAAATATTTCTTTTTATTAAAATTGTGAAGTGGGTTTGCTTTGTTTTGTGGTTTACTCAGACTGTTTAGGATTGGAGTGAACTTGAAGTCTCGATTCACCGTCTTCATATAAAGTTGAATTGTTTTTCAAATTGATATTATGGATTTTACTTTTTGGCTTTACATTTAGTTTTACTAGCCCAAGTAACCGAAGTAGTATTCGGCTGCAACTTTTAGTTCTGTTTTATGTTTTCTTTGCGCTTTGTTGTCCTGATTGTCATTGCTAAGAATTTGATATCAAATGGGTTTCTTTCTTTCATGGTTTGCTTCATTGTATATAGGCTTGAAGAGTGTGCAAATGATGTTGACTATTCTCAAAACAGATATGAACCACAGTCGTAGAATTTTCTGTATGCTGATTATGGTATGATGTATTTGTTGCTCAATGGTATAATTTTGGCTGTTTAATTAAAACACAATACTGTTTTATAGCTTTGCGCCACTTGGATTGGAACGGCCGTTGGTAAATTTTTTCGAGTTTGTTATAGCTCTGGTCATAGACAAAGACTCTTTTTGTTGTTTTCAGTTGCATGTTGATTCTTCCGGTTAAGGATTGCATTGGAGAATTTTCTGTCATGTCACAGCTCAAATTTGTTTTGATTTGTTCAACTACAATATTGGCAATAATACTAAATAGATGTATTTTCTGCCATTCTTACGTGAATCAATTTCATTTGTTGTAGTGGTTGCGGAAAACTAATCGAAAACCTTTGCTTGCAGCCGTGGAGAAGATGAAAGAAGGTGTACTGGATTAACTAGTTTTTGCATCTTCTTGACATATGTCAAATATTCTTTTGACTCGTATGTTATACTTAAGCTTTCTTCTTTTCAACTTCTTTCTTCAGAGATGATGCTGCTTGGATTCATTTCACTTTTTTTAACGGCTACTTCGAGCTCTATATCCAATATTTGCATTCCATCAAAGTTTTATGATAGTACTTTTGCTCCTTGCACCAGATCTGAGATTGATGAAGAAATGGAAAATAACTCTTCCGAGGGCCGTAAATTGATGGGTTTACTTTTTCCTCATCGCTATAGGAGAGTGCTGAATGAGTTGAATAAAAATACCTGCAAAGAGGTGCGTGACCTATCATGTAAATTGTAATAGTAAAATTTAGCTTCAGTTTTCTGTTTTAATCTGTTATTGTCTTTGCGAAAGGAAATTGCAAGAAAATATATTGGTAGCCTTACCAGCCCTGTTGGTAGTGAAAATGATGATAAAGTTGTGCAATGCATTATGCTTTATGCAGTTTATATAATTTGTTTATATGTTTACGTGTTCTTTCTCTGCGCTTTTCGAATTATCTTGGCTAAAAAGAATTCTTCCTCCTTCTCTATGCAGGGTTATGAGCCATTTGTTTCATATGAGGGTCTTGAGCAGTTGCATCGCTTCATTTTTGTCATGGCAGTCACTCATGTATCATACAGCTGCTTAACTATGCTGCTGGCAATTGTGAAGGTTAGATATTCATATTCTTTTGAAATCAGAGAATGTTGCTGAGAAGTTTAGGTCCTTTATTTGACATTTTGGCTGCTATGAATCAGATGCGTTGTTGGGCACCGTTTCCAGCATTTTCTGCTAAAATTTGAGATTGCCCTCGGAAAGATAAAATTTAACAAATGTATTCGTGACTTCCATGTTGTGTGGTTAAGAACGTAATTTTAGTAAAGGCTGGTTCTTAGCATGAAGTCAGATAATAAAAAGCCATACTTTCGCAAATTCTTCTCTCTATCTCTTTCGTGCTAATTGTAAATTCTGTGTCATTTGAGCAGATTCACAGTTGGAGAGTATGGGAGGAAGAAGCTCATATGGACCGGCATGATTCTCTGACTGGTGAGCTTGTAAACAATTAAGCTGTGGTGGTAGGTTTATGTAAGAGTCAACCAGTTCCTTTCCGCAGATTTAAGGCTTATGATTTATGACTGATACAGTTCACCTTTAATAAGGACTGAAGAAAAACAACAGACGGATTTATTAATTCACCTTAGTTATGTGGGAAACTAGAACCTTTATGGACAAACTTGTTCCAAACATAAGGGTTTTAGGAAGTTGAGCAAAATTGTGAAGAGAAAGAGATGGTTGAGGTATTAGCACTTATTACATGATTTTGTAGGATGAATTTGATTCAGATGAGATAATGAGTAGTTTACTTATCTAAAAAAAGAAGATTGAGTTGGGAGCTGAAAAGAACAAGGGTGGGAGGGAAGAAAGAAAAATGGAAAAGATAAAGCTAGGCAGACTAAGTTGGAGTCAGGTAAGTAGTCATATGAGAGATCATTATTAAAATCCGTAGGCCCAGGCTTTATGTCTACACCGTTTATTCTTCAGTCCCCTTTTTTTGTGTTTCAGATAATCAGATATATACTGCATCATTTCTTATGAATGATGATATGTAGATTGCACTACTAAATGGTGTGTACTTTTTACCGCAACTGACTGCTTCTATCTACGATGTTATAAAAAACTGTTAGGATAAATTAGCATTGTGGCTTTATTGGTTCCTTAAAGCCAAAGTTAATTTCAGATCAATTGATTTTGTTTTTAATTTTGTTCTTTATCACAAATGAGTAACTGAATTTTTTCTGGAGCAGAAATCACAAGAGAGTTGACAATAAGAAGGCAAACAACCTTTGTCAGATACCATACATCTAATCCTTTGTCCAGGAATAAGTTACTTATCTGGGTGGTATGTTAAGACTTTCTGTTCTCTCTTCATATAAATTGATCCATTTTATCTCTTTGCATACTTTACATTACCCTGGAAACTAAGCAGGGTAGTACCCTTAATATTCATTGTAATGTAATCGGTCTCCCTCATGATTCCATTGACTGGAAGGACGTTCTCAGAAAGTTAAGTGGAGTGCCAATGGATAGAAGTAAAATTTGACTGCTTTTTTCTTCTTTTGTTTTGCCCCCACTGGGTGAGAATTTGGTTAAGCCAACTCTACTGCACATAAAGTTGTTTGTGAAGAAATGAAATCTTCCACCATTGGGAAGCAAAGAAATAATTAACTATCAGATTAGTTTCACAGTAATCATTAATTACCTTCAGAATTCAAACCTCATGTTTAAGTGGCTGGAAGAAGTATAATTAACTTTTATGCTTTTCTTTTCCCCTATGTAACCAGAAGAGCATATCTGTTTTTCTGATAGCTATGATCATACCTCTTTTGATTGAGGTTATTGGTTTTATCAACTTGTAGACCTGCTTCTTCCGCCAATTTGGGCGCTCAGTGGTTCGTGCTGACTATCTTACACTTCGAAAGGGGTTCATCATGGTATGTAGTTTTCCTATTTGTTTAAATGATACGCCTTTACAATTATTAACATGATTTTGTGATAATCATGGATCTGTTGTACATGAGGATATTCCTTGAGTGTATCGTCAATAATCTACACCTACTTGAGAGTATGGCAGTCTCTGAACCTTCAGTATATGATACACCTACATGAGAGTATGGCAGTCTCTGAACCTTCAGCATATGAAACTTTAGTAAAGATAACCTGCAGTGTATGAAAGTTCAGAAAAGATAACAATAGAAACATGTGTAAAACTCAAATGTGAGTTGAATAAAAATAGTGTTATATCAACTGTGGCAAGAATGAACGCTAGACATCTTGTATAATCTAAATGAATTTTTCCACTAGAGCCAACTGGCAAGCGCTGTTGAGGGTATGCTTTTTAAAGTTGTAGAAAAGATTATGTATGCAAAACTAGATGATGTTGGGATTATTCTTAAAATCGTGAGAATCAGCAAAAGGATCAAACTTTCACTTCAATTTTCCATTTTTTTTCCTCCATAAAGAATCAAATGAAGCAGAAGGCATATTATGGAACCTGTACTAAATTTAATGCCTAGTATTGGTACTGCTTTTATGTAATTTACTCTTTTTTTTTTTAAAATCACAGAACCACAATCTTTCTCCAAAATATGATTTTCACAGTTACATGATTCGGTCTATGGAAGAAGAATTTCAAAGGATAGTTGGTGTCAGGTGAGGAGCATAAACTTCAACCTTTTCTGATTATTTTTTACATTTTGAGTTATCACCAAAATTTTGATTATATATCTGCATTTTTATGTGGTCACTTTCTCACTTCTGTTGTTTGATTTAGAACCTTTAATAAACTTGCTTTAAGTGTAGACATGTATGAACAATGTGGAGGATTCTGGCACTCTTAAGCTGATTCTTCCCCCTCTCCCTCTTATGTTCACTATTACTACTGATTGCTCAAGTGTCTTTCACAAAATGGCCTATGCTAACACCCATTTGTTTAATGTCTTGCAGTGGCCCCCTGTGGGGATTTGTTGTTGCTTTCATGCTGTTTAATGTGAAAGGTACGTCATGCATTCATAAATATGATTCTGATGCTTTCGGCTTTCCACCTAAACGACATTTGTGAGAACATAAAAATCATCTTTTCTTGTCGTCTGGTTTTCTTCATGCTCGCTAGTTGCAAAAATATATAGATATAGAAATTGCAGTTTCCATCTTGCTGACTATATCAGATTATTTGTGTTCCCAAACAAACTTGTGGTCATTTTTTTTCCCTAAACTGTGCTACAGGATCTAATCTCTATTTCTGGATTGCCATTATTCCTGTCACTGTAAGTATCTTCTATTTATTTTTTTATCAATTTGTTTGTTTTTCTTTTTAACTTTCAGTTTTAGTAGTCATATTTGCTTTCCAGTATTAATACAGCCCTAATATCGAACAAGTAATGTTTTATGTTTCTCTATTCAACAAGCCTGTTGCTAGGGTGACTCTAAAAGACATTCACTTTGTTGGTAAATTTTAGATGGCCTTATGATGTTTGACAATTCTGATTTCTTGCTATTTATGCAGCTTGTTCTTTTAGTTGGCTCAAAGCTACAACATGTGATTGCAACATTGGCTTTGGAGAATGCTGGCATAACTGGATACTTTGCTGGGGCAAAGCTGAAACCACGAGATGAGCTTTTCTGGTTTAATAAGCCTGAACTAATGTTATCCTTGATTCACTTTATTCTGTTCCAGGTTGTTAATTTATTTTATGATGGTCACTAAAAGTTTTACCTACAATTTTTTTTAAATGTTATTTTTTATGTGAGCATGGTGAAACTTACATGTTTCTCTCTTTCCTTTTTTCTCTTGGCAGAATGCATTTGAACTGGCTTCATTCTTTTGGTTCTGGGTACTTCCTCTTCTATGACTTAATTTGTACTCCTTTTCTGCTGGAGATGACCGTACATTCTTAACATTCTTAAAACTCACATTGTCTTTAAAAAGTATTTTACAAGATCTGTTGGAAGAAAATTAACTGTTTTCATAGATTGTCCCTTGATTTTTGTTCTTTCAGTTGCTTTAAATTGTCAAATTATGGTAATATAGACAATATTATCACAATATATTTCTGAAGAAAATAAACAAGATGAGATCATAAAGCTGGAAATACAGCACCCTCACTTGAAACAAAATTATTGCAAGCACATGGGACATGTGCATTTTAACTTATTTATCTTTTTATTTGTTACTTGAACAGTGGCAGTTTGGATATAATTCATGCTTCATTCATAATCATTTGTTGGTGTACTTACGACTTATTCTGGGGTACGGTTTCAGTCCAGTCAGCTCTAATTTGTTACAGATATATCAATAGTTATGGTTCTTAGTTCTTACCATATTTTGTAGGTTTGCTGGTCAATTCCTCTGCAGCTACAGCACCCTGCCTCTCTATGCATTGGTTACTCAGGTATTAACAATAATACTCTGATAATTCTCCTGCTTGCTAATTAAGGTACTAAAGTTAAACTTACTGAGCAAGAGATTATCATGTACATCAGTCATAAATATACCATTGAAAGTATGTCCATCCATTGGTGTACCAGTAATGTCAAATTATGTGCAAAAAAAGTGCTCTCGGTTCTAGCTTAGGAATTTGTAATTGGTTGCAAATTTGTAGTAACTGTTAGGCGAAGTTATTTCATCTAACATGTTTGTAGTGGTATGTATGGACTCCAAGAAGGCTTGGTTTTTTAATCCTTTCTTTGTTAGTTAAACAGAGAACATGATGCAGGGCCTTAGAATTATTATGGACATTTGCATGGGATGTCTGGATGTTTCATTATGTATATGTACTAGATAGTGTAAATTACTGCATAGATAGATACGTTGACTATAAATTAGATTCTAAAACTTAGGATTCATAATAATACTATGAGTGATTCCTAAGCTCCAACTGCATCCAATTATGTTCTCCATGCTCTTTCAGATGGGAACAAACTATAAGGCAGCACTAATTCCACGTCGGATTAGGGAGACCATCCATGGATGGGGGAAAGCTGCTAGAAGGAAGAGAAGGCTTGGACATTTTACTGATGATTCAACCATACACACAGTCACAGATGCAAGCACTGTAGCATCACTTGAGGAATATGATCATCAATTGATTGATATTCCTGGCAATAGCACTGGTGCTGAAGTTGAATTACAGCCACGCAACATCTCTAACTCTCCTGCCTCAGTTCCTAACGAGACTTCAAGTCGTGTTGGTACACCTCTCCTCCGACCCTCTGCTTCTGTTTCTGTATCAACTACTTCATTGAATTATCTTACCGAAGGCATTTTAAGATCATCTTCCATGCCAGCTAGAAGGGAATGATGCAATATCAACAAAATAGTGTAGAAAATGAATATTATCAATGTATTTGGGCGTTGACTTTGCTTCCTTCAAGCACTTCAACTGAAAAAAAAAAGAAGAGAAAAGTATTGCTCTCTTTCCAAAGTCTACGGAAGATAAAAGGTTCACAGAATACTCACAGGATGTTAGTTAGAAACTCAAGTACATCGAGATTAATGTATGAGCTTTGTTGTGGTAGAATCTAGCAAATACTGAATTGTAACGTATAGTGTGAATGATACAAGCCAACAAATTAGTAGATTCTTACTTAGCCATCATATTATCTTTGCTGTATTTTTGTTTAACTGATAGTTTCTTTATATATTTCACTTACATTGAGCGTTCTCTACGCTGACGACTCTTATGCTCTGTTACCTGTTTTTCTAGATACTGAATGAGATGTTATAATGATTTTAGTAGTGAACCATTATATGGTGATACCAATTGTAGAATCCCAACCTCTAACAAGGGAATGAGTTTATTAATTTTTAACTTATTTACTACAATTACTATGCCCAGTTATTGCTAGACTGGCTTCCTCTGAATTGTGGGATCCACTAACAGCAGATTCATCACTCATGGCCTTGGTTGGCCGAGTTATCTGGCATGTTTGGCGGATAGGGTATGCCATCTGGCATATTTGGCAGATGGGAACTGCCATGGGGCAGTCTGCGGACAGAGTCCTCATCAAGTGGCATTAGCTCACCGGCTTCGTTTTCTCTTTTAGGAGCAGGTTCACCGACTTCATTTGCCATTTTAGGGTGTCCATCTTGAGAGTTCACTTTACGGCCTTCGTCACTGGACTCAGCCTTCCAAGGTGGGCAAGTGTAACCAGGGACAGGTTGATTGCAATTTGAGTCTGGTCGACCACATGCTGGAACACTGGGGCAGTTAAGTCCTGGCCTGCAACCTACTACAGGGACAACAGGAATAACTCCTATGCCACCGGAACCAGTTCCTATACCAATACCGGTACCAGTGTCTCCAGAGCCAGGAGTAGCTCCTACGCCTGGGATGACTGTTCCACTACCAGTTCCTATACCAATACCAGTACCGGTGCCTCCAGCACCAGGAATAGCTCCTATGCCAGGGATAACTGTTCCACTGCCAGTTCCTATACCAATACCAGTACCGGTGCCTCCAGCACCAGGAATAACTCCTACGCCAGGGATAACTGTTCCACTGCCAGTTCCCATACCGATACCAGTGCCAGTGCCACCTCCGGACGTGTAACCACTGCCAGTTCCTTGCCCAACTCCAGTACCCCCACCTGATCCTGAACCTGCCCCATACCCAATACCAGTACCACCACTACCAGCTCCGTAACCAATCCCAGACCCACTAGATCCACTCCCATAACCATATCCAGTGCCAGCTCCTAACTCAACTACAGTACCACGTCCATACCCGAATCCACCAGCCCCTTGCTCATTGATGGGATTATTACCGATGTTATGGTTATCAGCATCTTTTTGTTTTTGGTCAGCAGGGTTGTGATCCAGGAGAATCCTGGAGGCAGAACTGAAGCTTGAGCATAGCAAGAGTAAAAGAACAATGCCTGCACGTTTTTTAACTGGCGCCATTTTTTTGGCAACTTATTGTGCTTTGCTTGGTTCTCCATCTATTTAACCTCCCCTTAAGTAGATAATGCAATACCTTAGAAACCCAAAATTAGTAGGCAACGGAAAACTCATTGTGTTGATTTGTTATTGGATCCCGGGGTCATGAGCCTTGTGTGAAGAGGGATTTACGTGCTGCGACTCTTTATCACCATTATATCAAGAGAGCTTCAAAGGGAAACGTAAAGGAAAATATTAAGATACACAACTCCTCTGTTGCTTTGCTGCATCATTTTCGTTCATGGAGAGTGAGTGAGCAACTGATCATATTCATGGGCCATAGTGTGGCATTGGAATGAGAGACCTCATATTCACGTAGTTTTTAAATAATAAAAAATAATTATTATTATTTTGTAAAATTTTACTACAATTTATTGACAATGACATTACCAAGTCCAAGAGTTAAATAATATAATCGATTGTAATATATAACCGGGAGGTCTATTGAATATAACTCAAAATGTTTGGAGTGAGAGCTTGTCGGTTGGACCATCCATCTGAATACCAAATGTTGCATTGCTGCATCACCCTTTCTCGAAAGAAAGCAGAGGCGAGCCAGTGGTACAACCAGTCCTGATCAAAGCTCTTTCAAGCGAATAAATTGGCTTTCCTGGCGATATGTAATACCCCAGCCCTGCTCGCCACGACCTCATATTTACATAGTTTTTCCTTTTTGTTCTTAAATTATTATTATGATTTTGTGATATTTTACTACAATCTATTGATAATAACATTACCGAGTTAAATAATATAATCTATTATAACATGTAGGCAGGAGGTCTACTGAATATATAACTCAAAAAATCTAGAAATCGACCAAACATAACATGTATGCTCGATGTGCTGAAAAAATTATTGTATTAAGTAGATAATCACTTCAAACCTCTCCAAGTGAAATCAATTATGGGAAGATTTGAAACTATTTTACATCATCTGAAATTCTGCTGGCTGGAAAATGGACTTGTTGGATTTAATTCACCTATTCACATGGATACAAATGCACATGAACAGACATTCGCTGAAACTTCATTAAAGTATGATATCAAAAGGTACAGCATTGGCGCACCAACTTGGTAGCTTAAGCCATTGTAGAAAACATTCATCTTGAACCCTCAAATGCCATAAGAAACAACTACATTAAGGCTAATAGATTATTATCATAAGAATAAAGCCCTTCGAATTTCAGAACCAAAAAAATGAAGAAATTTTACATGAGATAGAAAAGAAGTGCATCCACATTCAAACTTGATCACGGACGCCATCTGATTCCGCCTTCAGACTTTCAGCCAACATTCGTTCTCTGTTCTTCATTTGTCTCTCGACAGCAACCATATACAGGCCTAAACAAATAGTAATGAATAAACAATGTCAACTCGAACGAAAAGGAAGAAGATGACGAAAATTTACTTGCTTGGCAATCGAGCAAATATTTTAAGCAACGAGACAAAAAGAAAGGTGAGCAAGACATACCGATTGCACTTCCAATTGCACAGGCCCAAAGAACTCTCATGGACCATTTATCTCCAATAACTCCTCTGGATCCCATTTCTTTCTGCAAAAAGAAAGTTTTTTTTTATGTACAATGGCATTCTAAAAAGTGAACACTATTTCTAATGTGGTCATCTGGTGCATGGTAGTGGAATTATCAAAAGGCAATACCAAACTCATGTTTTTGGTTCTTAATCTTTTCAACACATACTTGATACTGCAAGCAATGTATGTGTAATTTGTAAATTCAAATCATCCGCCAATAAAGATTTGCATAAATGTTTATAACTACCACTTAGACCTTGCTCCTGAGAAAGGGCTGATGATTTGAATATACAAATCAAATGTTTATATACATACTTGATACCGCAAGAAAGATATGCGCAATTTTTACATTCAAATCAATGGCCAAAGAAGACTGCATAAATGTTTATAACTATCACTTAGGCCTTGCTCCCGAAAAAGGCTTAACATCAGCCAGTTAAAAATGAAAGTAACCAAACTAAGCATATATTTCCACATCAATTACTGGGTTTCTACATGCATGTGGTGAAAGAGAACTCACAGGTGACCCATGTCATATAGATCATTTAATTATGTAAAAGGAGTATAAAAAGTAAGTCTTAGCTTGTCAGCTTCAAGTTTCATTCCACAGAAGATATGGTAACAGTTGAAATTCTTCATGGGTGTGGAAATGCTCTTTGGCCTAAAGGATCAGAGAGGATCACTCATTCTTCTTAAAACAGAACCATCAATGAGTGACATCTGGGTCATAATACTAATAAAAGTAGAAATTCTATTCATAAATTTTCAGCACTTTCATCAGTATGTAAATGTTCTGTCCAAATATACCATGAAACTGGACTAGAAAATCATTGTATTCATAATATTCGACACATCCATCATATTGTCAAGCATTTCAAAATTCATGCAATATTAAACCAATTGTAAAATCAATAGAGTTAGAGAAACAAGAAAGTACCTTTGAAATGAGAGTTGAATGCTGTTCTGGTTTAGTTCAAGGGTTTTGTTAGTGGGGAATTTCAACACAATGTACTGCCGCTAAGTGTAGAGTTAGAGGAGGAGGAGGGGGCCGGAGAAACGACACCGCTTTAACCGCCTCATCATTTTTCACCTAATCTCATAGGGGCTGGGTTTTACGGCCCGTCATGTAGCCGGTCCAAACAAAGAGAAAACAGATTAACACTAAATCCACGCCATTAATTCCCGAGTACAGCCCGTTTCGAATGACTGGAAGATTGAAGGGCATGTATTAAAAGTAATAAAGGGTGTATATTTATTTAAGTGATGATATAATTATAAATTTTTATATAAATTTATTTTATATAAATTAATGAGGTATAATAAATTTAATTAAATTAAATATTTTTTTTATATAATTTATTTTTATTATTTTATATTTTTATTAAATTAATAAATTAATATCAAATAAATTTATATAAAATTTTGTGCTGTATATCACTCTTTTTATTTTGTTAATATAAACGTCCGTGTCAGCATCAAATTGTGTTTCAATTTTCTTCATTTCGATTGGAGGCATTTATTGGAGAAGGTCTCTCGTTCTCTTTCTATTCCATTGCTTAATTATTTATTTTTTGTTGTTATTAATCGATGTTATTTTCATCATTATATGGATTTAGTGTTTGATTAGTGAAATGTGGACTGTGAAGTTCAACTTCCAACTTGTTTGGTTGGTGAGAAAATGTAGGAAAATAAATGAAAATCACTTAAATTTGACCTGTTACACTTCATTTTTGATGTTTTGAGAATTCGTCATCCTGTTTGGTTGTTGAAAAATTAAAGAAAGTGAAAGACAATCTTTGAGCTGATCAACTAATAATGTTTGTCTAGACTCAAAATTAATGTATATAATAAAACAATTTTGAAAACTTTGTCTGTTTTTGTTTTTTAATTTGATTAGAAATAATGAAACCCTAAGACTTCTTACTATGCTTTTGTAAAAAAGAGAAATAAGATTTAAAGCAAAAAGTTAGAAAAGAAAGTTAAAACTTAAGAATGCTGTCATTCTTGGGCTCTTTTTGTTGTATTTGCTTTTAGAAATTGGTAAGAAGTTCAATGGACCAATGTATGTTTATGATTAATTTTTCGTGCAGCATACATGAAGAAGCAAGCAATTGCAAGCACTATACTTTGTGATGCTGAAGTAAGGGAGTTGGAAGAGTTGCTTGGAGCTTTTGGCTCACAGTTTTCACTTGAGGACATTGCTTCAGCTTATTGCGAGGCGAAGCGTGACGTCAATGGAGCTGCTAACATTCTCTGTTCAATGAATGAAATAGGCTGTGCTATTGATGCATCCAGGGTTAAATTCAAGGGTGAGGATAAGACAACTTTGGAAGTGGCATCTGACAGTGTTTTGCCCAAGTCTCATCATGAAGAAAGAAATACTGGAGTATCGACATCGAAAAGTCGTCCTGTATCCATGGGTACCGTTTCAGGTGTAATTGGAAAAGAGTATATTAGAACCAAGTCATTACCAAATAACTCTTGTGAACCAACCAAACCTGTGAAATTGGATTCGAAGGAATTTCCAGTCTCTAAAATTTGGTGTGAAAAAGGTCCATCCAACATGACCACAAAGCATGACTCTATGCTTGCTGATGTTGAGGAATTTCTGTTTAAAATGCTTGGAGATGGCTTTCAACTTGATATGACCATGATTGAAGAAGTACTTGGTAATGTTTTTTTGTCTGCCAGTACAATCTGTCTAATACTTGAGGGTTTTCATTTGTTATTTATCCCCCAAATGAAGTGTCATTTTTAAGCTTAATTATTTGCTTAATGTGGCTTCTGATTGGATCTACAGGTTGTTATGGGTTTGATATGCAGAAGGTAAAGATGTAAAATACATATCCACTTTTATGTTGATTCATTCCTCTTTTATCTTCTATGTCAGGGAATACAGTATATATTTTTTGCCTATGATGTAGCAATTATATATATATAATTTTGAATATTGATAAACAAATAAATTTCATGCTCTTATTACTTCATTTCTTCTACGTGTGTCAACTCAACATGTCAAATGTTTGTATTTGGAGTACGGCTTTAACAGTCGATGACAATTATGAGTTGTCAAAAATGTTTAAGCTGTTCTAATTCCTGTGAAAGCAATTACCATTTTCCTTCTCCGAAGTTCTTGAATGCTATTCACTAATCATTTCCCAGGATCAGCCTGAGAAATATTTTTAATTTGTTCCAAATATCTTTAGTTCTCTTAAAAGGTTCAGTGTTTATTCTGTTTAGCCGATGAATTGCAGAACATTACACATGTTCAGAGTTATGACCTGTCATAAACATAACAGAATTGTTTTTTCGTTGATTATGCAGAGCATGGAGAAACTTATCGAATTATCAGCCTTGACTTTGGAAAAGTATGATGATGTTGTCAACTTAGCTGATGTAAAAGTAAGCTTTAAATATAATGTATGCGAGCATCCCGTTACAGTTAATAAAATATTACTTTTTATCAGAAATGTCATTATGGTATTATTTTTTATATTTTCTTCTTTCTTTTGTATATGTTTGAGTATGCATACTAATTAGATTTATACAATAGAAAATCTTGATGGTTTATATTTTCTTACGATGACTACTTCATGATGCTGCATGAAAGACATCACTCATGGAACTATTTTTTTTAGTTCTTTGTCGACAATTTATCTATTTGGAACAATTTTTATAGAAAATGACATGCTCATAATTTAAGTGCGAAAATTGTTTGCACTGGAATTAATATTTAAATTCTTTCTGAGCATATGTTAAGAAGATACGTAGTATTGTCTTAAAATGTCCCTTCGGAGAACAGGACAGCGAACCCTCAATAAGCTCACTTTCTTCCTGGTGGTTCTGATTGAATTCTTATGGTCGTCTACAGAGAATGAGCTTACTTTTTTTCCTTCCTGGACAGGAGCCTTTTTTTCAACAAGAACAAATGATGTACCAAGATTCTGATCAAAGGTATTTTAATTCCATTTCCACTGTTTGATTGCTCAATTCTGATGATCAGTGAAGGAAATGGTCTGCAATACTCCACAAGGCTTCAATGCAGTCTCTTTTTTCATGCATTGGTAAAAGGTTCTCTTGTTTGCATCTATGCAGTGATGGAGCTGGATCTACGACAAGAATTTTTAGAGAATCACCCAAGAAGGCCAAAGATAGATTTGGCCTTCAGAAAGAAGTTTTGGAATCTTTGTTTTGTGTTCCTGAAAGATCTACACAAGTGCCAAAAATAATACATGTAGTGAGGCCAGAGAGGAGACCAAAAGGATTTGGTAAACCGGTTACTGAGCCTTACGAAGACACTATTACAGGGCCTATTGCAGCAGAACGAAAAATGGAAGCTAGAGGTGGTAATAACTTTCAAATTTTAAGGGAATATTCTGCTTCTTTGATCATTTGCATGGAGTTAGTAGTGTAAATAGAATGTAGGTATAATTTGCCTATAATTTAATGCCTATACTTTGCCTTTTCACAAATTGAAGTCATAATCTGTAAATTGGTATTCCAATATAAGTTTTAAGTTTCTTTTAACTCGGTTTCTTTGGTTAAAAATTACGTCCAACTCAATCAAATATATTCATCTAAGAAAAATGTTAAGGAAAATTTTTAGACATACATGCACCCCCAGTTCACCCTATTCATTCTCTTACCCACAGTCTTTAGGCAGCTTCATTTGATTCTATATGCTGTCTTGTGATCAGTCTGTTTTGTGATTCATTTCACTGATATTATTCTGTTGATGTCCTTTATCCGATATCATTTAAAAGAAAAGTGGAACTTAAATTACCAAAATTTTTGTACTTGCGGTGTAATATCTCATTTACATATTATGTCATTATGTCCCATGTTTTCTGTTCCTTTATTGTCAATCTTTACTAATGTCATTGACATTTGGAATTGCATTTTAGATGATGAAGATGATGAAAATAGCTATGAGGTGCTACGTAAAGCTGTGAAGGAATATTGGATTTTAATGAGAGAGTACTACAAAGCTGTAATTACTCGACACACATAGAAGATTGAGGCAGAATACTCATAGAAGTGACGTGGCAAGATAGAAAATTGATGCTCATATTGCTTTAATTTGAAGAAGAGCATTTGCAGCCACATTGTTACCTTCTTGAAACTCTTCTTTTGCATAGTGGACTGCTAGCATGTGGAGAAGGATCTCTTTTAAGTTGATCAATCATATTGTTGATAGGTCATTGATGGTTGGTATTAATAGTTTCCGTTGCTTTGCAGGCTTTTGGTGCTTTTATTAAAGGTGATCATGCACGTGTGAACAAACTTCTGGAGCAAGTATACTTACCTTTTTCCTATTTTATATTATGCAGTTCAGTGCTTTGAGAACCACCAGCCTTATTGAACCTCTGGGAATTTCATCTCTGTGATTGTTAATGATTGAATGTTTAGGATTTTTATTTGAATGGTGAACTTCAGTAATTCTACCCTATTCTTGCTGTGACTGTGATCCCTACCGTCTAACAAACATACATGAAATGGTGTAAAAATTTGGTCATTAGACTTAAACTGCTCGTCTGTAACCACATTGAAGTGTCATAGGTAATTTTTCTTTTTCTCTCTGATGATGCACTGGTACCTTCTGTTGTTAGGTTGTTATCTTTAACATTTTGCTTGCTGATGTGTGCTGTTCTTGTCACTTCCTTCATTATGCGTGTAGCATATTCTGAAGTATTTAGTGATCACTCTTTTTATGACTATTACAGTATTATTGCTTGTAGTAGTTTCCTAATACTTTTGAATTAGCAGGGACATTTTTTTAGACAAAAGGCTAGTGAAGCTGACAGAAAATCTGCTGAAAAGCTTGTCAAAACTAGGTTGGTCTGTATTAATTATTCTTGGTCCATATTAATGATGCTTGTCTTGAGGTATCTAGGTCTGTACTAATGATTCTTTCTTGAGCCATCTTGTCTATTGGTTTAGTGGCATAACAAGTGTGGATTTGATTGCAGAAATAATGAAGTAATGACTCTTGACTGGCATTCAATTGAACCAAAGGAAGTAGTTTGTCTTCTGAGGGTTCATTTGACTTCCCTTTCAGGCATTCCAAGTAGGTCATCATTCTATTCGACTTGCTAGTTCAGTTAAATCTAACAAATGAATTGATCTTGCATCTTGCTTCTGATCAGCTATTAAGCACCTTAGAATTGTAGTTGGGACCAGTGACGAAGATTCAGAAAAAGAGGCTCGGAAACGAATGGTACAATCAGTTTATTGTACTAACTTCTGCTCCAAAGTGTTGTCTTCCTTTTACTTTATTGGTAGTGCTTCTGGTTTCTGTTTGAACTACAATTCATGGCATAGCTGTAAAATTATGATCTATGAAGCACCTGGATTTTGTGAAGTGGACATTTCTTGTTTTGTGAAAACCACCAAGATGTAAGAATTAACGGCATTGACACTTATGCTTCATTTAAATTCTTTGGAAATAATGTTTTTCAGGTATGAGCAAATCAGCAAGGAATTGACAAATGAAACCTGAAGAAGGTGACATTTACGTAAAACTTTTCTTGTGCAGATAAAGAAGCTATTGAAGAAAGAATCAATTGAATGGACCGAGGACGGAAATGGTCTGGCAATATTAATTCAAGTGGATGTGATTGATCCCAAGCGCTTGAGTTTCTTCAGGAAAAAGTAAAAGGACATGAAGATAAAACCTCAAAGAGATCTTCTATTGCAGTCATTTTGAATCTTCTTGACACTGCATGAGATTTCCATCAGCTAATGGTATACTATATGTGTATTTAAAAAAAAAAAATTACAGAAACTCTATAACGAATGCATATATAAAAGTACAAAAACTCTAAAATAGATTGATATGGAACTTTGGGATCACTCTCTCTTGGGAAGATTATCAGTGAGTATATTGTGAAAGGTTTGAAGAACAAATCTTCCTTTTTTGATGCGGGTAATCTCAGTTACATGTCTTCTTTTTTACCAGCATGGAGGTTAGCTATGGGCACATGAACTTGTTTCTGGATGAGCTTGAAAGTGATGTAGTTGAAATTTGTGCTTCATTTTTTGATATTGAAACTTTATTCACTGTGCTAAAGCTCATCTTCAGGGTGCCTTGGATGGTTTTTAAATGATTTTGTGGTGCAATGGATTCTGGCTGAGCATATTTGCGCAATTAATTAGGACAACAAAATGTATCCGCAAATTCAATCAAGAAACTTTGAGAACAGAAGGAAAATGACTAAAATATCCAATTTGATGGTTCTAAATAATTTCCTTGTTTATTATTTAAGGATCTTTTTGGTTCTTTCTACGTAAGAGAGGAGCATGAGATGTATATATCGAAGAACTCATGAAATGGCAGCCTTCTATGATGGTTACATACTCATGAGAGGATCATTGTACAATCAGAACACTACACAATCATAGCCCAGAAGCATCTTGTCCGTGAGGAGTTACTCATTCCTTCACTACGAATTAAAGTCGATAATCTACAGAAACGTGAAGAGTATTTGGAGGCGCTGGATGAAATAAATGACATGCTATCATCAGGACATGAATCAGAAGCTGAGTCATCAGTCTTTGGATGAGGACATAGCTGAAGCCATTGAAGAAATACATGAAAAACTATTCGATTAAGCAGGAAAAGGAAAAGAGGAGAGTGCAAGCAACAACAATGATGAAAACGCAACTGATTTCGATTAATATAATAGGATTTCTAGAATTCTATTAAGCATATGCAATAAAGGGAAAATTATACAATACAATTTTTCAATGTCATTGGGTTAGTCTCTGCATTTCATTTTGGTCGTTGAGGGTTTCCATGAGAAGTGGAGGCGCATATTGAGCAGTCCCTTGGTGCTCTTCTGAGTCCTGGCAGAATGAAAGGATGATGGTATCAATTGACATCTCCACCACTGCAAAGAAGAGAGAGGCAACAACATAACCAAGGAACCAGCAAACCTGCATTAACAATATTAAAAGAGGCATAGTTAAGCTGTTAGTATAAGTTTCAGTAGCATATAAATCTAGACCATGTTTTCTTCAACGACTCTCTTTTGAATACCTTCTTGCATATTCATAAGTTTGACAGGGAAAGGAAATTATGTTATATAATCTGAACAACATTCAACTCTTGCATTTAAGCAAAATTCTACTGCTCCAATGGGTCCAGTTAGCAACCAAGCAAATTTGACCCCTTCAAACATTCATGCCATGAGGTAACATATAGGCTCAATAGTTAATTCTTGTTGTAGATGTTTAAGCTCATTGGCATATGGAAAACAATTTAAATAAGAATTATCTCATTTATAATTAAATCACAGGAAACGTACCAACACAGGAAAGAGCGGAGAGGATATCTTATTATGAGCAGATCTGTATTTGTGGGTATCCAGCATGAGGAAAGCGAATACAGCACTTGAGAGGCTGACACACAATTTTCCAAGAAATAGAATAACATCTCCAATCACATTCACCCTCCCTATACGAAGTATGTTATTGATGATCAACTCTGTTGCAATAGAAGAAGCTCGACAGAAGCTTTTTCCTGTAATAGCAATCTACAAGAATCACAATCAAACAGTCAGGAAACTATCAGTAACAAACTCGAATGATAACAAACACAACCAGATAACCATAATTCTACTTCCAATTACATCTTCCAAGATTACCATTATATAGGCATTGCGGTTCACAGATTTGACTGTCCACTCAATACACCTCAAAATACCCTGGGAAGAGTAAAATGCCGCCTTCCCATACCAACTATCCGGTGTAGTACCAAAAACTTTCATCTTGCGACGAATTGACTCAAGTATGAATCGGACTGATTCGACAAAAGATACAATCAGGGAGCCAAGAGCCACAGAACCAAGACTGTATCGTACAAGGCGTTTCATAGAGGAAACAACTGGAAGTAATGGAATCTCTGGCTGCATGAAGATATAGAAAAATTACAGAAGGAAAACATGCACAAACTACTTTTTTAATAAGAAAAATAGCGCATAACTTGAAAAGTAAATCTACAGATTCCAAAACTTACCGATGTTTCACCACGAGCCCAATAATAGGAAGCAACAGACCCTGCAATCACAGTTGACGAGGCTGCAATGAAAAATTGAGTAGCCCAGTAACAGCCAAATAGGTGGAAGAAGATAGCAACTGCAATATGAGGAGTATAGCAGATGCGATAGCCACAGCAATGATCACAGTTCACCCGTTTTAAGCCGAGATCATATGCACAGCAGTTGGAATTGCAATTGTTTTGGATTATCTGACCAGAGCTGAATAAATGAAGAGCAGCTGAAATCCAGAACATGTAAAAAATTGCAAGCATAGTATATGGTATGATAGGAAATATCATGAGAGCTTGAACTTCTCCTACAATCTTTGCAGCAACCTGCATAAATATTTAAATGTAAGACCGCTAAATCAAAAGACCATTGCAAGAAAGAGAGACAATTCGTTGCCCAAACATAACAAAGGCCCAATTCTTGACTAATATGCCATGTAAAATTACGGTTGGTGGTCTTGTCTGGGAAACATAAAGTTTAACAGAGATTTCTCTTTTATGCTCTGTCGTATGAGTGGCAATATCAGTACCCTCTTGAAATTATCTTTAGTTCTATTGTCAGGAAAAAGCCAATCCACCTTCAAGAATATAATTGTATATTTTAAAACCCAAACTTCTATAAATACCCATTAATTAAACTTATCATTGTCTAACTGGTTAAACTGCAAAATCTCATAGATTAAGTTCGAAGACAGACAGTGCAAACACTATAATTTCTCCGTTATTTTAGGGTATAATAATCAAGACATAGTGCTTGCCTTGAGGACAGATGTTGCCATTATGATGCGGCGGATGATGGCAATTGATGTAAGGATGGCAACAATCATTACAAAGGTCATAAGAATAGTGACAGCACGAAGATGGTTTATCTCCTGAAATACACATTAAGTATGTAATCAGCATCAGATGGGTATAAAGACTAAAGAGCTCCCAAATATAGACAACTCAGTAAGTGATGAAAACTACCCGTCCATATACATGATAGTATGGATCATGTGCACCGATGATAGGAGAGATGGCATCATTCCCAATCCAGCCAACTAAAAACATTGTAGACAAAATAAATTCAGTAACGAGTATCATTGAACATTATCCTCACTATAAATAAGAAAATCATGTGAAGAATCCAATACCATAATTCAATATATTAAGAGTTAAAAATAAGCATAAAGAAACCAGAGATTTGAAATATCTCTATCACTACTGAAACCTCAAACTCTCAGCCCTAGGGAATGACCAAGACCAGAAGTAAATGTACATTGAGAGGAATGATTGGTATCAGATAAGGTAGCTGAAGCACCTACAAAAGATTTTGCAAATAGTCAATAATTCTAATGACAGATTCCTGGGAGCTTCTTGTGCCACTGTTACAGGATTAAAGGAGTATTAACAAAAAAGTTTAATTCCCTAAAATTTTTTAGAAAGGCAAAGTCAGGGAGTAACGGTCTGCTGATAGAGGTCAAAACCCATAAAAAATATTATCCATATAAAAGTATGATTTCAGAAGTCTGAAACTGTTAGCAGAACAGACCGGTTCCAGATTGATTGGACTATGGAGTGGAGTGCAGCTCAACTAATTATATGTATGAAGATTGCTTACATTTATCAAGCATAATCTTGGTAACATAAAAACTAAAATTTCAACTCAACAGCCATGGAGAAATGGTGAAAAATATACTTCATACCTTTTATGTAGCAAAACATTGTAACTGATATTATCAGAACATTAGAGAGAGTGATTGCAATATGGAGTGGAGCGCAGCTCAACTAATTATATGTATGAAGATTGCTTGCATATATCAAGCATAATCTTGGTAACGTAAAAACTAAAATTTCAGATCAACAGCCAAGGAGAAACGGTGAAAGATATACTCCATACCTTTTATGTAGCAAAACATTGTAACTGATATTATCAGAACATTAAAGAGAGCAACTGTTATCCATGGCATGGCAACCACAAAATGCCGAATCATCAGTAGCCAAATCACTGACAAAAACAGTGGCAAGAGTCCTCCACAAACAATCAATACAGGCCATGATTTTCCAATATCAGCCATATACCTCTGCAATAACACATATTCGATGAATGTTAATTTAGAATATTCAAAATGAGCATTGCCAGTGCAGGACAAAGTACAGAGTAGATAGTTAATAACAAAAAGAGAAACTCATACATTTCTCGTGACAATTCCACAAGTAGAAACAAAAGGAAAAAGTTGTGAACCTTTAAGACAGCTGACCGAGAATTGATGGTCCTGTGAATTGACTTATCAATCAGAAGGTCCTCGTTGATAGTCACTCCACCCATCTGTTGCCAATGCTTCAAAGACATATTTGATGCACGAGCTATGAATTGGCAGCTCCAGTAAACTGGGAAGAATTATATAAATATCATTATAATGTGAAGTATTCACATAAGCACAAAAGTGGGATGAAGATCAAATAATATGAATGTACACATTAATAAGTTAAACAAAACCAAACATTAAATAATTTAATGACAGGGGAACTACTCTAAGTTCACTTACCATTTACACTTGGAAATACGACAGGATAACAAGGACCTTGAAGTTGAAGAGAGCTGTTTCGCATTTCTGGTGTAAGGAATTCAAAATAATCATAATTCCTATCAATCCAGTCATCTATTGAGAGACGAATTTCACCCTCTGGATAATCACAGACCCAATTTAGCGAGTCCTCTGCTGGGATAGGACAATCCAACAAACATATACTCCGGGCATTTGCCAACTTGAATTGGCTGCCTTTCAAACCACTTTGATAAACCTGATTAGGATTCAACCAATATCTGAGCTCCAGTTCACGAAGACCTGCATGCCTGTCACCGCATACATTACCTTTGTAGTCCAGCCCATAAGTAAGCCTGGTAAGTCATAGCATAAAAAATTATAAAGAGTGAAAAAAGTGAATGAAAGTAAACTAAAAAGGAGCGCCAAGACAATGTAGAAAAACTGAGAGCAAGCAAGAAGGATATATGTGAATGTAAAAGTACAAAACATTCATAAATAAACCAAAAGCACAGCTGCTGCAAACATTTGAACAACGGCGACCCAATTCCATTGCGCATTCATAACCAAATAACAGAGAGAAAGGCTATATTTTTAATGGTATTCAGAAGTTTATGGATTTTGGTGTACAGGTGAATCTGATGCGACACCAAAATGGAGTCACAATGAGATAGTGAATACCTGATTGACAAAATATCATCACCTCACAACAATGCTGTTGTAATTGTTAGCCAGTTATGAGGTTCTCAGCGATATTGGTCTTTATTTATATTATTTATAATTGCTAGTGAAGGAGGACTCCATCTAACTTGCAATCATAACATGCTAAAACAATCATTTAAGGTCCTCATTGCAATCCTTATTATATCATAAGTTGTTTCATTTCTTGCCCTCTAATGTTTCAGATAGCAAACTGAAAAAGGAAACTAGAACAAAGATGCTAACCCAATTGTGAGAATAAATAAAGCTTGAGAAACACAACCAGAACAAGACATATATAAAAAAAAAAAATACCTGAGACTAGATAAAAAGAAAAAATAATTTGGCAATAATGAGAAAAATAGGGGAGACACATCACATATATGGACGCCAGAAAAGGAACCCGATTTACAAGGTTGTCAGTGAGATCATCCTTATGCATATTTGCTAGTGAGAGAGTACACGTCTAATTTGCAAACATAAAATATAATTAACAATATTTTAAGGCCCTCATTGCACTCTTATTCTATCATAAGCTGTCCATTTCTTTCTTTTTATTTTCCAGTAGCCAAAGTGTAAAATGAAACTAAAACAAAGATGCAAACCCAATTGCAATACTAAATAAAGCTTAAGCAACACAAGTACAACAAGTTAAATACATAAAAGTGAGTAACATAGAGTGTTTGACAAATAAAAATTGCAAAAAAAAATAACGGGAAAAAAAGGGAGACCAATAAATAATATGAATACCAGAAAAGAAACCTAATTTATAGAAACTAAAAACATACCATAAAACCAATCAAGCTTTACCAAAACAAAAGCAGCCCATATGGGAAATGAACAAGTTTGTGAAGTAGGTAAATGTGAAAATTTACATTTTTGTTTTACCTCAGTGGGTTTCCTTGGTTAAATCCAAAGCTAGAGTTAACAATCATGGCAACCCAAAATGCAATAAAAATAACAAGAAATGCAACATCTCTACATTTCCTGTTGTGCTTAATGATCCCACCATCAATTGGCACACTCCCATCACTTGATGGATACCTCCCTATCACTGCTCCCAATGGCCCCCTCATGATTCTATAATTTTTACACACAACAAACTGGTAAAGACTGCAACTTTCTAACTGTATGTGTATTAATTCTGCAACTAGAGAGAGGAAAAAGAGAGCTTTTTGAGAGAGAATGACAGAGAAGAGTGAGTAGAGTGGAAGCTAGGAGGAGGTGTTGGTGTGCTCTCTGTGTGGGAAAAAGAAAGTGGGGCTTTAGTCTTTAGATTTGGAATATTTTTAATAATTTTCTTTTTGATTTTAAGACAGACATTTTATAATTCAAGATATTTTATTAATACTATATACGCACATACACAAGAAAAATGTATGCTGTCTTTTTCTGTGAGAAATTTTTAGACTTTGAAGAATCCTTGTCGGCTGGTGATAGCTTTAGATTTAGACTCATTTCGTTGGCTCGGCTTTGTATGAGTGAGCTTTAGGAAATTATTATTGTTTCTGTGCTAAAAAAGAAAGGAAAAAAAAAACGCCTATGCACAAAAGTTTAATAATTATGACCAATAATATATGCGTACTCACATACGTATAAATTTGTCTAGAATTAAGAATAATCTTTAAAGAATAAGAATAAGAATAATAAATTAACAATGAATGACTAAGGAGAGTAGCTTATTAAAAAAAAAAAAAAAAAGAGTAGCCAGTCAGCTTAAATATTAAAGTATACGAGCCATTATGGAAGTATCAATATGATAACATCTTTAATTAAAAGGCAGAAACCTATCTATTTTTTCTAATCTGCGCCGCTGATTCTGACAACGACACTACAGAGAAAGTGTCAGCTGTGCTCCGCGGCACAAATTCCCTAGTGTTGTTAACCGTAGGTGATTTTAAGTAGTGTCCGGTTCACCGTCCGCATCTGCAGATGCATCATCCGACGGTGGAAAAACGTTGATGACTTTTAAAGCGTAAATGCTTTTATAATCATTTTTGAGATGGGTGACTTGGTGGTCTCGTTCTTGTCTTATGCTACATTGCTACAAAAGCACTACTGTTGTCATAAAGTGTTGATTCTGTAGCTAAATAATTTGTCTGTTCCTGTTAAATCCATCAATGGCGTCTCTTTGGCACCGGCACTAGGAAGCCATATTGTGCTATGCTGTATCTGTTGTAGCATTTCAATAGTGTGCAATTTTGATCCTTTTTTTTGGTCACATTGCATTTAATTGGGGTCGAGTGTTTCTGCTTCAGTTGCCAACTTTTGAGTCCAATTGGTACATAGATGACTCCCACTTTACTTTATTTAAGTAGGCAGCAAAGCAATGAACTCGTTTCAGTACTGTCAGCACCGATTTTGCTTTCAGAAGCTTCAGCTTAATGTGAAATTGTGAAACTTTATAGTGACGGTGTTTCCATTCTTGATAAACAAACTGAGTATTATGTTGATGCCGTGCTCCCAATATCGTCTTCCCTTTCCTAGGTGTGAATGCTGGGCCAAAAAAAAAAGGAGTCTTGGTGATTAAAAATGAACACATTTTCTGGTTCCACTACGAGGTCAGCTCCTTGAAAATGGTATGTCATTGAAGGAAACGAGTTAAAACGTGCTGGCAGGTTAAAACAAGTAACCCCACATTTTCTGCAGGTAAATAGTTTCTCAATGTCATGTTGAGAAAAATAATCTATAAATTCTGCCCTCAGGACTGCATAAACCTCACACTCGATGACAGTTAGCACAGATCCACAGTCATTTATGCAACCTCTCTGTCCATTAGGTTTGATTGTGAAGCTATTTGGTGGCAGATTCAAACTTTTTCCAGCAATGCTGATGTCCAATAAATTCAGACCATATGCATATGAATTCGGATGCTTCACAAATGGCATTGTTTGAAGTTGTTTACTTCTTGTCATACATTTGGTCTCCGAACTCCAGAACGCTGTGGAAAGACTTATCAGGTTGAACAAGGCAACAAGAGAAGCGGTCTGGCACAAGCCTGCCTAGTTGCACTATGAAAGAAGTCTGAATCCCAATTCAGTCCCATAATCCAGCAATGATTTTCTTCTGAATGGAATCAAAATCTTTAGATTCAAGTGAGCAACCGAACCTTATGTTTTGAACAGATACCGGTGAGGGTTCATCAGGCGGCAACAAGGTGCAAGTATCCAAAGAGTCAACTTCTTTGGTTTCACAAACATCGCCATATGTGATACCATAGAAGCAGTCCCCTTCAAAGCAATGGAATGGAGACTTACAAGAAGCATCATAGCAAGGTAGCTTTTTATAAGACTTGAAACTTCTTGAGTTGTAAATCGGATCGTTTTGCTCATAGCAAGACTTGCAAGGTTGACATTGAGTCCAAGTAAGACCAGCCACGGTATCCAGAAGAAACCAGAGACTTTTGACAGGATATCCAATTCCAAGTTTCAACATATAATTATGATTAAGAGAAAACATCCGGACTCATCTTGCTGGGTTCCATTGTAGTACTATGGTAAGTTTCTGTTGAGAGTAAATACTAGACTCTTGCTTTGGAAATTTTGTTGTATTTCTGAACTTTGTCATGGAGATTGGAGATTGAGGTTTCCAGGATACAAAGGAGATTCCGGGGAGTCTCTATGCATCAGTTGAAGCCTAAAACTAGTGGATTATGAAGCAGAGTGGTGGAAGAGAAATAATGCGTTTGGGAATGAGGTGGTGTTGTAGTTTTTAAGCTGCAGCTGTTGTGGAGTAAAAGTTATAGCTGTGGAGTAAAAGTTATAGCTGTGAGTGAAAGCTGATGGTGTTTGGTTAAAATGTTGTAGCTTATAAGCTACCGCTGCTAATGTTGTTTGATAAATTTTAATAGCGGTAGAGTGGATGAATATTTGTAAGAATTAATTTTAAAGAACATTATTTTTAATTGTTAACAAATCAAATTATTTTTCATACTTTAAATTATTATATTGACATAAAATTACAATTTATTACTGTACAAATTAAAATTAAAATGTGATAATAACATACCTTGAAAATTACACAATCTTTTTATTTTATTGTTAACAAATCAAATTATTTTTCATACTTCGAATTATTATATTAACATAAAATTACAATTTATTACTGTACAAATTAAAATTAAAATGTGATAATAACATACCTTGAAAATTACTTAATCTTTTTATTTTATTGTGAAATTTCTTATACTAATAGCCTGAATATTAAATTTAATCAATAAAAATTAATAAATTTTGACTGTCTCATAGTGTTCAACAATAGAATAAAACACCTTGAAAATACAGTAGTCACAATGTTTACCTTAAATAAATTATAGAAAATTAATTTCATGCATTTGACATTGCATACCAATAAATTTTACAAATCAACCTTTAAATTTTACAAATTCATACAATAGAACATAATCAAATTAAAATGTAATTAATTAAAAATTCGTATGAATATTCCTATTGTTGTGCCTTCATTAAACTCGCAGCAATGCCATCTCTCAAGATTATTATATCTTGAGCTGTATTATCAGTTGTTTCATAACTTTCACTAATACTATGACTTGGTTCATCCGTTATTTCATCAAAATGATCATGATTTTGGGAATATTTTCCGATATAATTATGTAAGGCCATGTAGCAATAACTATTTTCATTTGCTTCTTGAATGGATAGCTTGGCATATTTTGTAAAATCTTCCATGTATTCTTCCAAACCCAAAAGTACGCTCAATAACACTTCTTAAGGAAGAGTGCTTATGGTTGAACAATTTCGTAAAATCTTCCATATATTCTTCCAAACCCCAAAAGTACATTTCATCATTCCCAGCCTATTATGTTATGACAACTATTATATTCAGGGATGGATGCAGCACATGACCAGTGGAGGCTCAAGCCCCCACTGGCCAAAAAAAAATTCAAAAATAAAAGAGAAAAATATTTTAATTTTCCAATTAATCCCCATTAAATTTATTAAAATAATCACTATAAAATATAAACGCCCAGAAAATTTAAACTTTAACTTTTAAGAAATTTAAAAACCTATATTTTAATTAAAAATATTGATAGCGCACCACCTAAAATATTTTCTATTCTAAAAAAATATGGTTAATTCTTCTAGTTTATATAATAATAGTAGAGCGAATGTTTTCAGTAATAAAACTCATGAAGAATCATCTTTAGAATCGAATGAGATAAGTGATAATTTGATTGTTTATATAGGGAACAATAAATTTAATAATATTGATAATGAGTCTATTACATAACATTTTTAAAAAATAAAAATGCGTAGAAACTAATTATAAATGTATTAACAAATATTTTATATATCTAAAATTTTAGTTTTATATATTTTACTATTATCTAATTTAGCCCCCAGTAAATTATTTTTTTAGATCGGCCACTGATTATATTATGACATAAATTCAACGTCCAGTAATAAATTCAATGTTTAGTAATAAAATAGATTATTATTTATGTTATAAATTCAATGTCCAGTAATACCACGACCTATTATGTTATGATAGTTGTATCAGAAGTTATTTAGTTTTAGAATTGAGTGGAATACTAGTTTCAGAAAGAAAAATAAAATAATTAAGAATAAAATGGATTATTCTTTAAATTGCTTCAACAGGATCTCCAAGTATGAATGTCAAGCTACTGGTCTTTAATTTATGCAAGCAAAATTTCCCACATAGTAAACAATGATCAATAGCACAGGATTTGGAAACAATGAAAAGTATGCTTTACGAAGCAGCATTAAAAGGGAGTATGCCTACCTCGTTAGAATTGCTTCAACAGGATCCATTAATTATGTATACTTGGGCATGTGGATTTTGTGAAGGAGATTATACGTCAAAAGCCAGAGCTTGTTGGAAAGTTAAGACATAATTTTGGAAGATATATTAATAATCATTTCAATGATATTATATGGATACTAAAAGAATTGTGTGTGTGTGTGAAAGAAGAAGCTTTTATTTTTCCTTAAGCAAATAGTCCGGAAAAATTTCCATAAATAAGCCTCATGGTAAGAACAATGGATATATTTTATAATCAAGAATATCTTTAAGAAAAATTTGCATAATTCATGAAATTTGCACAAATAAATCAATAGCAACAATTCATACACAATGTAAATATAATATAAAGTGTAATTAGTGAAAAAAATAAAAAAGTTACATATTCATTCATAAACATAATCTACAAAATATTGTTTCATAATCTAAATACAATACATTTTCAATTCGTATTTTTCTCATATTAAGCAATTTCAATTTGACATTTGGACCTTCTATCTCATTAAATAAATCTCTTTTCACTTTGTCCATAAACATCGGACTAGAAAATAACCACACTTCATTCCCAGCCTCAATGTTTGGTAAAGAAGCAACCACTTTCAATGCTTTATAAATCTCTTTCCCACTTGTATCATTTTAAGAATTGGAGTTGTTGTGTTTCTCTTCTCTATTGCATCACTAAGACGATCAAGTTGCCTTGATAGTTTTGTAGCACCTCCTACTTTGTCTCCTTTTACAGCCACTCTTTTACCTTTGCTTACTTTACTATCGTCAGACACAATATACTCATCAGAGTCAGCAGTACTCTCAACACGAAGAGATTTAGATACATCATTACTCTCTAAAGGAAAACTAGATGAGGGAACCCAAACATGGTCACCCGTAGCCACAGTGTTCATGAACATTAAATTTAATTTTTTCTCGAACTCTGGATCAATACCATTTTTCTGAAATCTCTTGAATTTCGGATTTTCCTTTATTTTCTTTTCCCATCGTTCCTTACTTGCATCAACTGTCCTCAACCTATGATTCCACCTTAAACTAGTTTCCTTGCCAATAAATTTCTTCCACAATTTCCAATCAGTTCTAAGAGAATCTCATTTATTTTTCATTTGAGTTTTGTTGTAATATAATCTAGTTTCTTTAGTGAACTCCTTAATCAAATTTTCATATCCATTGGAAGTTAAATGAGTCCCAGGACGATATCCGACATCCACCTCTTTAATGCATAAGTCACAAAATACATCTAAAGTCTGGGGGTTCCAGGTAGCCTTACTAGTTGAGCTACTAGACATAATTTCATACACTTAAACTTAGAAAAAAAATTTCTTTGTCAAACAACAATACATGAAAAATAAGAATATAGAAGATGAGAAAATTACTAGAATCTTGTTATGGATGGTGAAAGGAAAAACAATTCGATATTAAAAAATTTAAAAAAAAAAGACAAACTAGAACAAATTATCATAAACTCAAACTTTACAGGATTTGAGGCAAATGAACACAACCCAGATAATAGATATCATAAACTCAAACTTTAAGAAAACAACCTATATCACTCATATGTTCATACTATATTTACAAATTCCACAAGTAGATATAAACGAAATTGAAACTTGTTAAAATATCAGGGCATGAACTCTGCTCAAATAAGTTTGAGATTGATTTTTTTAGGGGAATTTCATCAAACAATGCATGTCTACAAAAAGCAATTACAAAAATAAAACTATAATAAAAATAGTGGTTACAAGGAAATAAATCACGCATGACCCATCACCCATCAATTTATTATAAACAAAAGCCCCCAACAAATTATGAACAAAAAGGAAGAAATGAAAAATTGCATGTAATAGAGAAAGGGGCACTAAAAAATGAACAACGGGTAAAGGAAAACGCACCACTGACAGAGGTGTATGAGAGTGGCCGGTGTGGAACTGTGTCGATGAGAATTATCAGTGTCGGAATTGCATCAAGAACTGCTATAGTCAGAATTGTGTTGATTAAAATAGGGGCATTGAGGGTTTTTTTCACAAGAGAAATTCATATGAAATGAAGTTTAAAAATGAGGAGGATGACATTGAAATTGAATAATATGTAAGGCTAATTTAGTAATTTAACCTACAACTGGGAAAAAAAATGTTTATCTGCAAAAATCCACCTATAAGTGTTACCAAACACTTTAGTAGCGTCACCACAATCCCAAACGGGCTCAAAGAACACAATTGATTGAGAAGATCGTATTTGAAGGAGCTTGATTTGAGTGTGTGAACTCTACTAATAATGGCAGTAGTGTAAGGCAGTAGCAAGTTTGAGCTTCTGATGGCTAGCAGATATCTTTTTTGGACAATGTCTTTAAAGGCCATCGGCTTAAGTAATGACGGTCATAAAGAGCAAATAAACAAAAAGAGAAATTTTATAGAGAAAAAGAAAAAAATCTGCACCTAATTAAAATTGGAAAGAAAAATCTACTCCTGTTAAGTAATACAATTCTTTTCATCATAAAAAAAAGCAAAAAGTAATATAATTCTTACTTGAAAAAGAAGGTACTGAAACCAAATTACCAAACCCATATAAGTTAAGAAGTATGACTCAAACAAGTCAAAAAGTTTTGTAATACCTAAGCATATCTGTTAACAAAGGGTAGGTTATATGTAGTTTTAACTTACGGAACATGTGCTTATATTTTATGTCTTTAAAATTGTTCTTACTTATTTATGGTAACTATCTTTAATTTCTCTATTTAAGTAACTTAAGACACCAGTTATGTTGCGCAAATTTTATTGTGCCCTCAAGCATATGAATCTATTGTAGAATAGATTTTGTGGTGATGATAGGTCAAATTTTTAGAATTTCTAGAATGCCTCTTCTCATGGTTTTTTCTATAGGTAGTCTGATTCTGATTGTATGGTTCGAATGATGATTAAATGACTTGAGGAGCTTGATGAATTGATTGCATTAGTGGAGCTGGAGCTGTTGTTCCGTTTTGTTGGAATCATTGAAACGATGAAAATTTGTGATGGTCTCTCTATCTAGGATTATAGGTATTGGAGTAAGGGTTGTAACTTGGCTGCTTTCCCATCAACCCAAAAAAAAAAAATCACTTCCAACCAACTCACATATACACTTAGAAAATTAACCCCACGCATAATAAAATTTACCTCTTTATGGGATTGGCACTCGTTACCACAAAATCTATTATACAATAGATTCGTGTGCTTGCGAGTACAATAAAATTTGTAGAATATTTATATTTTATGAAAATGTTTTAGCTTAATATTGTTAGTTATTTCTGACACGATATGTTCTGTTCTGACCGGGTCACTTGGAGAAACGAGTGATTTTTGATAGTGAAATTTCGTTCTGTTGCACAAGTTATATGATTAGATTTATGCCGGATCATTGTGGGTGTAGGTGACACTATTTAACATCAGCCCCTAAATGACAAGTCATGATATGATATCTGTTTTTATTTTTTTTTGACAT
Source organism: Citrus glauca (assembly GCA_029633175.1). Taxonomy (NCBI): domain Eukaryota; kingdom Viridiplantae; phylum Streptophyta; class Magnoliopsida; order Sapindales; family Rutaceae; genus Citrus; species Citrus glauca. The sequence goes on along the minus strand of JAQOOD010000001.1, from coordinate 35,255,172 downwards.
GTTATATATATTTTTATTTGTTTTGGTATGATGAATGTTTTCTGAATTTGAACTTAGTTCGAACTAGTTAGTTTGAATTTATTTTAATCAAAATAATGCTCAACAAACTTCTATACAATGATTCATGTGGTTATTTTTAACTTAAGGTTAAACTGAGTGTTTGAAAATATTGAGCAAAGATACCATCATGTTTTTTATGCATATTTATACTTACTGAGTATGACAGTGTTGTGTAAAATTTTAATATATTTGCAAGTGTATGAGTCTAAAAATAGAATAGTGGTAATGAGGTTGAACCCACAGAGATTGTTATAAATTGAAAAATATAATTTAAATCTAAAATTAATATTAATCCTAGCCTAGTTGAGCAATTTGAGTTTTAAGAGAAATTAAACTAATTAAACTAAGAAAGCAATTAAAGTAAATGAGAATTCAACAAGATAAAAATTACTAAGGTTTTAAAATCCACCACTATTCAATTAATAATTATAAAATTGTTAATTAATCTCTAATTTTAGAGTGACAACTCGAAATCAATCTATGTTATCTCATGAATATAATAATTAAGCCCAATTAAAATTAATCTTGTTTAAGTTTTTTTTCTGCTTAATAATATGATATCTCAGTAGCTCATGTAAACATATTAAATAACAAAAAGTTAAAGTTTTCGTAAGCACTTTATCTAAACAATTTAATAAAAGACACACAATCAAAGATAGTCATGTATAGATTTTATAGATCCAAGTATAGATTAGGCAAATAATAACATCCAACTATTGATGTGAAACAAGAACCATAAACATTAAAGAACATATGTACAGAATTAGTTAAATAAAAAATAATGATTATTGCATTGAATAAGGTTTTATCCTTAACTTTAATATAAAAAAATTAGCTAAATATACTTAAATTAGGAGTAACAAAATAAATAAAATCAGCTATCAAAATTAAACTGTTGCTGCTTATTCTCTCTTTGCCGATTGCTCCTCTTTTTTTTTTTTTTTCTGTTCTTTGTCCTGTCTCTGGCTTTATATAATAACTAGAAAATATAATCGCGTTTCACGGGATTTTAAAAAAATAATTTAATACTATGTTTTTATTTTACACTTGATGAAATTGATAAAAAATATGAATTGATTTTTTTTAAGATGAGACAGCCTTATAAAAAACAAAAAACAAAATTATTAGTCAGTAATACAAATAAAGAAGCAACGTAAAATAAAGAATAAAATAAGAGAATAGATTATAAAGTGATTTTATTCATTCCAATTGTGTGTGTACTAAATAAAAAGATGAGCTCTCATTTTATAGTTACATAATCACTCCATGACATTAATGAAAAATTATGAATCATAATTCCTTGTGAGATAGTGGGAGTTATAAGGAAGCTAAAGGTTTCTAATGAGAGATAGTGGGGAGACTAAAAGATATATGTTATGAACATCTATATTTATTTTAATAAATTCATAACACTCTCCATTGAATATTCATTACAAATAATATACCTCATTAAAATCTTTACATAATTGTTATTATATAATAACAATCAAATTAATTATGAGAAGATGAAAAGTTAAATTTAAAAGAAAATTTTTCTATTTATTAGATAATAGAGAATATACAAAGATGAGAAATGGTGATGCCACATCACTTCCTCAAGTCTTAGCTTTAAATAGAAAGAGGAATAGACATGTAATCATTTATAATATAATAATTATTTTCTATTTTAATATTTTGTAATGTAATTATTTTTTAATTTCAACCAAATTATTTGATAATAGAGAATATGAAATGATGAGAAATGGTGATGCCACATCACCTCATTTAGTCCTAACTTTATATATATATATATATATATATATATAGATTAATTCATATATTTTATGCCACTAAAGTTTAATTGCTAGCATAATAAAATAAATAAATGTTTCAAAAGACTTATAATTAATATTATTAATGATTACATATTGTTGAATTTAAATAGAAAGAGAAAAAAATTACAAAGAATATCTACCAATATTTTAGATATTTTACATAATAGAAAATATAAAAAGATGAGGAATGATATATATTAATAAAGTTACTATTTATTAAATGAGTTAAATGCAATCAAATTAATTATGAGAAGATGAAAAGCCAATTTTAAAAAAAAATCTCTATTTATTAGATAATAGAGAATATACAAAGATGAGAAATGGTGATGCCACATCACTTCCTCAAGTCTTAGCTTTAAATAGAAAGAGGAATAGACATGTAATCATTTATAATATAATAATTATTTTCTATTTTAATATTTTGTAATGTAATTATTTTTTAATTTCAACCAAATTATTTGATAATAGAGAATATGAAATGATGAGAAATGGTGATGCCACATCACCTCATTTAGTCCTAACTTTATATATATATATATATATATATAGATTAATTCATATATTTTATGCCACTAAAGTTTAATTGCTAGCATAATAAAATAAATAAATGTTTCAAAAGACTTATAATTAATATTATTAATGATTACATATTGTTGAATTTAAATAGAAAGAGAAAAAAATTACAAAGAATATCTACCAATATTTTAGATATTTTACATAATAGAAAATATAAAAAGATGAGGAATGATATATATTAATAAAGTTACTATTTATTAAATGAGTTAAATGCAATCAAATTAATTATGAGAAGATGAAAAGCCAATTTTTTAAAAAAAATCTCTATTTATTAGATAATAGAGAATATACAAAGATGAAAAATGATGAAGCCACATCACCTCCTCAAGTCTTAATTTTATATATATATATATATATATTTCTGATGACCGTGCAATTATTGGCCAAATCTGTATGTTTTATTGGCTGAATGCAATTTGGATTCTAGCTCTAATCCTTTTTCAATTCTAAAATCAAACTTTCTAATTAATGCCGCCGTTACTTGTCAACACCATAGTCCATCAATTTCTTTCCACTTTTGAAAGCCAAGTCACGGGCCCTTTTAAATTGCTTTCCATAATATATAATAACATGCACATGCAATTGCCATCACCAAATCTTTGTTTTCTAAATACATGCCAACCGTTCATTATTTGAAGAAATTGACCTTTGATTTTGTTCTTCTTAACTTCCATTAATTCTAAACTATATTTTTGTCTTCCAATTTAATTTTTATTGCTTCCTAAATTAAATTTCTTCATACTCTTTTTATTCATAATCTTAAATTAATTTCTTATTCAATAAAATAATTTAATTAATTAAAAATAACAAATAAAAATAATTAATAATTATATAATTAAAGATAAAATATGTATATATTATATATTCATTAGACAGCTCACCTTTTTTGTCAATTTTTATTTTTAAGAGGAAAGCAAGTAAAAGCTGAACCCTAAAAGTCTAATGTGAAAGCTCTACTTTTGTTTCTTATGTATTTTTCAAGACTTTTGTGTATAGTTATTTCCATAACTGTTGTATATCAATGGAGATGAAGTCCTAACTATTTGTTAAATGTTGAATATTAATAGAGATGAACTCCTACGTTGGTTTATTAGTTAAAATTTGTGTATCGAAGGAAATAAATTACACTATTAGCTTCTTTGCTATATGTCGGGGAAATTTCTTAAGGTTAGTTTTACTTCTGATGTGAAATTGATTTTATCGTTGTGGGACTTTTAAGTTGAATTAAATTTTCAGGAAAACAAAAATATTAGGTAATAGAAAATTACATGAGTTGCTCAATATTGGTATGGGATGCTTCAAGCTCATAGTCTACATTGGCTTCTTGAATCATTTACAAAGCACCGTAGCTAATCTCAATCAGTGCATTGATTGATAATATAGTAAGGCGACGCATTATGCAATGAAATTTCATCACGTTCATAATAATCTAGCTGCAAAAATAATCTTCTCTAGGAGTTGAGCATTTGCTAAGAAGTTTCTTGTAAGTTCAACTTGATAAAGACCGAATAATTAATAGATCAGTCCACCAAAATTATCTCAACATTGGAAATACATTAATATCTTTTTAATTCTCAAGTTTAGAAGCAATATGATTTTCCATTCAGAATATTCATTATGAAAAAACCAGATGAAGAAACAAGGCACGTTGATTTTCAACCTGTGTAAGCAATTTTCTGGTGCAAAAGAGAGTGCATTTACATTACTGCCATGCTCCCAGATTAGTGGAGTCTTCGAATGAAAGAATTGCTAGGATGAATCTCTTTTCTTGGCGGCTAAAGAGAAACACATTTTCTGGGGCTATTGTCAAGTTGGCTCTTTCAAAATGCAATGTCATTGGAGGAAATGAGCTGAAGTCTTCTGGCAAGTTATGGCAAAGTTGCTATGAAGAAGGACAATTTGTGTCTTTTTCAAGCGGATATTTATGAAAATAGTATTTAATTCCATGTGGAGCTTCCAGTAAGCATCTTTAATGATGTTGATGAGTCCAGTTCTAGAATCAATGATGCAACCACCTGTTCCATTCACTCTAATGTCAAATATATGGGGTGGATAATTCAAATGTTTTCTCCACAATCACATCCAATAAATTTAAGCAGTAAAAGTAAGAATAAACAACGGGGGTAGTTTGAGCAGCAAAACCTCCTCTGTAGCCCATGTTAGCGCCATACTTCAGAAAGGTTTTTGGGTATCTTCCATCTGGCAGGGTGTTTGAAATGTTGTTAATGTGTTTGGCAGATAAGCAAATGATAGAAAGAGAGAAAATAACAGATAAGATACTTGAATCAATGAGTTTATATTCAATCAATGTTATCAAAAATGATTACAAGAGTTGGTTTATATAGTAGCTTAAAGGAATCTATCTAACTGATTAATGAAGCTACTAGAATATGTTTTACAACTGAAATAAGTTTGTTACAAAGAAAGCCAGCATGTATAACGATCGTTGACATGTCAGCTCTTGAGCTGGAATCACCTGCTCTGTTATTTATACAGCTAATGGTGCTCTCATCATTTCTACTCACATATGCTAACATCCCCCCTCAAGCTAAATTGTGTAGGAAATATGTTCAGCTTGCTTTTAAGATAATTGAATTGTCCATAGGCCAAAGCTTTTGTGAATATGTCTGCTGCCTGATCTTCACTAGGCACATAGTTAACTTCAATTTGATTAGCTTGTACCTTTTCTCGAATAAAGTGTATATCTAGCTCAATGTGTTTTGTCTTGGCATGATATATTGGATTCATAGCCAAAGATATTGCTCCCTGATTGTCACACCACATAATAGGTGTGTGGTCAATTTTGATCTTCAGCTCAGCAAGTAACCCTTTTATCCACATAACTTCAGTTGTTGCCAGAGCTAAGGCTCTGTATTCTGACTATGTACTTGACCTAGAAACAACATGTTGTTTCTTTGAAGACCATGAAACAAGGTTAGGTCCAAGGAACACAGTATACCCAGTTATTGATTTTCGATCATCTCTGTCACAAGCCCAATCAGAGTCGCTAAAACAATTTATTTGCATATGCTAACTTCCAGTTGAATGAAGTTGTCAACCATAGTGAATTGTTCCCTTCAAATATCTAAGTATCCTCTTACATGCTTGCCAATGTTCTTATGTTGGAGCTGAGAGGAATTGACTCAATTTATTAACTGAAAAAGCTAATTATGACCTAGTTAAAGTCACATACTGCAAAGCCCCCACAACACTCTTGTACTGAGAAGCATTTGAAATAATAGCTCCTGAGTTTTTAACAAGTTAATGAGATGTGATCATGGGAGTTGGTACTGGACTACAAGTGATCATTTCATGCTTGTTCAGCAAATCAACTATGTATTTGCTCTGAGATAATTGAAGGCCTGTCTTATTTTTAGTGATCTCTATGCCAAGAAAATAGCTAAGCTCTCCTAAATCTTTAAGAGCAAAAGTAGCTTGCATATTAGAGATCACTTTCAACACATTATTGGGATTAGAACATGTAATGATAATGTCGTCTACATAGACTAAGACTAGTAGAATATCACATGCATCACATCTATAAAATAGTAAGGAATCTGACTTTGAATGATCAAAATGCCACTGAGATGTCATAGCACTTCTGAACCTATCAAACCATGCCCTTGGAGCTTGCTTGAGACCATACATAGCCTTTTTTAATTTGTATACATAATGAGGCTTTGCTAGATCCACAAAACCTTTTGGTTGGGCCATGCATACATCTTCAACAAGAATGCCATTGAGAAAGGCATTATTAACATCAACTTGCCTTATCATCCAGTTGTTCATCACTGTTAAACTCAATATCACTCTCACTGTTGAAGCCTTAACTACTCGACTGAATGTTTCACTGTAATCAATCCCATATGTTTGATGAAACCCTTTTGCAATAAGTCTTGCCTTATACCTTGAGATTGACCCATCTGAATTGTATTTAATTATGAAAATCCATTTGTTTCGTACTATTTTGACAGGAGCTATAGGAACAACTAAATCCCAAGTTTGATTGGCCTGAAGGGCTTTAAACTCTTCCTGCATAGCATTAAACCATTTTGGATCTTGCAGTGCTTGAGCTACTGAGTTAGGTTCAGATGGTTGGGCTAAAAGTGCAGTGATGTATGCTTTGGGTTTAAAAATTCCAGCTTTGGACTTGGTAATCATGTGATGACCAGGTGGCTGAAAATTGGGTAACTGATGGGCAAGAACAAAAGGTACTGGAATGTTTGAGTGGGATGAATTTGGTGAACTGTAATTTGATGAAGGGGAAGGTAAAGAATATTGAGATACGGGTGAATTAGAATTACCAGAAACTTATTGTGATAAATGTGGAGATAAAGCATGAACCTCTGTTGTTAAGGGAGGTGCTGAGAGAACTTTTATAGAGGGAGTGGCTTCTGTATTGTTTGTACTTGAACAAGACATTGAAATAGAAGAAAAGTCAACACCTGGCTGGTATGGGAAATAATTTTCATTAAACACTACATGATTCGATATATATACCCTTCCTGAAGAGTGAAACATTGATAGCCCTTATGGTTTGGACTGTATCTTATGAAGATGCATCTACCAGTCCTGAACTCAAGCTTATGTTTTTAATAGGGTTTAAGATAAGGGTAACAAGCACAACAAAAAACTCTTAGAAATGAGTAATCTAGAGTTTGATGAAAGAGTTTGAAATAGGGTGAGGCATTATTCAAAACTGGAGTTGCTAATATGTTTATGAGAAATACAGCAATGTGCAAGGCATTCCACCAAAAAGTGAGTGGCAAATTTGATTGATCTAGTAAGGTGAGACCAATGTCAATAATGTGCCTATGTTTCCTCTCTATTTTACCATTTTGATGGTGAATGTGAGGACAAGGGTGTCTGAAATGTATACTATAGGCTGTTAATAATGAAGAAAATGATCTGAATTCCCCTCCCCAGTCTGTTTGGACAGCTTTAATTCTCTTCTCAAGATGTTTCTCAATGAAAGTTTTGAAATCAATGAAAACTTGTAATGAATCAAACTTGGCTTGTAAATGAAAAATCCAAGTGAACATACTATAATAATTTAATATTGACAAGTAATAGTTGTAGCCTTGAGTAGAGGTGATGTGTGAAGGACCCCAAAGATCAACATATAATAACTGTAGAGGTGCTGTTGTTTTGGTAATGACAGAATCAAAATGTTTAAGATGATTCTTGCCAAACTGACAGGCATCACAGAAGGTAATTTTTGGAGTTTTATTAATTCCAGTAAATAAATTACAAGTCTTAATAACAGTTTGAAGTGTATGTGAGGCTAGATGTCCAAGTCTCTTGTGAAGTAAATCAACATCAACTAATGATACATACATTGTTAAAGCTACTGGATTACATGACTTAAAAGGAAGGGGACTAGAATTGACTAAACTAGAAAGAGTAGAAACATTGATACATGTTTATTTATTTGACGATGACACCAAGAAACTTGAGAATCTTCACTTGACAAATTTTGTATCTGATACAAGCCTCCAGTAGCTACTCCCTTAAGTAACAGAGTTCCTGTTTTCCTAACCTTAATGAAACAAAAGGTTCCAAAAAAATTCAACAATAACATTGTTATTAGCTAAAAGTTGAGAAACACTTAATAAATTCTTGGTGATAATTGGAACATGCAAGATATTATTCAAAAGTAAAGGTTCAGTTGTCAGTGTATCAAGCACAGCAGATCCAATATGTTTAATTTATAATGTATTTCCATTTCCAACAAGAAGTGATTCTGTGCCATAATAAGGTTGCATATTAAAGAGTTTACTTGAGTTAGTTGTGATGTGAGTAGAGGCTCCACTATCTATGTACCAGGACGGATCTTCCACAGTATCAAGGGAAGGAGCAGTATGAAAGCTTGTTGATGACTGGAACTGAGAAGCATTAATTGTTCCATTGAAGCAATTAAAAGCTGCTGGATGATTGAGAGTTTGCACCAGCAACATCAGAATTTTGATAAGAATTGTGACCTTGAAAGCCACTTTGAAAACCATAACCCCTTGGTGATCTAGCATATTGACCATTATTATTTCTTTTAAAACCATTAAAAGGTCTTGAAGCAAAATTATTTGGAATGAAGCCTCTGCCATAATTTCCAAAACCAGGTCTGAAGTTACCTCTGCCGAAATTCCTCTAAGGTACAAATATAGGATTGAATCTATTTCTGCATTTTGCAGCACCATGACTTGGAATGAAACAAATTTGGCACACTATATTTGACTCATGATTGACATTATTTCCTCCTTGATTAAAATTATCAAACCCTCCATTTCCTCTCGGAAAACTAGAATTACCATATCCACCTCTTCGAAGATTTTGATTTTTTTGTGCAATATTAGTAGAGAGATTATGAATCACATCAGCACTGATCTTCTCTTGATTTTTCTCAATCCTCATTTCATGACTCAATAGCAGTGAGTACAAGTCATCTAGACTCAGTGTATCACTTATAGCAAGCAAAATAGTAACAAGTGACTCATAATCCTAAGAGTCTAAGCCAATTAGAATATATGAAATTAGATCATTATGTTTAGCAGACTTTCCAGCAATAGCTAAACTATCAACAAGACGTTTCATCTTGGAAAAATAAACATTCATTAACATATATCCTTACTTAGAGGTTAATTGCATTTTTAATGGCACAATTCTTACCCGAATTTGAGAGATAAACATGCGTGTGAAAGTTTCCTAAAGTTCTTGAGAAGAAACACATTGAATTACTAAGGTAAGTAGATTTTCTTGAATAGATAAGAACATCCAGCTTAAAAGTAGCTGATCAATTCTAATCCACACAACAAAAGCAAGGTTTTCAGTTCCAGATCTAGAATCACCTTGAGCTGAGCCTGACGCTTCACTGATTTGATCAAGATACTGGTCAAGACATGGATTAGTTCCATTGATGAAACCTTCCAGACCATTTCCTTTCATTGAAGCCAGAACTTGATTCCTCCACACCATGAAGTTGTTGTGATCCAATTTGATCGGAGTAACAAAGTTATAAGAATGTGAACTTTGATTTGAGTTAGCCACTGGCTCTGATATCATGTTTGAAATATTGTTAATGTGTATGGTAGATAAGAAAATGATAGAAATAGAAAGAAATAACATAGAAGATATTTGATTCCATCAAAGTTATCAAAAATGATTACAACAGTTGGTTTATATAGTAGCTTAAAAGAATCTATCTAACTGATTAATGAAGCTACTAGAATATGTTTTATAGTTGAAATAAGTTTGTTACAAAGAAAGCTAGCATGTATAATGGTTGTTGACACGTCAGCCCTTGAGCTGGAATCACTTACTCTGTTGTTTATACTACTAATGGTGCTCTCATCATTTCTCCTCACATATGCTAACACAGGGGAATAGAAAAGCAGTCGTAGAAGCAGTACAAAACAAAAATTGCCATTTGAACCATGAAAGAACTCAGCTCCTTGTTCATGCCTAAGATTCCCACAACAGCTCAGACTTACCTTATTGTAAACCATAGTTGTCATCTGAGCAACCATAGACTACATGACAAAAATGTATAAGGTTTTGATTGTTATGTGACATTCAAGTGAAATCTTCCTTTGAAGCAACCCTTTTGGTAAAGGAAGCATCCCTGTAATTTTTTTCATAAACGCATTCACCATAGACACATTGGAAATCAAAAGGCTTACAAATAGGATGATCACAGGGGAGTTTTGTATAGGAACTAGAACTTTTTCTATCAAAAATTGGGTAGCTTTGGTTAAAGCAAGACTTGCATGGTTGGCATTGAACTCATGTTAGACTAGAGCCTGTGTCTAAAATCAGCAGGGAGCAAATTGAAGGAATGCCTATTGTTCCAGACCGCCTAAATTCCTAGCCCAAGTTTAGGCCAAGAGTGCTAGCTTGGCCCGATTCTAGAATATTTTAGCTAACTTTAACACATCTCAAGGTTGTACATATCTAGAATTCTCTACACATATCTAACACATGTAAATAACTAGATATTTAGGCAAGTTGGTAGAATTCTCTAGAACTCTAGAGTTTGGCAAGCCTCCCTATAAATAGGGCATGACATTTAGCATTTAAGTATCAAGCTTGGAGTAAGCAACTCAAGCATTCTTGTAAGCTCTCTTGTAATCACTCTTGCGAGTAATACAATTTTCCTCTTTCAGCTCCATTGCTCTATTCTCTCTAACACTTTCAAAAACATCCAAGCCTATCTAGTTGCAGGGATGGCAAAACCCCGATCCAGGTTCGGGCCGAGTTTTAATCCGGGTACCCGAATTTTATATTTTTTAATATTATATGTGTGTGTGTATTTGGTAATTTTATAAGTTTTAATTTTTTTAATAAAATTTGACATGAAAATATAAAATTTAAGTGTTTAAAACTTTATATATGTATCATAAATGAGTCAAATAAATATAAATATTTAAAATAATATATATTTTATAAAAAATTTTTAATAAAATTTGGGTTCCGGGTTTATCAAGTGATGCCTAAGACCGACCTAGCTTCATACCCAGGCCAGGTAATACCCGACCTACAACGCCCGGGTATGGTCCAGGTCCGGACTAGGCGGATATTTTTGCCACCTCTATCTGGTTGAGAAGATTAAAGGCTTAACAACTTTTGGCAAGAGTTGTTTAAGTACCACGCTGATTTGATGTGCAAAACACTCATCTCGTGACAAGTGGTATCAGAGCCAAGGTTTGTGTTGTGTAAATTTTATTGAATTCGCAAGTGCACGAATCTGTTGTAGTATAGATTAATGGTGTGAGTGTCGATCTCACGAGGAGGTGGATTTTAATTATTTATAGAATTAATTCTGTAAATGGTTGGTTGGATTGATGAAAATGATTTTGATTATCCTAAACTTGAAATTGAAATGGCGAGAATAAATTCTAAAATTGGAATTTAAATGGCAAGAACAAATTGAAGATAAATCTACTGAGATGACGTACCTGGGTATCTGGATCCGTATCAACATGCATCATGGGCTAAATATTCCATATTAATACCAATTAAATCATGAGAGGGGAATCCACACTTCATAAACCACACTCTAATAAATATGGTGTTAAGGGCTTATCGTGCCAAATAATAATAATCTTATACTAGAGTGCCGGTGAAACCAGGGCAGTACTAGATAAGATTAGTATTATTTGTCGACGAGAAGTTAAAACATCCACAAAAACTAGAGGGGAAGAGAAAATAAATTTACCAAATCAAGCCCATGACACATGTTAAGACTTCACCTTGTACCCAAGCTTGAAAGAAAATTAGCCACTCATAGTTGAACTAGGGGCAAAATGAAAATTTATTAAAATACATAGAAAGTACAAGATAGAGAGAGAATTACAGAAAATGAACCCCAAAAATGGATTCAGAGGTGCCAAATTAGGGGGGGAGAGGCTCCCTTTTTATAGTTACATCGAGTAAACATCGGATTAAAAACAGTTTAAACGCTCAGGATTTCGCCACGTCATCAGTCAACAGCCACTATTTGTACAGTAACGCGGTTCAGCCACTATTTGCAAAGTAAATAATCCCTTGTGTTGCATGTACCGTACGCGTAGTTTTTGATCCACTAAGATGCTGCCACGTCACCATAAATAGTACATAAGAATTTTAGTCCAATAGAATTATGACACCTCATCGGTCAATGCCACGTCATCGTTCCGTATATGTGAACAGTGTCATGAACAGTAACGTAGACAGTATCCGTACATGTAAATAATACCGTATATGTGAACAGTGCCCGTTTTTCTTTTATGCTCTTCCTAAGGTTTTCGACCGTCTTGAGTTCAAAAATGATGTGTGTTTTGCCATTTGATCTCTCGTTTATTGTGAAATGACTATGATGCCCCTAAAATACATAAAATACTTAATTAAAATAAAATACACATAATTAAAGTACAAGAAACTTAAACACATAAAAGTAAGGGTTGTTAGTAAGATTTGAAATGTAAAATAACGATTTTCTCCTTTATAAATATGCATTTTCTAACACTTAACAGTTTGCACCCATGCAAGTTAGCTCACGAGCAATGACCAGCCCTTCGAACACATCACAAGAGGATGTTTTAGTGTGGATGCTCCACCAGAGCCAAATCGTAGTCATGAGGAAGGATGAGCACAAGGCAAGTCCCACGGCAAGTCCAAGGCCCCATCCATTGATGCCTTGGAGCCTTGCATGGCTACGCTCGAAACAACTATGTTCGTTGCTCAGGACACCCTTGATGGATTGGAGGAAAGGGTGGATGGTCTCGAGGGAGAGTATATCGACTTTACTGTGGCAACAAAGGTCCTCATCCAAGATCATGTGAATACCCTTCGAGGGGAGTTTTGAGCATTTCACGAAGAGTTGCTTAAACTCTGCAATTTCATCCAAGAGGAACTGCGAGCTTTCTGTGAGGAAGTGGAGGAAGTTTGCTCGAATTGAGCATAGCACAAGCTCACACTCTCCGCTAGCCCAGCATTCGCAAGTACGAGTGATGTGTGACTCATCGATAGGCCAAAGCTCGACACTTATAACGACACACGCAATGCCACTATCATAGACAATTTCTTCTTTGGTCTAGACCAATACTTTAATGCTATAGTTGTACGAGATGAAGTATCGAAAGTGGACATAACACCTACCTACCTTCGAGGCACCGCACAACTATAGTAGTGTGAGGAATGACGAGATGGGCAAAGGCATTTGACCATCGATAATTGGGTCGACTTCAAGCAAGAATTCCGAAAGCAATTTGCCCCAAGTAATGCAGAAATATAAGCAAAAGTGTGCCCGCGTCATCTCAAACAAACAGGTAGTATGGACTCTCTCTTCTATTTTCAAGACAACCTTAAGGATTAGGCCAAGATGGAGCTTGATAGGCGAGACTTTCAAATACTTGACGATGTCATCATCGATGCAGAGTCGCTCACCAAGGCAAAAGGCCTAACCAAGGCAAAAGTGGAGGAGAGAGTCACAAGGACAAGGGCAATAACGGCAGGGACTGAGGGCAGAAAAAGCCTCTTAACAATAAGAGGGGGTAAGGAAAATCGAAGAATAAGAAAGAGCCACCAAAACCTTGAAGCCCATGCTTCTTATGCAATGGCCCTCATTAGGTATGCGACCATCTGAAGAAGAAGTTGCTTAATGCTCTTACGACCCAACTCAAGAGCAACCAAATAATGTCCGTGGAAGAACCCCGACTCAACATGAGTTTTCTTCAACGTCTTGATACATTCAAGACCTAACAGCCCGCATTAACGAAGAAATGGCTCATGTATGTGAGTGAGGTAATAAACAGCAAATCCGTTCATGCACTACTAGATACGGGAGCAACACAACTTCATGTTCGAAGATTAAGCCAAGTGCTTAGGCCTCAAGACCACTAAGGAATAAGGAATGATGAAGGCGGTGAACTCAGTCGCCAAATCTATTACGGGCATCGTACAAGGCGTGCGCACAATGCTTGGGACATAGAGCAAAAAGCTTGACTTCTTTATCGTGCCCATGGATGACTTCAAAATGGTCACTAGTATGGAATTCTTCGACTAAGTCCATGTTTTCCCATTACTCACCACAAACTCCCTAAGCATTCTCAACAGAAATAAAACATGCATGGTTCCCACGAAGTGTGGAAAGTCTGAAGAGAAGACGCTATCAGCCATGCAATTTAAAATGATTTTCAAGAATGACCAAAGTTTCCTGGCCTCTATCCAGGAACTAAACAAAAAAAGAGATTGCGGAAACTCGCGAAGCCAAGTCCCTCTGTAAATATAAATCGTCCTCAATGAGTTCAAGGACGTGATGCCTCCTGAGCTTCTGAAAAAGTTCTTACCTCATCGAGAAGTACACCATGAGATAGAGCTCGAACAAGACATAAAGCCACTAGCCTTAGTGCCCTATCGCATGGCGCCACCTGAACTTGCAGAGTTGTGGAGAAAACTCAAAGATTTTCTATATGTGGGGTATATTCGCCCATCGAAGGCCTTATTCGGTGCACCTGTCCTATTCCAAAAGAAAAATGATAGATCGTTATATATGTGCATCGACTATAGAGCACTCAACAATATCAATATCAAGAACAAATATATGATTCCCTAGATAACGAATCTTTTTTACCAACTTGGCAAAACGTTGTATTTCACCAAACTTGACTTACACTCTGAGTACTTCCAAGTTCGTATTGTCAAGGGAGATGAATCCAAGACAACATGCACAACAAGGTACGGATCTTTCGAATTCTTTGTCAGGCCATTTGTCCTCACTAATGCACCCGCCACTTTCTGCACATTTATGAACAAGGTGCTTTAACCATTCCTCGACTGTTTAATGGTCGTGTACTTGGAGGAGTTCGTGGTATAGAGCACTACGCTCGAGGAGCATATCTAACATTTATAACAAGTTCTCTAAGTAATTCAAGACAACGAGCTCTTCTTCAAAATGGAGAAGTGCTCATTCACTTAGTAAGAGGTGGAGTTCCTAGGCTACAAGATTGCGAGCGGAAACCTCATGATAGAAAACTCCAAGGTGAAGGCTATCCTTGAATGGGAGCCTCTCTCGAAAGTGTTCAAGTTTCGCTTACTCCTTGGGTTGATGAGTTACTACTGACTCTTCATTAAGGGCTACTTAGATAAGGTGGCACCCTTGATAGATTTGCTTAAGAAAAATCAAACATGGCATTGGTTCGAAGAGTACCAACGTACATTCGAGGAGTTGAAAAAGGCAATTTCTGATGAACCTGCCATCGCTCTTTTGAATCACACTAAGCCCTTTGAAGTTCAAATAGATGCCTTAGATTTCACCATATATGGAGTCTTATGCAAGAAGACCACCCCATAACTTTCAAAAGTCGGAAGCTAAATGACACGAAACATCGTTATATCGTGCAAAAATAGTACATGACAGCCATCATTCATTGTTTGAGAGTGTGACAACATTACTTGCTTGGCTCTCACTTCATGATTATGACTAACAATGTAGCAACAAGCTATTTTCAAGTACAAAAGTAGTTAAGTCCTAAGCAAGCTTGGTGGCAAGACTTTCTCACAGAATTCAACTATCGGCTCGAATATAAGCCAGGTAAAGCCAACGTTATTGCAGACACTAAGTCGCATGGTTGAATTGGTAACATTTAGTATAAGCCAAGTGAAGTCGAACCTTATCTCACGCATCAAGGAAGGCCTCCAACAAGACCCTCTAACCAAAGACTTATTGAGGAATGTGCTCGAAAGAAAGATAAGGCGATTTTAGTAAGAGGAATGCATCTTTCTCACTAAGGGAGATCAACTATTTTTGCCTAGGCAGGGAAATTTGTGAAGAAAAGTCATCAAGCAGTGCCATGACTCCAAATGGACTGGTCACCCAGGAATCAATTCCACCACCGGCGCTAGTCCAAGCCTTGTACATTTGGCTGCACATGAGGGATGACATCAAGGCATATATACGGACTAGCCTTGTGTGCCAACAAGACAAAGTGGATCACCGACTCCCAGTGGGATTATTATAGCCTTTACCATTCACAACATAGCTATGGGAAATAATCTCTATGGGCTTTATCACAATATTGCCCAAATCCGAAGGGTGCGGCAACATAATGGTCGTTGTTGATCATTACAGCAAGTATACTATTGTGCAAATTTTATTGAACTCGCAAGTGCACGAATCTATTATAGTATGGATCAATGGTGACGAGTGTCGATCCTACGAGGAAGTGGATTTTAATTGTGTGTAGAATTAATTTTGTATGAGGGTGGTTGTTAGATTTGTGGTGAAAGTGACTTTAGATTATCCTAAAATTGGATTTTAAATGGCGAGAATAAATTGAATAGAAATTTATTGAAATGACGTACTTGGGTATCTAGATCCGTATCAACATGCACCATGGGCTAAATATTCCTTATTAATATCAATTAAATCATGAAGGGGGAATCCACATCTCATGAACCACACTCTAATCAATATGGTGCTAAGGGCTTATCGTGCCAAATAATAATAACCTTGTACTAGGAAACTGGTGAAACCAGGGCAGTATTTAGACAAGATTATTATTATTTATCGATGAGATGTCAAAACATCCACAAAAACTAGAGGGGAAGAGAAAGTAAATTTATCAATTAAAGCCCATGACACATGTTAAGACTTCACCTTCAACCCAAGCTTGAAAGAAAATTAGCTACTTATAATTGAACTAGGGGCAAAATCAAAAATTTATTAGAATACATAGAAAATACAAGATGGAGAAGGAATTATAGAAACTAAAGCTAAAAAATGGATTAAGAGATATCTAATTAGAGGGGGAGGCCTCTTTGTTATAGATACATTGAGTAAATCATGGTCATCGGATTAAAAACAGCTTAAACGCTTAGGATTGCGCCACATCATCAATCAACAGTACGCGGTTTGAACAGTGACACGATTCGACCTGGGCTGAACAATAATCCTATGTATATGCATGTACCGTACGCGTAATTTTTGTTCCACTAACATGCTGCCATGTCACCAATCAACAATGCATAAGAGTTTTAGTCCAACAGGATCGTGACACCTCATCATTCAATGCCATATCATCGATCAATGCCACGTTATCGATTCGTCTATGTGAACAATGTCGTGAACAGTAACGTAGACAGTACAGTACATGTGAACAGTGTCATTTTTCCTTTTATGCTCCTCTTAAGGTTTTTAACCATCCTAAGTTTAAAAGTGATGTCTGTTTTGCCGTCTGATCTCTCGTTCATTTTAAAATAACTATGATGCCCCTAAAATACATAAAATACTTAATTATAATACAAAACACACAATTAAATAACAAGAAGCTTAAATACATAAAAGTAAGGGTGTTAGTAAAACTTAAGTGTAAAATGACAATTTTTCCTTTATAAATATACATCTTCTAACACTTAACATATACAACTTTCATTACGACACCAGCCAATTGTAAAGTTAATGAAGCAGCCCACTGCTTTATCAAACATGTTATGAAGTTTTGGGGAGTTTCTAAGAGCATTGTTAGCGACTGAGACCCTCAGTTCACCAGATGTTTTTGGACGGAGTTTTTTAAGATGTTGGGAATCGACCTCAAGTTTTCAACAAGCTTCTACCCATAAACGGATGGGTAGACCGAGCACATCAATGGCCTCCTCGAGATGTATTTGAGGCATTATGTGAGCGCTCATCAGCAAGATTGGGCAAAGCTACTCGATATTGCCTAATTTTCTTATAACTTATAGCAAAGTACAGTTACGAGTAAGAGTCCATTCGAAATTGTCATGGCATTTCAGCTCATGACCCCCAACGTGCCATAGCCTCTACTTCGAAGGAAAAAGCCCCTAGGCTTATAAGCTTGCCTGTGAATGGCATAAAGAAGCAAACAACACGTGAGTTTACCTCGACAAAATTGTAAAAAAGATGAAAATGTGGGCGAACACAAAGAGACGTCATGTTGAGTACAAGGAAGGTGATCAAGGCATGATTAAGCTCCTATCTCAATAATTGAAGACATTGCGAAAAGTTCACAAGGGATTAGTGAGGTGCTACGAGGGACCCTTTTGAGTTGTTCGACGTGTGGGCAACATCTCATATCAACTCCAACTTCCATTAAGACTCAAGATCCATTTGGTCTTCTATGTAAGCCTTCTCAAACCATATCATGGAGATATAGAAGATCCAAGTTGTAGAGAATCAAGGTGTGCGACAACAGCCATTGTCAGCATGTTCAACAAAGATGTGGACTACATTATTGCAGATCGCATGATTCAGAAGAGAGTCGTACCACATCTCAAGCTTGTACATATCTAAAATTCTCTATACATCTCTAGCACATGTGAATATCTAGATATTTAGGGAAGTTAGTAAAATTTTCTAGAATTGTAGAGCTTGGCAAGCCTCTCTATAAATAGGGCATGGCATTTGGCATTTAAGCATTAAACTTAGAGCAAGCAACTCAAGCACTCTTCTAAGCTCTCTTGTAATCACTCATGCGAGTAATACAATTGTCCTCTTTCAGCTCCATTACTCTCTTCTCTGTAGCTCTTTCGAAAACCTCTAAGCTTAGCTAGTCGAGAAGCTTAAAGGCTTACTTAGCAACTTTCGATAAGAGTTGTCAAGTGTTTCACGGGTTCGTTGCACAAAACACTCATCCTGTGACACTATGCTTACTTTCGCCAAATTGAAGACTTTATAACAATATACATAAGGGCGCATCCAAACAGGTTTTGTGTCTTGATTCTTGTTCCGAATGGATATCAGATATGCAACCCAAAATTCAAAATTTTTGGAGTAGCTCTTTAATATTTCACGAAAGGCTTACTTAGCAACTTTCGACAAGAGTTGTCTAAGTGTTGCATGGGTTCGTTGCGCAAAACACTCATCTCGTGACACTATGCTTACTTTCACCAAATAGAAGACTTTATAACGGTATACATAAGGGCGCATCCAAACAGGTTTTGTGTCTTGATTCTTGTTCCGAATAGACATCAGATATGCAGCCCAAAATTCAAAATTTTCGGAGCAGCTCTTTAATCTTTCACGGAAGGTCAGATTTCCAGGATAAAATAGAGATTTTATGGAGTCTCTATGAATGAGCTCTAGGCTAAAACTTTCGGTTGCTGTTTTCGGGAGTTTTAGTACTTCAAGCATAGTGAAGAGCAGAATCAGGGGAAATTGAAGTGGAAAAAAAAGATTAAAATGTATCCATGCTTAGAAGTGAAAAACGGTGAGCTTGATTGAAGAGTGGAGATATAACACCTCTACTTATGATGATACATTAAACCAAAAGAAAGCCATCATATATGTCTGGATAATTAATATGGTTAAATACATCATAATCTTCAAAACTGCCTTTGCCAACTCAAATAATTCTATCTAAAGGACAAACAATTACAATAATTATTACATGGCCTAATTTGGTGCATGCTAATATGACTCTGCAGTAAATGCTCATGGATTGTATTGTTAATTCATATATGGAGATAATTAACCCTCATTAGTGTGTGTGTGGTTCAATCATAGAAATAATATAAGCTAATAATAAAAGAAATGAAAGAGAAATTAGTACAAACTCAGTTTTCATCAATGCAAATATTTTATGAAATAAACAATAATTTCTAAAAACGATCCCCACATTAAAATTATTGAATATCTATTTTTGGATATTAAAATTAATAAAATGTATTAATTAATCAAGTTAGATTATGTTAAAGGTACATATATAAATTTTACAAATATTTTTTATGTTTAAAGTCTTACAGACGATAAAAACCACTCTCGTAGCCTAATGGTTGTAACATCCGATAAATTATTGTGACAAATTCTTGTAAAACCGGTATGATTTAATTGATGAATGATTTAGCATTTGAGAAGCTCAAAGAGATTAATTTAATTAAATATTTTTCTTAAATTAAAAAGTTTTATTTTTATAAAGAAAAATATTTTTGTGGATTTAAGTAATTTGGACTTAAATGTTAAGATTTGAAATCTTTTGATTTTAATAAGTATTAAATTTCAGAGTTTGATATTTTTACAAATATTTGAACTATTTTGGGTCATATTATAATTTATAAATATTTTGGACTAAAGTGAAAGATTTTGAGAACTTTGAAAAATATGGGTATTATGTTGAAAAGTACCTTTGTGCGAAACAATAAAGTCTTTGGGGCCATATCATAATTTCAAAAAGTTTGGAAAGACAACTATTCTTAAGAGGTTCTGAAATTGAACCTATTTGTAAAGTTTTCCGACATCTTGGGCTATAGTATAATTATAAAAGGTTTTGGGCTAAAGTATAATTTTACAGAATAGTATTACTGTAGCAAATTCAAAAATAACGGTAATATCACTGTTCCTGAGCGGCTAGCCGGATAAATCAAGCGGCTAACCGCTTGAGCACGGGATTTTGCCTATAACGGCTAGTTTTTAGGGTTTTTCTATAAAAACTCAACTCAAACTTCATTTTAACAACTAATGCACGCAAATATAAGATTATACAACATATATTAAGCTTCCAAAACGCAAATCATCATTGATTGAATCATTCTTGAGCTATTAGTTGCATATCCACTCTTAAAGAGAGTTTATGTTGTAACTTTCATTTCTTATCAATTTGTGAGTGTGTAAGTGTGGGAAACACTTAGGGTGAAGAGATTGGGGATATAATCTCTTGTTGTAAAGGTTCATTGACACCTTGGAAGTCAATTGTAAAAACTTGAAGCCTTGGGAGGCTTGAATAGTGAAATCCTCGAGCTTGGTTGGCTTGGAGGCGTGGACGTAGGCGGGGATTGCCGAACCACGTGAAAATCCGCGTGTTTGTTTTTCTCTTCCCCTACTCTTTTATTTTTACGCTTGTTTGAATTTATTGTTCTATATTTCATTAAGGTGTTAGATTGATTTATTATGCGAATCATATTGCATAATTTTTTAAAAACCCAATTCGCCCCCCTGTTGGGTTGCATAACTTGCATTTCAATAATATATTAATTATTATGATTATTTATTCAAGAACTATAATTTTTAATACTTATATGTAATAATGTATTATATATAAATTAATTAATTATGATAATATATTAATTAATTATAAAAGAGGACAAAATCAACATTTTTAATTTTAAGGAGAGCAAAATGGTCAATCTTGAGAATGGGAGACTCATTCCCACCTCCCCTTGGGAATGAGTCTCTCATTCCTCATTCTCAAATTGTGGTAGGCCCCACAATTTCGGTTCTGATTCTTGAGTCAATTTTGCGAAGTAAATGTCATTAATGATTCTGATTCGGGATTCCGATTCCCCAATCCATAAAGTAAACACAATATTAATATGTTTAAATAAATTGTTTCATGTCGACAAAGCTCAAGGCGCTTGACTCCACTTCAAAAATTTCAAAAGATGTTTTCTTTTTAGTTCAGTTAGATTATAAATTTGGTCTCAATTTATTAAATACATTAAATTTAGGTTCAAGGATACGCACTGTCCCATGGTAAGTACAAGATTTTCAGCAGGCCAAACTGATACTGTGCATGCTAAAACTAAGGTAGACTTTTAAGATCCTTATGTTAGTTATTGATCATTGTACTACTGTATGGAGTCTCAATGAATGAGCTCTAAGCTAAAACTTTTAGCTGCTACTGTAGGAAGTTCTAGTACTTTAGGCAGAGTGATGAGCAGAGCCAAGGGCAACAAAAGTGAAACAAAAGATTGAGTGCTCCCATGCTTAGAAGAAAAAATAAATGAGCCAAGCTTGATTAAAGAATGGAGATATAGCATCTCTGTTTATGATGATATTTTAAACCAAAGGCATGACATCATACGTTCGGATAATTAATATATTTCAATGCATCATAATCTTCAAAACTTCCTATCAATTCACATGATTATGTTTAAAAGGAAAAAAAAAGTGCACTAATAATTACTTAGCTTAATTTGGCTCATGCTAATATTACTCTGCAGTTAATGCTCACTATTTGTACAATTAATAAATATCTGGAGATAATTAACCCTCTGTTAAGTAAATAAGAGCACCAGCTCGGCCATGCCATCTTTCCCATCCCGGCATGGATCACCTCGGTCAAACGGTACGAGCAGAACACTATGAACAAAGGCCGACCAAGGATGAGTATCAGCCAGAGGAATGTACCGACCAGAGACATGTACCGAGCAGACACCCGTGCCCCAAAGAGCAGGAACACGATTTCACGAATTCACAATAGTTGCACTATGCTAAGAACCGTTGAGGGAGACACGGTGTCCCACATTTACCCACGATGTAGCAGTTAGAGTCCCATGTGGAGTTGCCACTACCCGAAATAAAGGGAGATGAAGGGCAAATAGAAACGTGGGACATCGGTTATAAAAAAGAAGAAATCAATGAGGAAAATGGGACAGGAAAAAAGAGAGAAAGGAAAAACTCTGTCGAAATACAACAAGATTATTTGTTAGCACTAAACTGTGAACCAATCTTAAGCAACCTACCAAATCTAATTATATTATTTTTCTGTAAACACCTTGAGCTAACTTAGGCATCGAAGGGTTTACGCCGGAAAAACCACCGGCGTCTCTGATCCACTTTTGTGAATGTAGGTTTAGAGGAAGAAGGAAAGGTAATTCCAACTCCAGTGACTAGAATAATCGTTGAGGCATAAAGAAATCGATATTCACATTACTGACTACGTAAGCGTACGTTAAAAGATCTGGTCGGGCAAAGGGCGAGCAGATTTCAGCATCAACATTTTGGCACTGTCTGTAGGGAGTTGAATAAAAAGCTACCACCAAATTAGTAGTGACTAGAGAAGCAGCGAACGGGTGGATATGGATGCGTCAAGGAATGATGTCTTAAGGGACGATAATAAAATTGTCGAGACGATCACTCTCCGGGAGATAGCGAGTGAAGCTCGAGAGAGGATGATGTAAGATCGACTAGAACGGATGGAGAAACAAATTGAGACTCTCACGACCGTATTGTATAAGCTGAGGGAAGAGCGGAGAAGGGACTGGGAAACCCCCGTGGGAAGAGAAGAAGTTAGGGCAGAACCCAACCTCCAGAGGTGTAGAGTCGAGGAAATCCCTCCACTGGTGGACTAACTTTATGGGGTGCACCCCCTATAGAAGTACTGGTCAGAGTACATGGGAGCGCGTAAGTGAAGGAGGGAACCAACCTCGCCCTGGACGGATACTTGAAGTTGATGGCCGAGGAGCCAGTATTGATGAAGGAGAGCTCAGACAGCGATTACAAAACGCTGAGCAGGAACAAGACCAGATAGCTGCGCGCGACCCTGACCGGGTGATAGAATTAGAGGGAGAGGTGCGCAGATTGGCGCAGGTGATGGAGGAGATTTAGGGCAAGAGAAAGCCCCTGAGCTAGAGGATAATGCTAAATGAAGAATCTTCGTTATCAACCGAGATCATGGGTACTGTAATCCCAAGAGATTTTCGCTTCCCCGACCTCAAGTACTCCGGACAAAATGATTCGCTGGTGCACATTTAACATTTCAATGACATGACGGGTACTCAGGGGCTGACACCAACGCAGAGGTGCAGTGTTCCCATTGACACTAGAAAGGACGAGCCCGAGAATGGTATCGCAAGTTGCCACGGGGGAGTATAAAAGGGTACAAGCAGATGTGCCAGGAATTGGCAGAGCAGTTTTGAGGAGCCGTGGCCCCAGAGGACGACATGATGGAATTTATGAGGATGAAACATGAGGAACATGAATCCCTTCGGGAGTTTGTAAAACGATACCAACGAGTCGTGCTAGACCTAGGAGCTTTTAATCATCTGTAGGCGCTGAGGAGATTAAAAGAAGGTGTAAAGATAGGTCGATTGTGTTACAACCTAATAAGCCCCCTAGTACAGAATTACTCGGTGGGATATTAACAGGCGAGGCGAGATATAGAAATTGAAGAAGAGAAGTTGGCACGGTTAAAAAGTGAACAGCTGGAAGAGCTGAGACGAAAGGAACATAGAGCGCCGAACAGGAGCGGATCGGGAAAGAGATCTGGCGAATCCTCAGCAACAGGCAGAATATCAGCTCAGTCCCACCCTTACCTTATAGCTCAGAGACCACAACAGTTCCCAGAGCACTACATACAACCAACTCCAGGGCTGGACGACTAGATCAACTACTGATGACACCACCCCGGGGTGATATCCATAATAGCCGAGAGGTTCAACTGGTTGACCAAAGCTCGGCATATAGACAGTACACTCCATTGAAAATCTCGATGGAGGAATTATATGAGAGAATCGAAGGACGAGGCTTGCTATACCCTCCAGACCCCATAACAAAATTTGCTCACCGACGTGATAAGAGCAGGTTTTGTAAATTTCACAACACTTACGATCACACTATCTGCCAATGTCATGACCTAAAGATTCAGGTGGAGGATTTGGTAAGAAATCGGTACTTGGATGAATATGTGGATGAAGTGTCTCCCATCATCGAATCACAGTATACGCGGGATGAGGGAGTTGAAAGGGGCCTGGAACATGAATAGTTGACTATCCGTGTGATAGCAGGAGGGCCAAAATTGGCCGGAGATTCGAACAAGGCACGGAAGAACTATGGGGGGTGTGCCATGGCTAGCAAAGAGGTGCTTTTCAATTTACCAGCAGCCAAGAGGGTGAAAGTGCGGCAAGTTCCCATTATGTGGACAGAGGATGACGAAGAGGGTATTTAATATCCTCATGAGGATGCACTTGTGATCAAGGCGACGGTGGCGAGTACAGAATTATGGTGGATACTGGTGGACACGGGGAGTTCAGTTGACATTCTGTTTAAGTCGACCCTAGATGATATGGGAATATCATATTTGAAGCTGGAATGGACAAATACATCCTTGAAGGGATTTGAGGGGGATAGTTAACTCCCTTGGGGGTCATTGAACTCCCGATTACTATGGGGTCAAAGCCGTTTGAAAGAATGATGATATTGGACTTTGTTGTGTAGAACAAAGAAGCCGTTACCAGATGATACTAAGGAGACCGTTCATGAGGATAAGCCAATGCGTTATATCCACGCATTATCTGGCGTTAAAGTACATAATAAACAGAGTAATTGAGGTAGTAAAAGGCGACCAGAGAATGGCAAGAATCTGCTATGCTACATCGGCCAAGGAGACGCTACAGGTTACCTCGCTAGATAAACAAGAAGATTCTAAAAAGGGTCGCCAGGAACTTGTTGAGGATTTGGAGGAGGTCTGTGTTAGTAAGAGCAACTCGAGCAGAGTGATTAAGATCGGGTAAGATTGTGTGAGACACTAAAAGGCGAGCTGGTGAAGTGTCTATAGTCTCATACAAACATATTTGCCTGGTCTCATAAGGATATGCCAGGAATTGATTGCAGGGTAGCCTACCACAAGTTGACGATCAGGAAGGGAGCAAGGCCGGTAAAGCAGAAAAGGAGGTGCTTCAACCAGGAGAGATACAAAGCCATAAATGCTAAGGTGGAAAAGCTGTTGAAAGCATGATTCATAAGGGAAACCAAGTACTCGGAATGGATTTCCAATGTAGTATTGGTAAAGAAGGTCAATGGGAAATGAAGAATGTGTGTGGATTTCACGTACCTCAATAAGGGATGCTCGAAGGACAGTTTTTCCTACAAAAAATAAATCAATTTATGGACTCAAAAGCGGGTCACAATCTGCTCAGTTTCATGGATGCCTTCTCCGGATACAACCAAATACCCTTGGATGAGCATGATGAGGAGAATACTACCTTTATAACTAACATGAATTTATTTTGCTACAGGGTAATGCCTTTCGGCTTAAAAAAATGCAGGGGCTACTTATCAAAGATTGGTGAACAAGATCTTCAAACTATTGATTGGTCATACTATGGATGTGTATATGGATAATATGATCACAAAGTCCAAAGAACCAGGGGATCATGTGAAGCACTTGGAAAAGACCTTTGAATTTCTAAGGAAATACAAAATGAAGTTGAATCCAAACAAATGTGCATTCGGGGTCAGCTCGGGAAATTTCTTGGGATTCGTGGTGAGCCACCGAGGGATCGAGGCCAACTCGGAAAAAATACAGACAGTGACAGAAATGAAGTCCCCACGAACAGTTAAGAAAGTGCAAAGCCTTACTAAGAAATTGGCAGCATTGAACCGATTCATCTCGTGAGCCACAGATAAATGCCATTCTTTCGTCAAACTATAAAGAAAGAGAGAAAGATAGAGTGGACACCAGAATCTGAGGAGGCGTTTGGACAACTGAATGAATATTTGACCCGCGCCTTATTACTGTCAACTCCGTGCAATGGTGACCAGCTGTTTTTGTACTTGGAATTATCCAAATGGGCTACCAGCTCGGTATTAGTCAGGGAAAGGGAATGAAAGCAACACCATTATATTACACAAGTAAGGCCCTGGTAGATGGAGAAGCCGGGTATCCCTTGATGGAAAAATGGACGTTGGATCTAATAACAGCAGCACGCAAACTCCGGTCATATGTCCAGGCCCACTCGATAATTGTGATGACTAACTAGCCCCTTCGGCAAATGCTCCAAAATCGGATGCTTGTGGATGGTTAGTAAAATGGTCCGTGGAGCTGAGTGAATTTGACATATCATATAGGCCCCAAGGAGCAATCAAAGCCCAAGCTCTGGCCGATTTTATAGTAGATCGTGCTGAACCAAGAGAAGAAGTTCAGGAGGAACAATCAATGAAGCAAGAGAAATCAGAAGGGGTGTGGCTGGTAAGGGTTGACGGGTCATGTAGTGAACAAGAATCCAGGGTAGAAATTGTAATACAAAACCCAGAAGGGATCGAAATAACGTATGCAGTGAAGTTTGAATTCCAGCTCACGAACAATCAAGCTGAATATAAAGCCTTTATCACTGGGCTCAGACTTCCACACACATCAAGAGCCGAAAGGGTAGAAATCCAAGCAGATTTAGTTAGTCTGCAATCAGCTTAGTGATCAGTTCCAAGCAAGAGAAGAGAAAATAGGGCTTTATTTGAGGAAGGCAAAGCAGATGATTGGGCTTTTCAAGGAGGTGAAGGTAAAGTAGATCCCCAAAATGAGAATTACAGAGCAAATATGTTTGCCAAAATGGCTGCAATTGCCAATCCGAAAATACCCAAGTCGGTTCCACTAGAGGTAAGAACTTCGCCGAGCATACTGAAGGAAGTGGAGGTAATGAGAATAAGCACCGAGGAATCTTGGATGGACCCGATTTTCTCTTAGGTCCGTGATGGCGTTCTACCGGAGGACAAGAGGCAAGTAAGGAAATTAAAATACCGAGCAGTAAGGTACATGCTACTCGATGGGGTGCTTTACCATTAAGGATTCACCTTGACCCTCTTGATATGTTTGGATAACGAGGAAGCAGATTACATACTTAAGGAGATTCATAAAGGAATATGTGGCAATCACTCGGGGGTGAGAACTTTATCCTTCAAGGCACTCCGGTAAGGATATTTCTGGCCAACCATGCACCAGGATGCGAAAAGGACGGCAAGAAACTGCAAAATTTGCCAAAACTTCTCAGAGGTTCCTGCATAACCTCCAAAAAAACTGACCACTATGACATCCCATGGCCTTTCACCCAATGGGGAATCGACCTGATTGGTCCATTACCTAAGGGCCGTGGAGCGGCAACACATGCAATTGTGGCAATAGACTACTACACTAAGTAGGTAGAAGTGGGAGTCCTCAGCCAAATCACAGAGAGAAAAACGACAGATTTTATTTGAAAGAATATCATCTGTAGATATAGGATCCCCTATGCCATCATTACAGACAATGGAAGACAGTTTGATAACAACAACTTCAAGGATTTTTGGCAAAACTTGGGGGTGGACCTAAAGTTCTACACCCCCGCACACCCCAGGCAAACGGACAAGTGGAAGCAGCTTACAAAGTGATAAAGAAACTCTTGAAAATTAGGCTGGGGGAGAAGAAGGGAGCTTGGGTCAACGAGCTGCCAGGAGTGTTGTGGGCTTACCGGACAACTCACAAAACCACCACAGGGAAACTTTGTTTGCTTTAGCTTTTGGTCATGAGGCGATGATCCCGGCAGAAATTAGAGTGGGAACACATCGGACGTAATATTTAATGAGGAGCAAAATGACGAGCAAATTTGCTTGAGCCTGGACTTGTTGGAGGAAAAAAGGGAAAGGGCTTCGTAGAAAGTGGCCCAATGTCAGCAAAGGGTCATGCGTTATTACAACAAGAACGTACGCGTGAGACAGTTCCGAGCAGGGGATTGAGTACTTAGGAAGGTGAACCAAAACACTAAGGACCCTAACTATGGCGCGCTCGGCCCAAAATGGGAAGGCCCGTACAGGGTGATACGAGCGACTGGACCAAGAGCTTACAAGCTAGCGTACCCAGATGGACGGGAGGTGAAAATGTCGTGAAACGCCAAGCAATTGAAAAAGTACTTTCAGTAAGCAAAAAGCTCTACTAAGTTTTCATTTTGACAAGTTATTTCTGTTTAAGGCATGATAACTTGTTGTATATGCATATATTTCGCATTTCTATAATACATTCAAGTTTCAATAAAGATGAATTCATCAGAAAATTTCCCTATTAGCAAGCCCATTAAATTTTTACTAAGGTAAATAAGTGCATGTTTCTGCTCGGTCAACGAAAGACCAGCAGACAATTTCGTGAAATTCTCATTAAGGTAAGTAAGTGTTTGTTCCTGCTCGGTCAACGAGAGACCAGCAGGCAATGTTACTAAATTTTTACTAAGGCAAGTAAGTGCCTGTTCCTACTCAGTCAAAGAGAGACCAGCAGGCAATATTACTAAATTTTCACTAAGGCAAGTAAGTGCATGTTCCTGCTCGATCAATAAGAGACCAACAGGCAATATTACTAAATTTTCACTAAGGCAAGTAAGTGCCTGTTCCTGCTCGATCAACGAGAGACCAGTAGACAATGTTACTAAATTTTATTAAGGCAAGTAAGTGTCTGTTCCTGCTTGGTCAACGAGAGACCAGCAGGCAATGTTACTAAACTTTTACTAAGGCAAATAAATGCATGTTCCAGCTCGGTCAACGAAAGACTAGCAGACAATTCTACGAGATTTTCACTAAAGCAAGTAAATGCATATTCCTACTTGGTCACCAAAAAGACCAGCAGGCCATTTTACGAAATTCTATTAAGGCCAACGAATTCTTATTTCTGCTCGGTCTACCGTAGAACCAGGAGCCAAAGTTAAATAAATTGTCAAGTTTAATTTGCAAAAGTAATCTATGAGCAAAAAATCAGACAAGAAGATAAATGGAAAACGTCTAAAATTTTATAAATGTTCAAAAAATGACAAGCAAATGAGAGTTCTAGATTTATACAAAAGTTAATCTAAAGTCTATGAAGTTCAGCAGCTTTAGCAGTTGAGGGACCAGCGATCTCTGGAAGAGGAGGATCAGCAACATCAGGAGGAGTGGGCACTAACCCCTGACCAACCTCAGGAGCACGATCCCCGACTTTCCCCTCCTGCACTACATCTAAGGGAGTCTCCACCTAATTCTGGTCACCCTGCTCCTTATTGCCCTGGCCGCCCTCGGTCATTATCTCTGCATCCCAACCTCCAGCTTGGTCATCTCAAGCTTGAGATATTCTTCCTTGAGCACAGACATGATGCACTTATAGCAGAAAGATAGCCCAGAGTTATACTCTACGTCCAACAGATCATCTACATTAGCATATTTAGCTTTCACCTCGACCAGCTGCTCTTTCAGAGATTTGATCTCTCCCTCAAGGGTCGTCTTCAAAGTATCCCGATCTGCCTCCGCAGATCAAGCAGCTTTTCCTTTAAGCGGTCGGCAGACTCAACTCTTTTATTCAAGTCCTGGTTGTCCACTTGAACCTTTCTCTCATGGCACGTGATCCTGTTCTTGTAACAAGAAACTATAGTGGCCAGCTTGAAGGAGACCCTTTAAACAGAACTGGCCAATTCAGTGAAACTCATGCTCTCAATGTCCTGGACCATCTTTGGTCCCACTGACTTCCCATAATCCCTCTGATACGGAGTCAGGTAGTCACCCTGATCAAAAGATGGAAGAGGAGAGGATCGGTCCTCAGAACGAGTGCTGACCTTAGAACACTTGTCGGCAGTTTTCTCCCAACTGCTCTTACGAGGTAGAGGAAGGGCAGAGCAGGAACTGGAACCTTGAAAGGACCAACGTTGGTCTTCGGAGGAGGAAGAGGATTACTGGAGCTGCTTGAGCTCGACTACATTTTTTGGTCATCGTGCTGAGGATCTTATTATCCATTCCAACAGCTATGTCCACTAAGCGCGAACCGACCAAGTTTGTTGGTGACAAAAGGTCTTGGTAAGTAAACGCATTCACCAGAGTAGTCTCCACCTGGAGCAGAGGTCGGTCTTCAAGTTTCTTAATCAAAACCCACGACTCTGAAAAATCAAACAAGGTTAAATAACCCAATAAGTAGTAATTTGAAAAAGAATATAAGCAAAAAATGAGCGACTTGGGGTGACAAAGTTCGTTAGAAGGTAAATATCACCACCAAGCGAACGAGCTGCTGTACATCAATTTCTCCCAGCAAAGATAAATTTGTTCCTCCAATTTTTACAAGAGGAAGGGAAGCCGGTGATTGGTTTCCTTCGCATAGCTGGACATGAAATAGTACCAGCCTACCTCCTTCGGGCTACTCCTCAGCTGGTACAAGTGCTTTACTTCAACAAGAGAGGGCTCCTCCATTCCACACCTCTCCCATAACACGAACATAGCCGAGAGAACTCTCTACCCATTTGGATGTAGCTAACCTGGGGCCAGGTGCATACCGCCCAGTATCTTGGCAAAGTAACGCTGAAGGGGCAGCCGAACTCCTAATTTGAAACTCTCCAGATGCATCGTTACATACCCCTTCGGAGGCCGATTGGGAACATCGTCTTTCCTAGGGACCACAAGAAGAACATCCTCAGGAACGTCATAGAGATTCCTAAGCTTGAACAGATCGTTTGAAGTGGTGGAATACGCCTCCACCCTATGGCCAAGATTTCTCTTCTTCAGGGGACGGCTCGGCTCGGAACTGCTCCCCTTACCATCACCTACTTCTTTAGGGACCTTAGCCCCACCAAAATTGTAGTTCTCACCCGAGCTCGACGCGAGGCCACCTCTGTTTCATACAAGCTCTAATCTAGGGGAGGTTGAAATGGCTAAGGGACGAGGGTATTCAAGGACATCCCTTATGACTCGAGGGACCTACATCGCAAGAAGAGTGTAGAAGATCACTGGTTCCAAACAAATGGGGCTATGAATCCTCTATCTCTTAATTACTCTCAACTACAATTCTTTTTCCTCTTCGGTTGGACATATCGAAGTTTAACAAGGGGAAGCACAAAAATCCAAGAGTGTGGATACAAAAGAGACAAACACAGAACCCATAATACAAAACCCAATCAACAACAACCAGAGAAAGGGTTGAAGGCTATACCTGAAATAAATTGGCACCGATGATATCACGGAGCCTGAGCAAAGACTCAGTAAATAGAGATCCCAGACGTAGAAAATGTGAACGAAATTCGAAAGAGTTATCTTACGACAGAGAAACGAATGGCAAAGCAAAAATGACTTTAACTCAAGGATTTAAAGTGAAAAGGGGGAAACGGAAATGTTTGAGTGCTATTAGTGCCAGCTCATTCACCATATGTCGAGGATGGATAGCCCGTCGTTTCAAATTTCAAATACGAAGAGTCTGGAATTGCCACGTCAATAACTGTTATAAGAGGCCAGATGAAACGCAAGCCCAGATGTACAATGGACATGCTCACAAAGGCCCATGCTTAGGTCAAAATCTCCCCAGACGAAAAATAGAACCTCATGTCCATCCCGGCAAATGGAAAACTAGATGAGAAGTTCCCTGGATTGGTGAGATTCGACTATCAAGTTTCTATTCTCAACTTTTTTCACTTACACGACTAGAAACTAGGGGACTGTTGTTAAGTAAATAACAGCACCAGCTCGACCATGCCATCTTTCCCACCCCGGCATGGATCACCTCGGTCAAATAGTATAAGTAGAACATTGTGAACAAAGGCCAACCAAGGATGAGTATCAGCTAGATAATGTACCGACAAGAGACATGTACTGAGCAGACACCCATTCCCCAAAAAGCGGGAACAAGATCTCACGAAATCATGATTGTTGCGTTATGCCAAGAACCGTTGAGGGAGACACGGTGTCTCACATTTACCCGCGATGTAGCAGTTAGAGTCCCATGAGGAGTTGCCACTACCCGAAATAAGAAAAGATGAAGGGCAAATGGAAACGTGGGACAACGACTATAAAAGAAGAAGAAATCAATGATGAAAAGGGGACAGGAAAAAAGAGAGAGAGGGAAAACTCTGCCGAAATACAACTAGATTATTTGTTAGCAAAAACTGTGAGCCAATCTTAAGCAACCTACTAAATCTAATTATATTATTTTTCTGTAAACACCTTGAGCTAACTTAGGCATCGGAGGGTTTACGTTGGCAAAACCACCGACGTCTCTGATCCACTTTTGTGAACGCAGGTTTAGAGGAAGAAGGAAAGGTAATTCCAACTCCAGTGACTAGAACAATCGTTGAGGCAAGAAGAAATTGATATCCACATTACTGACTACGTAAGCGTTGATGAAAAGATCTAGTCGGGTAAAGGGCGAGCAGATTTTAGCATCAACACCCTCATTAATGTTTGCTTGCAGACTTCAATTCCATTACTTCAATCGCAGAAATAACATAAACTGAAAAATTAGATATAAAATCTATTAATAATTAAATGTTATCTCATTTTTCATTAGAACAAATATTTTAGGACGCACCAAACTCTACAGAGTTGGCACATCCAAACAATCTTCAAACTTTATCTTTACAATGTGTAAAAAATAAACAATAATTCATGAAACTCAGCTGCACGATAAAATTAAGAAGATATAATAGTTAATTAAATTAGATTCTGTCAAAGGTATATATGCATGATTTGCAAAGATATTTTTATGTTTAAAGTCCTGCAAATTAAACTATCCTGATAGAACAAGAAGGTGTTTGCTGTGATGAGTCAACTGCTCGATGAAATGCCACAGAGAGACAAGAGTACACTGTCATTGTAAAGGGCATTAAAATGTGTCCACCAGATTGATTCAAATAGGCCCATTTGGTCAAACTTGTACCTGTGATTGCAATGATATAGCTTGGCAAAAAGAATATATTTCGGTATCTGCTCAAATGAGAGATGAATAGCAAGTAGGGATGGCAAAATTAGGGTTCAGGTCTGGATTTAGTCTTTCCAGTTCCGGACCTGGATAATCAATTTTAATTACCGGACCCGCATGTAACCCGGATTTTTTAGCTCCGGGTCCGATTCGGGTTGAACCCAGAAAAGTTCAGGTTTCTGGAATGCGGGTTTTAAACCTGGATATATGCCTAAAATTAAAAAAATTCAAGCATGCCAAATTTGACTCTTTGGTAGTTGCAGAAACAAATAGAACTCATGGGATCTTGCGAAGATAGTGGAGGATGAAGAAGATGGGAAAATTAAAGAAATAAAGAAAGCCACATGATTCCATAGAAAGCACATGATTCCATAGAAAGCCACATGATTCCTTGAGCCCAAATCTCATAATAAATCTAATTTTAACACATAATGTAGAAATTAAAACTTGCAGAGAAGTGCGGCCGTCGTTGCGATGTTGTGATGTTGATGATTGATGGATGATGATGAACCGACTACTGAGAGAGAGAAATCTCCGAACCAGACCCAGGACCTCTTCTTCACCTGGATATGAGCTAAACTTCAACGACAGGACTTGGGCTAATAAAAAAACTCATTTGATTTCGAGAAGGTTAAAGACATGAGAAGAATAAGCAATCAAAGAGGTATGGTCAAATCAATGCTTTTAATCAGCTTTAACTAATTCTTTGATTGCTTAGTCGAAAGAATCGGGGCCACGTTGATTTTGAATTTATTTGTTGAATTCTGGGGAATGAACATGAGGAAGCTGCGACCGTAGGAAATGTAGGGTTTGTTTTGTTTCTCATTTTTTTTTGCTTTTATACTTATAAAAAATAATTTAAATAATTAATTAAATAATATTTAAAACAAAAAATTTGGGTTCGGGTTTCGGAAATCCGAGTTCAGGTGAACCCAGAACCGGACCCAAATAAGTCCGGGTTTAAGAAAATTAAAACCGAATCCAGATAAAATATACATCCAGTGATGGTTCAACCCGGTCCGGATCATCCGGGTTCATGCGGGTCCGGATTATCTTGCCATCCCTAATAGCAAGCATGCTGCGCAAAGGTTAATTCTCTATCCTTGTTTTTAATTTTTAAAGTTCTGTTACTTTTTAACTCTTACTTCTTTCATTATTGAGGTTGAGGGTAACTTTTTCGATTCATCAATGAGGTCAAATCTTCCTTTGTATTTGGTGGAAACAAAATTAACCAAGCTTTCATATATCATATTCTCCGATTTATAAATTTTGAATATATATTAGCACCTACATTTATAAATTATGAATATATATTAGCACCTACATTTATAATTCCTTTTCTCTCTGGAGGCATAAAGAAAATTCTCTCTCTCTCTCTCTCTCTCTCTCTCTCTCTCTCTCCCTCTCTCTCTCTCTCTACGCACACACACGTTCTTATCCAAGTTACATACCATCAATATCTTCAGATAGATTTTCTAATCTAAATTCAGCATTCTAAATTAAAAATTTCATACTACTGTTATTGTTATTGTTCTTATTGTTATTATCCATCATTTAATTTTATTATGGACGTTCTTATATCGTGTTATTCATTTTGCATTAGTCTTGAATTATTTCAAATTAGTTAGAATAGATTCTAGCAATTCTATCTTACTTTATTCCTCGAAGGTGTTAAATATTTCATTGTTATCATCAATGTTTATCCTCTCATATCTTTGTACAAGCATTTTCTTGCAATTAATTGACTTTTAATAATTTCTATTGCATCAATAACTTGATATTCTTGACTAAAATCTAGATTATCAATTACATCTATAAATTTATTGACTGATTTTTTTCATTTTTATGAAATTGAGTTATTACCATCACCCCATATCTTATAAAATTCTAGAAAACAATCAAGGTCCAACATTTTTCTAAAATCAAGATAAGATGTATCAAGATGATAATTTCATTAAAAAAGAGTTTATTTATAAAAAAAGGGTTTGTGCAAAATATAACAAGACAATTCAGAATACTAATCAGTTCCTTAAAATGATAATTTTACTAATCAATTTTGGCACATAAGATTCTTGATATTTTTCTAAAATTGAGATAAGATGTATCAAGATGATAATTTCACTAAAAGAGTTTTATTTATAAGAATAAAATAAAAAGAGTATTATTTATAAAAAAATAGTTTGTGCAAAATATAAGAAGATAATTCATAATACTAGTAAGTGTATTATTCCTTAGAATTATGGAATAGACAATTGCTAACTAACTCTAACCAAAATTTAGTTCGCAATCAGCACCACCATAGCTCCACACATCTTTCTGAATCACCCCAATGATGACTCCACATGGCCCAATGCAACATACTGCAAAATGGCCTAATAAATCTATTTAAGTGATTTCATTTAAGGGAGAATGCTTAGTAATATAAAGTCTTTTTTGTTTAACACAAGTGTTGGCACGTAAGATTCTGAATATTTTTCTAAAATCAAGATAAGATGTATCAAGATGATAATTTAACTAATAAAGAATTTTATTTATTTCATTATTAAAATTTTACAAAGGAAGTTTAAAATATAAATGAGAATATCGACGAGACTCTAGAAGAGTAAATATAGATGCTAATGAGAGGATGCCCTTCCTTTTTTATAACTCCTATTTATAAACTTGATTAGATAAGATTATATCTCCTTGCATAACACTTATTACATTTTCGTGGTTGATTCTATTGAGATAAAGTGACCCTCCTCCTTTTATTATTGAGGATAGTTGTCATCCTCTTTTTCTTCTAGCTAACAATCTTCACCCGATTGCTTTTAGGAATAAGGATTCCGATAAAGCTTATCTCGTACCTTAGATTCTTTTTGAAATATAAGTGTGCAACCCAAGAGGGGGGTGAATTGGAATTTTAAAAATTATCCTAGCAAATCCACACAACAAGCAATCTAATGTCTTAATAAAAATTGAAAGCAATAAGTTCAATAAAAGCACAATAATTAAATAGTAAGAGAGAAGAGAAACAAACACACAAATTTTTACGTGGGTCTGCAATCCCTGTCTACGTCCATGCCTCCAAGCGATCCAAGCTTGAGGATTTCACTATCCAAGCCTTCAACCGATTAAAATTGACTTTAAGGTATCAATGAACCTTTACAACAAATAGATTATCTCCCAATCTCTTCACTCAAGTGTCTCACACACTCAAACTCTTACAATTGAGATAAATAAATGAAGGTTACGATGAAACTCACTCAATGAGTATATATTCAAAAATGAAGAACAAGAAATGATTCAATGTGTTGTGTTTTGCAAGTTGAAGGCTCAAAATATCTCGTATGCTTTTTTTTTTGCTTGTTGGAGACTTTGAAAATGAGTTGGATTTGAGTTCTTATAGTTTGAGCTCAAAAACTAGCCGTTACAAACTGTTAGCCCGAAAACGGTTCATCGTTAACCATTAACGGTTAACCGTTTCGCTGGTCAAAAGTTACCATTGGGCCAAATTTCAAATAAACGGTTTACCCTTTATTTTTATCCTTTGGCCATTAACTTTCAAAGACCTGCAAAACAAATTTGATTTAACCGTTCTTACTAAACGGTCAAAGGTTAAAATAATCGGTTAACCATTTTCAATAAACAGTTCACCGTTATGTTCCAGAATCATTATTTTAATAAAACTTCATAGAACATGCTTTCTTTCAATAATCAGTTAACTATTTTCAATAATTGTATTATGACCCAAAATGTTATGAAAGTTTACAAATAGGTCCAATTTCAGAAAATCAAAATAATACTTTGTTAATCTCAAAAATTTCTAAAATTATGATATAGCTCAAAATGCTATGATACTTTTCAAATAAGTCATTCTCCAAAATTTCAAGTAATACTTGTTGATTTCAAAGTTTTCAAAGCTCTTTCAATTAAATCATAACTTGAAAAACAACCAATTTCATAAAATCATTTTTCCATTAAATATAAAACCTTTATAATGTAAAATTAATGATTTATTTACAATATATATAAAAAATAATTTGAGCTTAAAAGATTAACCATTCTTAATCTTGTTTGTTATCATCAAAATCAACATTATGAAAACATATATGTTAACATTTTTTTCCTGAATTATTGATGCTTTTAGTTAATATTTTTTATCTTTTTAGTGGTTTCTTATCACAAGCCAATTCTGAGGTCTTCATTTAGTGACATATCATCTTTGTTGGCTCTTTTTTTTTGGTCTTTTGTAGCAAAAGCCAAAATTCTTATTTTGCTTGAGCACCTTACATATCTCATGATGTGTTTTTTGGCTAGATTTTATAAGACTTTCATATATCACCTTCTCTTTTTTGGCGACATATTATCTTTGTTGGTTGTTTTTTTTTCTTTTGTAACAAAAGCCATAATTCATATTTTTCTTGAGCACTTTACATACCTCATGGTGTGTTTCTTGGTTAGATTTCATAAGACTTTCATATATCACCTTTCTGTTTTTTAAGATGACTTGGTGTGCTATCATACTTTCATATATGCTAAGGAAAACATAATATATCTTTTTCTGAAATGGTAAAATCATACTCTTTCTTTACTTGTCCTTTCGAGCTATTCACAAAGAACTTTCATTCGAATTGCCTTTTTGTTGGAGAGAGCTTAGGTTCAAATGATTTACGATCATAGTCATTGTATACTTGATCTAAATCAATGGTTGGATTAACCCTTATATTGCTAATTCCAACTTTTATCATACTTGTTCTAGGCACCATATATTATTATAGTACTCTAGGAAAGTAGTAAGCAATTTGACAATAATTGTTTCTTTTGTCTTGGTTTCTCTTTTAAGGGTGACAATAGTTTCTTTGACCTTTTCTAGAAGTAATTTTAGCTCTTGTATTTTTCACCGACATAAATAAGGTTAATAAAATTATATTCAAATGTCTTTTATTATTTCCAAATCAGGTCCTAGAATAAATTTAATTCTTGGGTATAACCCTAAAATTTTCGCTTCTGCTACACCTGCTCCATCAATTGGTAATCAATTGGTATTAGAGAGGTTCTTTGTGAATCTCACAGCTTTCCTAGATATGTCATCCATTCCCACCAAATCTATCACGAAAAAAAAAAATTGAAACCTTATTCGCCACACCCAGCCACATCACCACTAAGAACCACCAAACTTAGCAGCCATAACTGACTAAATCCTGACCCAACCCAATTGAAATCAGGCCATTAAAACCACCTCATGAAACCCTACAACCCAAGGCCTTCCCCTCTAAATTCACCACCGTCAGTCGCCCTCACTGTTAGCCAATATCGCCACCAAACTCACCATCATCTAACAACCAAACCCTAGTCATTTCCATCTCAATTGTCGCCTAAATAGCTATGAATCGCCTCAAACCCGCAAGCTCTCCTCCCACTCGCCGCTGTGAAACTGACCACTTTTGCCATTGACCACAATCACTACAAGATTCCTCAACCTTCAATAATCAAAACCCAACCATCATCGTGAACGATCATTGCCAGAATCTATACTATAAGAAAAGCCACTTAATCACCACAAGCCGCCACAATTTTGAGCTAAAATTCATGAAAAATATTTTGCAAGTCTGGCTAATCCACGACCACCATCATATTCCTTACCACCAAATCTTCTAGATCCGACACCCTCCGGTCCCAATCACGACCATTGGACGCCAACCATACTAAACCCGAGAGTTGAGCCTGAATTACAATTTTACCATTGTGTGGAAACTTGAATGGCAAACTACCATCTTTGCTCTTCTATTTATCATATATTAGAATTATTTGCATACACTTGTCCAAAACAATTTCTTGATTAGTGGGACAAGATTGAGTATTGGTTTATAGCTTGGGGCACTCCTAAAGAAGAGCAAGTATCATTTGCCATTAGTAAATTAAGCATAAGTGTTTCAGAGTGGTGGGAAGAGTTGCAAATTTCTCGATTTGATGGAAAATGCAAAATTCAATCATGGAACCGTGTGAAGCGTATTCTACTATTTGAGTTTATCGCTCTTGATTATTGCTTGTTACAATAAGGTGCGATATTAGCTTCTAATTATACTTGTGAGTTTGAACAATTTTATGGGTGTACATATTTTTAAGAACCTAAAGGGAATACAATTATAAGATTTTTGAAATAACTCAATTTATATGTTTAAGAAAGAATGCCTACATGCACTACCTATGTTTTACAATATGCAATTTATTTAGCCAAGCAAATCAAATTGTAAATTGAGTGACAACGACAAAGAAACTTTGATGATGTGATTAAAAGACTTGACAAAATTCGAGATTTAATCAAGGAATGGCGTGTTTCTATGAAAGTGCCTAAAGTGAAAAATATCTAGATGAAAGAAGTTTATGCTTCTCCACATGTTGAAAAAGTGTCTAATGTTGCAAAAGAAATGTATAATTCATTATTGATTTAAAATTTCAATATAACAATTTAAGCAAAAATGTGCAATGTTTCCTTGTAGGACAAGTCAAGTGTTGAAGATGATGAGACATTTTATCTCTCTAGGGATTTTTAAAGAAGAACAACCTACTTTTGATTTGCGTATTGAATCTAATAGTATGATCAAAGTTGTACAGCAAAATCAAGTTGAATAAGCTGAAATGAATTAAGTGGTTCTACATATTCACATTAAAGCCAAAAAGATTGTGCTAGAAGAAGATTTGATTCAAAAAGTGAAATTTATTGGAGAGCACATTGAACGACCATTGGAAAAAGACAAGAGTTATTTGATCACTACTCATTCTTGGAAGTCTTCATCACCTCGAAGAATGTACTAGCAGAGGAAGTTGATGAAGTATAGATTCTGCAAAATTTCGAAAATGGTTGATGAGAAAAACAATAAGTTCAAATTATAAGATGATTTGGTCTTACACTATAAGTTTCATCCCCCAGATTGTATTCGAACTCGAAGATGGGTTTTGTTTAAGAGGGGGATAATGATGTAGGATGTTAATTTAGGTTAATATAGAATTTCATAATTTTTATTATTCTAGCTGCTTTTTATTTTAATTGGAGTCTATTATGATATATGATATAGTAATTTATTTCCATTATAATTGTGATTTTGTTTCCCCTTTTTAAATTAA
The DNA here is from genome assembly GCA_029633175.1 of Citrus glauca. NCBI lineage: Eukaryota > Viridiplantae > Streptophyta > Magnoliopsida > Sapindales > Rutaceae > Citrus > Citrus glauca. Next base: position 35,214,974 of record JAQOOD010000001.1, on the reverse strand, counting down.
CTTAGGGAAGTAAATTTACTTTAGAAAGTGAGTTTTCTTTATTATAAATAGAGATTTTTTTTATTATTATTTTCATAACTTCATATTCAATTATTCAATAAAACCTCTCTTTTATAATTTCTTTTAAGATTGTCTATCAAAATATCTCTTATAGAGTCATTTGGATTAGAGCGTCATCTAATCTTGCTTTGTACTTTATTAAAAATTTCATTGAGTCGTTTGGGTTAAAACGAGAACTGATCACACTTCGATTAGATCGTTAGCTAATCGCATTAGCTTGGTTCATACTAGAATGATATCTAGTGTTTTCTACCCTGTCATTTCTACTTCCACTAGGTCCACTCCATCAATAATTCCATGTACAATTTCCAATATGCATTTTTATGGATATAGGTGATTCCAATTCCAAAATCAATGAAGCAACAACTTCTTCCATCAGGTTTAATATCAAATGTAAAGGGTGGATAAGCAAACATTTGTTTTCCATGCTTATGTCCAACAAATTTAAGTAATAAGAGTTAGAATGATTAACAAATGGGGTAGTTGAAGCAGAACCTCCTTTGTCGCCCATGTTAATGCCAAACTTTAGAAAAGTTACTGGATAGTTTCCTTTTAGGAAGGTAGTAAGAGAAGCAAAGAAAAATGAAACTTCTCCATTAAAGTATGAGTGACCTTAGATCTTTGTTCAGGCTTAAGATTCCAGCAATAGCACCACATTTACCTTCCCTTCAACCTTGGCTGTCATCCGAGCAGCCATAGAGTACCTGAATAAGTCGGTGTGTGGGGTTGATTATTATGTGACAATACAGTGAACTATTCCTGAGAAGCAACCCTTTTAGTTGAACAACCGTCCATGTATTGTATTTTATATACGCATTCTCCATTGACGCTTTGTAAAGGCGTATAGAAAGGATGGTAACAAGAGAATTTCTTGATTTCGTGGATCGAATACTGGGTAGCTTTGGTTATAACAGGACTTGCAAGGCTGGCATTGAATCCAAGTTAGACCAGAGCCCGTGTTTAAAATCAGCAGGTTGCCTACAGGAGGAGTGCCAATGCATAGAGCCACTAGGCAGGAGATATGATAATGATATACAAAAAAGCACATCATGTCACGGTGTATGGCGGCTCGATTATTGTTTAGGATAGACATTAGATATGCAACCCGAAATTCAAAATTTCTAGAGTAATTTTTCACATTTTTGCGGAAGGTGAGATTTCTAGGATGGAAAAGGGATTTCATGGAGTCACTATGAATAAATCTAGGCTAAAACTTTTGGTAGCTATTATATTGAGGAGATTTAGTTCAGGTCGAGTAATGAACAGAATAAAGGATAGAAGAGAAACGGAAGATTGGAACATAGCTATGCTTGCTAGAATAAAGATTATCTTCATTGAAATTTTGAGATGCGTAATTCCTCTATTTATGTTTGGATAATTACTATCGTTGCATCATTAAGTTTAAAGGGCAAACAATTACCAAAATAATTACTTAGCTTATTTTGTTCTTTCAAATATTACTCTACAGCTTATGCTCATTGTGTTATTAATGATGCATATTTGCGGTCACCCTCATTAGAAGTTTTGCTTGGAGACTGTAATTCCATTAATAGCTCAATTATTTAGACGACAGAAATTGTTTACAAAACTGTAAAAGAAACACTCAGATCTACAAAATTCACATTCGCTTAATAATTAATTTTATTATCACACCTTACTGTTTTCATATTTCAATTAAAATTCGATCCTAAAATGAAGTTGCTACTTTAATTGCGTATATAGAACATATTACTTTATTCCAAATATGCGAGCATTCATTAGTCATTAATAGGATAAGAGACATTTCTCTAAGAGGTCTCTTTTATTAATTTGAATAGAACCTTAAATCAATAATTATAGTCATCAATATTTTGATAATTAACATACAATTAAATTAATATAATTAGTCATTAATATTTACTCACTAATGTGGGACACAACTCAAGAATCCCCCCTCAGATGAAACCACCGCCAAACCCTGATCCTTTTGTCCGACACACTTGAGTTGGTGGATAAAAGCCTGCTATCACCACCTTAGGTTGGGTGGGCCGAATGCCATGGCTTAACATGTGGCCTTGTACCAAGTCTCGACAGTAACATGGGCGTGCTTGCAGGGAGCACGAAAGCAAATCTAATCTTTTAGGTTGAATACCTAGAAATCCTAGGCCAAGCCCCCCCAACAATTGGTATTAGAGCTAGACCTTAGTAACCGAAATATGGTGGTGCAACAACTCTCTAACAAATGGACCGGGGTCTAGCGATGGTTTCATCCGGGAGTGGATTGTTGAGTTGTATCCTACATTGGTTAGCAAAGGGGAAATACTAGGGTATATAAGGAGGGTATGTCACTCTACCCAATAGACTAGTCTTTTGAGTTAGATACCTAAAAATCTTATACCCAGCTCCTCAATATTACTCTTACATTGTGCTCAAATCAAATTAGTATAATTTTATTGGTAATGGAAATATGTACATGATGTGCCATTATTATAATGATGAGAGATATATGAGATACTATCATATTTACCAAAATAAGTTGTGTAATCTCACAATTTGCAAGTATGGATGTAAAATTCATGTACATATCTCAAATATTGCTAACTTTGTTTGTTAATATAATTCTGCATATATAAATGTTACACCAATTTTTATTTTGAATCATTGATATTTTAAACATTTTAACACAAACGTTGGATGCACTTGAAAATGAGAAACAAAACAAAACCATTTTTGCATTTACAACATTAATTCTTCTCGTATCCATATGCACAAGCCAAATTTTCACAAAATTTCAAGATGATTTGATCATGGAAACTTGTAGGAAATCCCATCTCCACGTTTTTAAGTGCATGCATGTTTTGAGATTAGACCCTCGTGGTGCATTGCCAAAGATGTCAAAGCGCTCGCGCAAATCTTGTTTGATGTATGCATAAGCTACGCCACAAAAATCGAGATGTCAATTTAACCCGGACCTGGCCTGGACCCGATCTAACTTAGATAATCCGGGCCGGGCTTAACTCATACTAGGTTAAAAAAAATTCGGTATCAAGATATAATTTTATTGACCCAGACATTTTCGGGTTTGCATAAACCCGCATATGCGGAACCTAAACCCGAATATCCTTATTTCAGCATAATCTTTAAATTATTTTTTAACGTAAAAAGGGGGAAAATGTTGATGCCCTAAATCCATTTCACACTTTCACAACCGCCTCTCTTCACCTCTTTCTTTCCTCTCTTCACCTCTTTCTTTTCTCTTCATCAAATCATCCTTTTCATCCCTCATCGGTTCTTCTCTTCACCAAATCATCGCCATCACTCCTCATCGCTTCGCTTCACTGTATTCACATTCATCATCATCACCAGGCTCTTTTTGGCTGTCGTTTGTCTATCACGATCTAGGTTTTAGATGCCGTTCATCTGCCTTTTATGAATTACGCTCGCGGCTGTGACCTGTTCATCATCATCATCATCATCATATCATCAGCCACCACTGCTTGTTACTTCACCGGACACTGATTGTTGAAGTTTGTGAACCAAATCTTTGAATCGCAATTTTGAGTTGTACACATGGATTTGTATTTTGTGAATGTCATGTCATGAATCTGTATTTGTAAATGATTTATTGCTTTGAAATTTAAAATCTATAAAATTAAAATGGTTTATTGCTTTGTATTTGATTTGAGTCGAATCTGGTTTTGCAAATTTGCAAAGTGTATTTGATTTTTTAAATTAGTTTATTTGTATGTAATCTGGGTTGAAAACCCGCAATTCTGAAACTGGATTATTTCGGGTTTAACTCGTACCGGACCTGGTGCACAAAAACCGAGTATAAATTCGGATCCATGATAGCATTTTAGTATTTGAGTCCGAAACCGGAAAGACCAAACTCAGACCTAGACCCAAATTTTGCCATCCCTACACAGAAACACTCAACGAGATAAAAAAATTGCAAGCCAAGGATCAAAACCTCGAGCAGCTTCTGTCAAGATGTGCCTACGATTATAACTTTGCAGTTGAAGAAGATTTTGGAGGTGCCGTGAAGAAACTAAACGAAAATGCTTATAAGGAACTGCAAACTTGGCATTTTATGGAGGTGCGACAGGGCCTGTGGACTGTGATAGGACGTATAAAGATAAGACAGGCTCGCCTATAGAGAAGAGCAATAGTGATATTGCTTATTCAGGGCTTCTAGCACAGAGCATTTTATTGCTTTTTACTTAATGATTTTCTATTAAATTCTTAAGAAATAAAGAAGAGCATTTTTAGATTTATCAAAGACAATATATTGTAGTTATATAATTAATCGTATTAAGATGATATATTATCATTATTGTTATCATGAGAAGGTATACAAGAAAATCAAGCGCTGTCATCAGAACAATTTTCTTTTACAAAAGAGTGCAAGTCTATATTTAGATCATAAACAAAACGAGTATCACGTTGCTGATTTGATCCGATTAAAGCGACCAGATCATCGTGCGGTGCAACGGCTAGGAGGAAGAAATGATTCTCGTAGTAAATGATGAACACATTTTCCCTATCTATCCTCAGGTTTGCATCTTCAAAATAGAATGCCATTGGAGGAAATCTGTTGAAAGTTTCTGGCAGGAAATAACAGAGCTGAATTGGTTCTGGGCAATCTGAGAGTTGTGCAAGCTGAAAACGTTCACAATAGGACACAAATTTCTCATGCAACTTCCAGTAGAAATCGCTGTGGAAATATGTGAGGACGCTTCCGGAGTCAATGATGCAACCTCCTTCTCCGGACACAGTGATATCAAATGTATCCGGAGGAAAATTCATACGTTCGTTGTCGATACTTATGTCCTTTAAACTTAAGTAATAGAAGGTGTTGGGATGGTTTATAAATTTGGTTGCTTGAGTAGAAGGCCTCCTGTATCCCATGTCAGTGCCGAACTTGAGATAGCTCGACGTGTATTCACCATTAGGCAATGGAGTAACGAGGCAGTACGAGAAGCGCTTTTTAATGATGCTTCCCAGTTGACTTATGAAAGAAATAGTATCCCTGCTGAGTCCTAAAACCCCAGCCAAAGCTCCTTCCCTAGCGTCCTCATCAAAGCCATGGTTGTCATTTGAGCAACCAAAGAGTGCCTCGTGAAAGATTGCTTTTCCCTCTCCCTTTCCTATTACGCTTATAGTTTCATGAGCAGCAAACCCTTTAGTTACGGATTGATCCGCGTATTTCACTGTATAAACACATTGTTCGTTGACACATTGAAAGTAAGTGCAGTCAGGATGATCACAAGTGATTTTTTGAAAGGAACTAGACTTTCGAGGATCGAAAATCGCAGAGCTTTGGTTAAAACAAGATATGCAGGGTTGGCATTGTACCCACATTAGAGCAGAACCTGTGTCAAGAATCAGGAGGACTCCCTTGCTAGGAGTGCCAATGAATAATGGCACCATTTATGAGTTTGAATGATGGAAAACTTTCGGGTGCATCATCTCAGGACTTGTGGATGTGGTGTAGTTATATCTCAGAAATGGCCTCAGATATGCCATCCGAGATTCAGAAATTCGGACGTGGCTTTTTATTCTTTCGCGGAAAGTGAGGTTTCCACGTTAGAAAGGGGATTCTTTGGAGTCTCTATGGATGAGCTCCAGGCTAAAACTTTTGGCTGCAGTTGGGGGGAGTTCTAGTAGTAGTTGAGGCAAAGCAAGGGGCAGAAGAGAAACTAAAGCTTGGAATATTATTGTCATACCCATGGTTAGAAACGAAAGAACAAAAGATGAGCTACCTTGATTGAGGAGTTGGGACTTGAGAAATCTCTATTCATGATTATTTGTTCTTCTGGGTAATTAATAAAATTTAAAGCTGTCATAATGTTCAAAATCATGTTCCAACACAGAAATTATGTTTAAAGGGCAAAGAATTACCCCTGATAATCAATGTCCAGTTTGAAGAGACCTTATTTAAGTACTGTATTAAATTGATGCATTAAAATACCGTTTCCAGTTAATGCACACTGTTTTTATCTTAATTCATATTTGGAGTTTAACTCCTTTTAGATGTTTCTTTGGGGGATGAATTGCATTGGATCGTACTGAAAGCAACCCAAAAAATAAAAAAAATCCAACAAAAACCCCTAAAAAAAATGATATAGAGAAACTAAAGTAGTCATCCTACTTGGTAAATATCAAAAGTGTGGGGCAAATACCAGTATTATTAGGTCTAGGCATTGTTTAGTATTTAGGGCACGTTTGATTGATTGCGTTATATAGGATAAAAATATTATTTTCATTAAGCAAATAATTGCACATGTTTGGCTCTAAAACTGTATTTCTTTTAACTTATAAACTTAATACGGTGAAATCTACATAAATCAAATCGAGGCGAGGTTCAAGTTTACGCCACATTGCTTACGGAGAAAAAAATTAAAATTCAGAAATTTTTGCAACATTTTCAAGCAAATCCTTCACAAAGAACATCATATCACCCAATCCAGCACGCCAAATCGACCTGACAATCATCGCTTGATTCCATCACCGATGTCTTCATAGTGCCCGCGTGACACCACAGCCATTGCTCCACCACCATCGGTATGCTCTATGGAGAAGATTATATGAAGACACCTTCATTGTGGAGAAGATGAAGCCCAAAGAAGAAGAATAAAGAATGAGAAAAAGAGTGGGGAAAATGAAAACAAACTGAATAAGACAAAGAAAGATGAAGAAAAGGAGGGGTAAAAAAATAAAATGAACTGAGAAAGACGAAGAAAGAATAGAGAGCAAAAAAAACTGAACGGGGAAGCAAAAGATCTACTAGAGAAGACGAAGGAAGAAGAAAACAATATAAGTTAAATTAATAAGAAAATATAATACAATACAGTACTAATTATAGTATAATTAAAAATTAACATAATCAGCGTTGCACAAAATATTTTATAATAATATTATAGTAAAACACTAATATAATACAACATAATACAATATATTTATATTAAAATAATATAATATAATATAATATATCAAATATACCTTTAAGCAATTAAGTTAGTCAACTAATTTTTTTTTTTATCAATAATGGGCTCTAAAAGAGCTAAACCCCAGAAACATCATTATTAAGAATGCTCTGTAAACTAAGAGGAGCATCAGTAAGTAAATTGCAAGCCTAAAAGAAAGAAAACAAACTAAATGAAGCCCAAAAATCTGCCGCTATGTTCGCTTCTCTATAGATGTGGTTCACCCTCACAATCCAGTCCTTACTGAGCAGCTCCCGAATGGCAAGGATGAGAGAGTGATGCTCATTAACAGAAGTGGTCGGATTCTCCAAAATTTGAGTAACAGGTTTGCTATCAACTTCCACCCAAATCTGTCGAAACCCCCTTTGCCAAGCCATGCAAAGCTCGCGATACAAACCCCATAGTTCCGCAGTAAGAACAGAACAAGCACCAAGGTTGATGTAGAACCCAAAATGCCAAACGCCCCTGTAATCCCTGACAAGACCTCCTGCTCCTGCAACACGGGAATCCTTCCTAGCACCATCAATGTTCAACTTAACCCACTGCCAAGTTGGAGAGCTCCAACGAATCCACTTCTCAACATGTCTCTTCCCAGCATTGAAGGATCAGTTGAAGCATCTTTGAATTTCAGCAACCCGCGAGTAGATATCCAACATGATAAGATCACTTTCCCACTTATCATGATTAAACATGAACTTAGTTCGCCAGAACCACAGCCGCCAAATTACTACCCCAAAAGTTAACGACCATAATTGTGTATCACCATGAGAGCTAGCCGTATGAAGGTTAGAAACCGACCAATCTTTGAAGCCATCCAAGAAAAAACTTTGGTGATTTGCATTACCCAGCAGACGCTTCCAAATTGCCATTGAATAGGGGTAGTCACGCAGCACATGAAGCGTATCCTCCCTGACAAATCCACAACGATCGCAAGCTGCATCCATAGCTATTCCCCGATAAGCAAGCTCACAATTAGTCTTGAGTCTTGAATGAAGGGCTTGTCAAAAACAACACTCTAATCCTCTGCGGTCCTTTCCAAGACCAAGCTAGCTTCCAAACCGAACTCTCCTCAAATAGCCACGGCTTAGCAAGAAGCATATAAGCTGAACGAACAGTGAAGTGACCCGAAGAGGATACAGCCCAATAAAATTTGTAAGTCCCATTGCTCGGAGACGGAGGCATGATAGAAGCAATCCGTAACAAAACGTGATGGGGCAGGAATTTATTACAATTCCAGGAACAATTCAAAAGCGTAAACTAAGCAACATGTTTGAAAACTTATATCATTGGGAATGCTAGAAAGAGTTAGGTTCGCCAAGGGTTGATCATCGATCACCCAACAGTCCCACCAAAATCTCACAGTCGTTCCATCACCAATAGACCAGCAAAGACCACGTCTGGTAGGATCCCAAGCTCTCCCCACAGCCTTCCAAAGGGGCGAACCTCTGTACTTGTAAGGAACTAAAATTTTTAAACTGCAAAATTAAAATATTTGATAAACTCTTAAAAAATAAGTCAATTTGATCCCACAATTATAAGATAAAATTCTATAAACTCTTAAATTCTTGACTTTTAATTTTAACAGAAATTTACCATTGATTTAAAGTTATCTAATGGTATATTAACAACCATCTTTAAATACTATTTTTACTTTCAACATCTACCATTAAATTACTTAAAATCAATAACTAAATGTAACATAATATTTTAATAAAAAAATTTAGATTAAAATAACCTGACCCATTACTCAAAAATCATTACACAAATCAACTTTTATTTCACAATACCATAATACACCAAAACTTAGATTTGAACTAAGTTTAAACGCAGCTTCAAATTATAATATTATTAGATTGTAAAATAATCACTAAAAGAAAGCTCCATTTTTCATTGTCTTATCACCTCTTGATATTATTTTTTCTTTTTTAAAAAAAAAAGCCTGTTTCCATCGTTCAAGACTGCCTCCCAGCCATTTCTGTTCAAAGTTACGAAAAACTAATAAAAAGATGCCAAGAAAGTCTGTTTCCGTAAGAACCGCTAGTTGGTTTCGAAATAAATGCTTACTCCACATTGTATCCAGATACGAAATACAACTACAGTATAATGATGATACAACTAATAGAATCATCCTACTGGGGCAACATACTGCAAATATCTTGCATCATCTCAATCATCCACGCATCTCCATACTACTCTCTTAGCAAAATGCATATAAGAGAGTTGAAATAGACGTTTAGTGTAATACAGCAGCAGCCAAAGAAATGTCTACACATAAGGATCTGTAAAAATGTAGCACCGCGGAAACTGAGCCTCAAAATGGTTTATCTCGAACAGGAAGTCGATATGGCCATCTCCCTAACAGAGGGAACAAGACAGAAAAGATTTCACAGTATATCTTGATACTGGCAGGGATCATATGCACCTTATAAATTGAATGTGAAATTTAACCATGAACAGTTCCCCACGATGTAGCCAGCCACCTTTCTTACATGGCAACATCTGGGTCCAACCTTCTTTGAATAGCAGCTGCAGCCTAAAGATACAAATTGGTAACATATCAATAACGTTGCAAGGAATCAATTGAACATTACAGTTAAAAGAGAGACAAAGTTTGATTTCCTCACCTCAAAGTTGCCAATCTTGTACTGGTAGGCCATCTCTTCCTTGAGCTGAGCTTGTTCCTTCATTGCTTGAGCCTAGAAATTCAAACATCGATAAAGGTGAGCAAGCACAATTTTCTGTGGCTTTAAAGATTTGAAAATTGTTAAATAAAATCATAGTGATGACATAAAAGCTAACCATTCCACTCTGCATAGAGCGCTTTAAAGCTTCCACCTCTTCTTCCTTCTTCTTTTCACGTGCTTCCCGCAATTCTAGTCTGAAAGAGAACAAAATTGTTACAGATCCATAGTATGTAACAACTGCAAAAATGTGGGTCAACAGACTCAAATCTCCCAATGAAATGTCAAAGACAGCTTCTGGATAAGAATAGGGAAACAAAAACATGTAAAGAACAAATGAAGTGAAAACAGAGAACAAATGAAGGGAAAACAGAATCCAAATTCTGTACAATATTTAAGGCTGACAGATTATGCCTTAATTACATTTTCTTTTGGTTATTGTTTAAAAATAAACTCAAATTTTGTTAGCATTGCTGGTCCTTCTCTTAGCTAATATCAGGGAAAAAATTTGTCATGTCAAGGCCATGTGGGTTTTCAACCCTGTAACCAAAAGATTACATACTCATCCAGATACCTTCTCAATATATTACAGTCAAAGAAATACCGCATCTGATAAAAGGTCAAATTTCACACTTTATTTCACAGGAAAGGCATGATACCTAATACTTTCTTTACAATGCTGTAACCCAGGAGTAACATCGTCATTCATAGAGACAATAAAACAGAAATCAGAAAATGCTCAAATAAGCAGGCAACCTCACAAAGTTTCAGAATCAAAGTTATATTGTTATTAAAATAATGCAAAACCTAAAAAACTACATTTGAGAATTGGTACATTCAAATCAGATAAATCAAAATAACATTAAAGCATTCAGGACAAATTAATATTTGGCATAGTTTGATTCACAAATCAGAATGCTCCAAAAAAATTACAAGATCATGACCAACATAAACACAAGTGAGCAGTTCAACAGAATCCCATTCAAAACAAAGATATACACAAGAAAAGCTGTGTCAGCTATTGAATCAGACAACCAGTTAGCTAATACTGCTCCTAAAAAATCAAGGGATGCAATAATCATCCATGCAAACTGTAGCAAACCTAGGTTGGTATATGTTAGACCCATGAAAACTTATGTTAGGCACAAATATAAAGGGGCAGGGGCAATTTAGTAACTTTATTATTAGTTAGGGTTTAGCTATAAATAAGAGATTATGGAGTCATTTAGGGTTTATGTTGAGTTTTGTCTAGTATTAAGAACCATTATGAGTATTGGGAGAGATTGACCTACCTCTCGAATTGTAGGTCAGGATTGATTGTTTGTTTGTTTTCTTTTGACTTAATCAATAAAAGTCGGCCCTAATTTAGCCCTAAGTCCTATCAAAGTGGTATCAGAGCAAGAATCCTGAGACAATGGCAGCGAAGAAGGTGGACGCGCTTGAAGAAAAATTGGAAGAAGAAGTCAGATCACTCAAGGCTACGATTGATGAGCGATTCAACACCATTCAACAACAATTTTCATCTCTTGAAGCCGTGTTGTTGAAATTGACAGAACTCCACCTCAACCCTCCTCTGGCAGCATCGAGGGGCCATGGCGGTGTGGCAGGAGAAGGATCCAGGGTTACAGAACCCGTGGTAGGCGACGGCGCAGAAATCAGAGTGACCAGGCTAGGCGACTCGAGGGCGTTTGGGGGTGAGGCACAACCTGGATAGGCTGAATTTGGGCCTGAGCAGGGAGGATTTGGGTTTGAACAGGTTGGATTTGGGGGCGGTAGGCTAGGAGGAGGGATTTCTGGTGAGAAAGGGAGCAGTTATGGCCGAAATACGGCTGGCCAAGGGAATCTAGCCCACTATGGTGCTGGGCAAGGAGAATTTTGGGTTGGATCTTCAGGATTTGCAAACACTGCAGTAGATTGGGGAGGTTGGAGACCTACGATGGCACGAAATTGGGCGGGTCAGACTGAATTTGGAGTAGATTCTAGGGTAAGGAAACTAAAAATGCCTATTTTTGAAGGCGAGGATGCCTATGGATGAGTGTATAGGGCAGAGCGCTATTTCGCCATTAATGGACTCTCAGAAAGGGAAAAATTGATGGCGGCGGCGTTATGCTTGGAGGGAAAGGCCCTTACGTGGTTTCAATGGTGAGAACAACGACAACCAATGAGGTCGTGGGGTGAATTTAAGGATCGGCTGTTGGAGATGTTTCAGGCCACTCAAGGGAGATATGCATGAACAGTTTTTTACTCTGGCCCAGGAGAGAACGGTTATGGAGTATAGGGAGAAGTTTGAGTTGCTATCAGGGCGTCTAGGGGGGCTTCCAGAGGCCGTGTTGGAAGGGAATTTTATGAAGGGACTGAAGCTAGAAATCCGAGCCTCGTTACGCTTGCTAAGGCCGAGAGAGTTAGGGGAGTCAATGGAGTTGGCACAGATGATTGAGGATAAGAACACAATAGAACGGATTAATAGAAGCAGTTCAGTTGATTTTTCATATCGAAATAGCACACCATTGGTAGGACAGAAAACTCAGACTTTGGGGTTTCAGCGAGAGTTCCAAAATACATCATCGGGAGGCTAGAAAATGCAAATGATGGGTTTACAAATAGATTCCCAAAGGGATCAGGTTAGTGGGGCACGACTAGGGGTGACTTTCAAACGCCTCACAGAGACAGAGATTTAGGATAAGAGGGCGAAGGGGGTGTGTTTTCAATGCGATGAGAAATTTTCACCAAGGCATCAATGTAAGGATAAATCACTACAAGTCCTGACAGTGTGTGACGAGGAAGAAGGTGAGGAAGAAGAGGCAGCAGTTTCCTAGATTTCACCTTGAGGACAAGGTGTCTTTTTGGGAAGGGAGTAATGTTAGACCCATGAAAACTTATGTTAGGCGCAAATATAAAGGGGCAGGGGCTGTTGAGTAATTTTAGGGGCAGGGGCAATATAGTAACTTGATTATTAATTAGGGTTTAGCTATAAATAAGAGATTATGGAGTCATTTAGGGTTTATGTTGAGTTTTGTCTAATATTAGGAACCATTAGGAGTTTTGGGAGAGATTGACCTACCTCTCGAATTGTAGGTCAGGATTGATTGTTTGTTTTCTTTTGATTTAATCAATAAAAGTCAGCCCTAATTTAGCCCTAAGTCCTATCAGTATATGACTTTCAATCTTAGAATAAATCAAAAGCGTAGCAAGCATTATAAATACCTTCGCTGTTCTTCATCATTGAATACAGTACGTTCTTTTTGCCGGACCTTTGTTATACCCTTCTTCAATTCTTTTTCCATTTTGTGTTTGTGATAAGCATCAAGGTTATAGTACCTGCCACCACACAAACACAAGTTACATAAAAGAAGTAGCTAAAATTAATTTGAAATAGCTATTCAGTTCATTGGGTTTATCACATTGACAATCCGATCAGGAAAAAGCAAAAACAAAATACACTCTCCAGTATTAGAGCTAATTTTAAAAGAGGGATGAAGTGTATCTTTGATCTTCAATCTTTACAATAAATCACACCAGCTAGATAACAAATTTCTTAAACAGATAAACTGGTTAATACTGACTGTAGGAGGAGTACAAACATATTCCCCGGGGGGGAAGGAATTTTGGAGGAAGAGATTTGAATTTTTCATTCATGATGAAAAGGCTTTTCAACGAACTGAATGAAGAAAAAGCATCAACACTAACAACATAGAACCTTACTTTTTGGAAGGAAAGGTAGCTGTATTGTGATCCTCCATGAATCTGTAAAATGAGAATATGGGTGTAAAAGGTTAAAATAGCAATCAATCAATTCATAAATCAATTTAGAAGTGCTAAACTCAGTTCTCAAATCATTATTTTTGTAGCGCACTAGAAAGCAATAAGTTAGTTTTTGTACTTACTGTTTGAACATTTGCTTCTCTTCCCAGTTAGGCAGACTTTCTAGGTTCACCTACAAAAACATAATCCAATTCAAAATCCCAAATTTTCACTCTATTACTGCAACTTATATGTAAAAACTACTTCAAAATATAAATCTATTTTGCCAGTTTAATTTGGTAAGTTTAAAAAAGAAATGAAGACAAAAACAGCCATAAAAATAAAAGAAAGAAAAATGACCATAAAGCAAAATGAGTTTTAAAGTTCAATCCCAAAACCATACCATTCTTTAGAAACCCCATAAATAGGCAAAAAATAAAACGAATATAGTAGTTAGTAAGCACGGGAAGACAACAAGTGGAAGATTAAACACCTGTTTTACTTCAGCTAGCCATGCAGTGAACTCAGGTCTCTTATTCCTAACAAAACACAGAAAGGGATTAGGTGTAAAAAACAGCACCAACACTGAATCACTAAATGAGACAAAAGAAACATGAATCAAGTAACCTTCTCTTTCCTTTCAAGAATACAAATACAGAGCATATCATTACTTGGCAGCATAACGTAAAACAAGAAGCCTGATTGATTATTTACTAATGAGCACTGGCTTCCTGTAATTTCACCCAATCAAACAGGAAACCAGCATAGTGATGCTTAAAGAACGTAATATCCCAATTTTTTTAAAAAAAGGTACTTTTGTTTTCTCGTTAAAAACTACAGAAACAAAAATGAGATAGATAAATGCACACATTTATGTTCAAACTCCAAAAGGCTACATGCTGACAAGAATGAAATTTACATTATTCGAAATTGAAGGAACAGTTTTGGCTCCATTTCAATAAGAATTCCAATTTAGGACCACAAAAACAAGGTAAAAATTCGCTTTTGAAACGTTAGGTGTACATGTTGGATAGAAGTACCAATTGTAGGGAACTGAAATGATTAGCTGTCGAGTAAATAAACAATAGCTTACACTAAACATTTTAGCTGTTGCACTTTCAAAAGCATACAGAAGCACAACAATTACGGATATAGCTGAAGTATATATAAAGGCATATATTCTTTCACTCTTCAAATTTTGTTTTCTAAATTTCCCCAACAGCAAAACAAATAGTATTAGCAACAACAATAATGCTAACAAAAAAGCAATTTTTCATCAATTGAAGCAAAAATGATTCTTTTCAAAAGCTCTAACAATGACTTACCACATGTCAGTTTCTCTAATAATCCCATACTTGCCCCACAAATTTGTGACGGCTCCTTTCTTCCCTCTCTCTAACTTCTCCTTTTTCTTTTTCCTTTTCTTCTCTTTCCTTTTCTCCTTCTCTCTTCTCTTCTTCTCCTTCTCTCTCCTCCTCCTCTTCCTTTCTCTCTCCTCTTCCCTCTCTCTCCTTCTCTTCTTCTCCTTTCTCTTACTTCTCCTTCTCTCCTCTTCGCTATCCGACTCCGACTCGGAATACTCCGACGAAGACGAAGAATACTCCGAATAAGAATCCGAATCCGAGTCTGAATCTTCATAGCTCCTGCTACGGTGTCGTTTACGCTTTCCTGATTTATGCTTTCCTTTATCGCTTTTGACGCGCTTTCTGTCATCTTCGGACTCCGAATCCGAACTCTCCCGTGATTTTGATTTGGATTTCGACTTCGATGAAGGAACAAGTTCTTGTTCCTCTTCCGCTTCAGTGCCATTTTTGTCTGCGTGAGTGTCGTTTCGATCCCGGCCCATTTTGATTCCTCAGTTAAGAGAAAACGGAAATAGGGATGATGAGAGTCAAGAACGTTGATGATTTAGCAGCTTCTAGTGGGACTTAACGGATCAGTTCGGCTCCCAGCCAAATCAAATGGGCCGGATAAAAATTGGGCTTGCTTTTTAGAACGTAGGCCCAAATAATAAACCAGTTTGAGTCCAGTTTAATGAAACAGCTTGTCGACTTCTTCAGCGCTTTTCTATTGTTTTTTTAACCCAATTTTCTCTGCCTTTTATATTTTATTTACATAGTTGAAATATATAATTTACAATTTCAGGTTACATTTAGTCTTGGGGCCTTAACTGCTGTGTAATAGAAACTCTTTAAAGTATCATGAGAAAGTTCATTGGTATTAAATAAACTTCAGCGGCTATCAAGTAAAAGTTATTTGTTATCAATTTTTAGAGCTTTCGCAATTAAGATACCAAAAAATAAAATAGACAAAGACTTTATGTTCTACAGATATATTCTACGGACATGTCTGATATGTCATCTAATGACTGTCATGGATATTAAAATTTTAAAAGATTAATGGTGTCTAACAAAGACCATACACATGGCAATAAATGATAGACGACACGTGAAATATAAACTATGCATTTAAGCCATGTAATTGTGGAAAAATAAATTACTATCTCAACTATATAAATGTTGTATTATTGTTTTACAAATTTTGATGCATTTGTACAAGCATCATTTGGATAAATACAATAAAGCCTCATAAAGTAATAGCACCGGGAACATAGAAAATCTATTCATTTAGTAAATATTAATATATCGATACACTAACAAATTATTAATTTACGAAAGAACTCCTTTTATTTTTGGAAAATATGATCACATTTATAGCATTTATTTACCTTAATTTAGTATTTACTATATTTTATTTGAATAGTAATTAATTATCTTTGGTAGTAATTATAATATTACATAGTAATTATTTTTCTATATTAAAGATGACATATAGAGTCCCTCTCACACTTGTTGCAAAACGACAATGCAAACTGAATTTTACATTACAAAAAAAGTTACAAATGAAATCTAATTTCAAATAAGTTCTAAAAAGTAGCAAACAACACTGAGAATATATTTTATAGAAGCCGCATGACCTATCATGTAAATTTAGTTTCAAAGTAGATAATTATTAATTTATATAGTAAGCGGGTCCTTAGGGATGGCAATAGGATGTGGTGGGGTAGGGAGGCTTGCCCCATTCCCCACCCCATTAAAATTTTTTGCCTTCATTCCCCACTCTATTTCCCAATAAATTTAGTGGGTTGGGAATGAAAAATCCACACCCCATTCTCCATTTACCTATTTTATAGTAAATATAAATATATGATTTCAGTAAATTAAAAATTAGAAATTTAAAATAAAATCATCACCATATTATGAAGTATTTAATCTTTTTTAAAATCTCTAAAAGTTTGAAATAATATCTTAAAATGATATTAAAAGTGAAAAAATTTAAAGAGAGCAACACCTTAAAAGAGAAGAAAACATAATAATGTTTTAGAATTGAAAAATATTTTAGGGTTTTCTTTTATTCATACTTGTTTATATTACATAAAAATTAAAAAATTATTAATTGACATTATAGTTGATAAAATAAAAATTACTAAATAAGAATTAAAAATATATTTATATATAATGGTGATTGGGGTGGGGGTGGGGTGAAGAGTGCAATACCAAACCCTACCCCGTTAACAATTTGGGGATTATTTTTTCCCCACTCCCCACCCCATTCCTTAAAAATTATTAAAAATTTTTCCCATTTGGGATGAGGCTCCAAACCCGTAGAGGATTTTGCCATCCCTATTGTCCCAAAGGCAAATATGATTTTTTTTAAAAAAATGTCTAATAAAATTATTGAATTATTAATTTACAAAGTTGGCCACTTGGCCTTAAATGGGGACGGACAAAAACTACTATTTAATTGATTTATCAATTTATCAAGTATTAACTTATTGAGGTTCTACTGTAGTACAAAAAATGAAGTCATGTAATCAAGAATAAATATATTCTCAATTGACCAAAATGAATCCAATCTCTACAGCAAATCGAAATGTGATGAATCATTCATCTTACATCAGTTCCGGAAATCACTTTTCAGTGCTGCTCTTGATTCTATATTCACATTGCGAGAAAATATCAGAATCATCTGTGAAGCTAGAACCATCACCCAGTTGTGGAATGAACTCAAGCTCAAGATGCCTGGATTAGTAAAGAATACCAGCAGCAGCTGCCAAAACGCTCACCCTATCACGATCTTGAACTAAGGATCGCCTTTATTTACCTGTCTTCATCAATATCATCAGCTTTCATACTCTCCAACAGCCCATCCAGTTCTTGCCTGCTTCTGTTATGTGCCTCCGTCAATTTCAGTGAACTTACAAAAGCTTCTACTTCTTCAACATCTCTGTTATCACCAAGCCAATCCAATATGCTAGACACCAATGAAGGTTTTGGCCTCCAAAATTTATTTTCCTCATGCACAGCTAGGGCTTCTTTCATGCACTCAAAAGCCTTTTCCATATTGTTCTTATCAGCATATCCTGCAGCAATAATAGACCAACTATTCGGAGTTGGAGTCTTCCCTTTTTTGACTATTTCTTTAAGCGCGGCATCAGCCTTTTCAACCATTCCCTTTTGAGAATATCCCAAAAGGATTATATTTGGCACTCGGAAATCATAACAGTAACAAGACGATTCCCAGTCCTCAAGCATCTTTTCAGCTTCTTCGAGTTCACCAATCTTCACTAAACTACCCAGCATTGTTATGTAATCCCTATTGAGTTGCTTCTTACACTTTATTTTCTGGAGACCCCAGAACTTCATCATCTCATCTTTATTCCCGAGACTTGCATAGTGTGAAATCAAGTGATTATAACCTAAGGCATCTTTAGATTTAGATACAATATCTTCACATTTTTTCAAATAGATTATTGCTTTCTCTTTAAGACCTGCTATGATGTAGTAATTAGCTACCGTGGAATAAGTACCCCAGTCCATGGAGATGTGACTCTGGCTCTCCATCTCTTGTAGAACATTCTCCATGCTGCTAAGCTCAGATCTTGCCCCATAAGAATTTATGCAAATTCTATAGCTAAAATTGTCAGGGGAGACACCATTCTCTTTCATGTCTAACAGAACATCAGGGATTTTCTCATGCTGGCCAGTGTTCGTGTATAGGCACATGATGCCATTATAATTCAGAGCACTCCCAAAAGACCCCATCTCCTTCATCTTCTGCATAAGCGAAAGAGACTCGTCAACAAGGCCTTCTCTGACATAACAATTCAGCAGTGCGCCATAAAGTTTGTCAACTTTATCTTCGTCATTCAAGGTATTGAAGTAAGTCTCTGCTGACTCTAAGCCACGAACTTTCCCAATCAGATCCAACTGCACAGCATGATCACGTACGGAAAAAGCAAGGCCCTGGCCACTCATCCATTCAGAAACCTGCACCACAATGAATCCAATGCCAATTTACAAGCAAGCATATGCAACAGCATTCGGGTACTGAGAGAGAAACAGAAAAAAAGAATCAAGGGACAGGGGTAAACTTGCTGCTGCTGGTGTCTATTTTCCTTCAGTAACAGGAACTTAGGGGCAGCCAAGCATGTTATGAAGATCAACATTATGAGCAAAAAATGCATAAAGATTGCAGCAAAATAATCGCAATATGGCCTCTCGAAAATAAAAATCCCAATCTTATCAGAAAATAAGATTGACAGAGTCATTTTATACATGGTTCATGCCAACCTACTAGCTACAGAATTAAACTATAATGCATTAAGTTGAGCTCTGAAAAAAAATTTAGGACATTATAACAGAAACTGATAACAAAAAAATAGCGGGAAAGTGAAAAAATTTCAATTTCTCTCAATACAATACAAAATAGACAATTATTTGGGGCTAAAATAGTGGACCTGGAGAGCGTGCTTGAATCTTTTGCGGGAGCGCAATTGGCGAATGATGCGCTGGAGCTCAAGTTCACTGATCTTTTGGCCTTCTAAAACCCACTGATCGAGAACGGGGGTTAGACTCACATCTGGGTCACCAAGAGGACTGATTCTTGAGTAAAGATTGTTTCTTGCAACGGGCTTGACCGCTCTGTATGCTCTTGTAAAGATTTCTAAGTTTGTTTTTGTGAAGTTCCGTTTGTTATTGAAGATTGTAGAGAAGACCTTTGATGCCATTAGAGTGGGAAGAAACTGTTTGGGAAATTGCGCCAATGACAATTCTTTCGTTGCAAGGGCTTTTCACCAGGATTTATTGCTATAGCGCGTGGTCAATTTGGGCATAAAATCAAAATCTGTTATAAAACTTCAGTCGCGGCAATAAAGGGCAGCTTTGGGCTTTTGTAAGGCCTTGTATTTTTTGGCAGGCCAGTTTAATGGACAATGCTGAAATGAGATTTGGACTGCACGTCATTTCCATATTTCATGTTTTATTCCATTCACAAACACAAAACTTGAGATAGATTTTTTTTTTTTACCCCTCAATTAGCCAAACGCCAATTCAATCTACTCTCCCACTCATATGAGCCGGTTCGACTTTTAAATTCTTCATTTTTAACATATGAGATTTTATTATCTCAATTAAATGAATGTAATTGAACAATATGAAAGGGAAAATGTCAGTAGAAAAAATTATTCTGTCGATTAAAATTTATTGATAATTTTAAATAGCACAACAAATACAGAAACAATTGCTCCCACTTTTTAAGAGCCAGAAAAGAAAAAATGAAAATGTATTACAATTGCATGTCCTATAGAACAATGAAAAAAACAGTCAGTTCTTGGACAAGGTAATGAATAAATATGTTAACTGTTTAATTATGAAGATGGTTAATAAAACTGATTTCGGGAAGAAAATGTCTGGCCGAAAGTCCAAGAAGAAGGCACAACATTGAAGAAGAGTTGAGTTCTTCCATCAACCAAAGTGAGCTTAAAAGACAATCTTTGGTTTCGAAGGTCGACGCTGCTGGACCAATTAGCTCCCCAGTTTCTTTGCATGGTTATCCATCTCTTTGTCCTTGACCCTCTAACCCATGCGCCCTTCAGGTCCCCGCTTCCCCCCATGTTTGAGAACATCACCATGTTGAAATTTGACTGCCCCCTCAATGTGAAATGCACTCCCCCTCTCCTCTTGCACGCCACCCTATGCGATATGCATACACTATTACTTTCGGGATTACTATTAACGAATGATGTGCGTCACATTTTAAAATGCGATTTTGACATTAGCTATAACATATAACGTATATTCTATATATGGTTACCTTTTATAGAGTACGGGAACAATGCCTTCGTTGCCTTGTCGTGCAATTCGGAAGAATGAGGGCATGGACATGTCAAAATGTT
Organism: Citrus glauca; assembly: GCA_029633175.1. Classification (NCBI taxonomy): domain Eukaryota; kingdom Viridiplantae; phylum Streptophyta; class Magnoliopsida; order Sapindales; family Rutaceae; genus Citrus; species Citrus glauca. The sequence goes on along the minus strand of JAQOOD010000001.1, from coordinate 35,194,290 downwards.
GGCGGGGAGGGTCACACCAACCCCCGTGGTTATTCGGAGGGCAGAAGTTAGTGGCTGTCAAGGTGACCGTGGCGTGCCGCAAACACCACTTGGGGTCGGCCCTGTAGTCACACATCAACTGGTAGCAAGCGCCGCAGGCTTGGCCGCCCCGGAAAAGAACACCACTCACGGCTGCTGTGTTCACTCCGAATCCAGCGTGGATTGTGTTATCATACCCACAAGCTCCTCCTAATATTATTTACATAAATTGTTTATAATAAATTGATGTGCACCTTCCATGTGATAACACAAAGTACGCATAGAATTTTTCATAAATCTAAACTTAATTAATTGATATAGAATTATCAATCCAAATATTTACATAAATTTAAACTATATATATATATATAATCCTTTTTTGGTGTGAGTCTCTCATTTTCTTCACGCGGGTACACTTTTAAAATGTGCAGTTTTAAAGAATCAGATTCTAATATTATTAAATCGCATGATTTTATAATATATTAAAAAAATAATTCTATTAAGCTCCATAGTTTAACAATATTTTCGCATTAAAAAAAATGAGGGTACCATATAGGACATATAAAATTTGCACCATTAAATAATAACGAAAGGAACAATACAGAAGCATAACTAGTTTGTGGATGCAAATAATTAATTAGAATATTTACCAAGTGTGGAGGGGCTTTGATCAGCGCCATAGTAAGTAGCATGAGCATTAAGCCAGCGGTTAACCTGGCCATTGATGCCCACAAAACCCATACTCAAAATCAAGAAAAAGTGCCAAAATCGAGGAGGAACAACGGCAACAACCGGACCCATATATCTGTTTTTCTCAGGAAACAGACACAGTACCAAACTGATCAAAGCTTAAGAGTTATCTTGTAAAGAGATATCTTAGCTAGCTAGTTAGACACATGAATAAATTCAGCATGGAAAAGCGTCTGTTATATAGACTTTCGTGACGCGGTTGTCGGTGATTGCATGTTAGAAATTAGAATGATTTTTCCAAAAGAGGATTAAGAGATTCGTGCGTGAATATACATCTGCATGGCGGATTTAATTTGACAAAATAGGAAATAAAATTGGATATTATATGAAGCCGCGTTTTTTTCACGTCCTATAAAGTACGGAAAAATGAGTAAGGTTAGGGATAACAGTTGAGACAGTGAGAGCACTAATGCATGTGCATGTGATGTGTAGTGTTTTATTTATTCGTTGCTTTCAAGTCTTGTGTCGGTGATTAGTTTCCAGGATCATTTTATGTCTTAATTCCATGAACTAGAATGATTCCGCATGTTTTGTCTGTGTTTGTTGTACAATGAGAAAATTAAAAAAGAAACTTTACTCTTTATTGTGATCTAGTGCGAGCAATAATTAATTTAAATTGTGATACGAATTTAAAAATATCTCTTATAATTAGGATTCACTCAAGATTAGATTGTGGTTCAGACAAAAAATAAAAAAAAATTCGACAAAATCTCAAAAAGTAATTACATGAAATGACTTTGCTCAATGTGGAATTTAGATCGAGGTCAATTAACTTGAAGAGATCCGTACCATCGAAAACTAAGATTGATCTCTCCAGGTAGAGGTCTGTGAGTACATTCTTGCTTCATTACTAAAGTCAAAAGTTCGAATTTTTTAATCTGTCTTGCAAAAATAATTTTTCTCTTCTTTTAGAAGTTATAATTTTCAATGATGAGTTACAAACTATAGCACATTGAGCTGGGTTACTTCCCATATATGCAAAAATTAAGATAAAAATTAAAAAAAAATTCTATACGTATCTCGTTTCAATAATTTTAAACAAAAATTAGGCTTACCTTTTTAAGAGTACTAATAGATTAAAACAATTGAACATACCACTTTTTTTGGAGGAATTGCTTTGACTTTGCTAATTATTGAGTTGGATTCTTTATGTGTTATCGAGATGGTGAACGATCTAAGCACCTTTATTGAGTTGTTCTAAATCGTTCATGAGGTTCAACACTTACTGATACCAAAGATTTTTAAATAAGTAACAGATGTATGCTTATAAAATATTACAAATTGCAGATTTTTAATATTACAGGCAAAGGTATTTGTGATAAAAAAATATTAATATGTTATAAAATATTAATGATCTTGGGAGAGGAATGTGATGCAAATTGCAGTTAAAAGGGGAGACTTATTGGTAGATAAAATTACATATCTTGGGCTCTTTCTGTTTCTTGTGGAGGAAGCAAGAGAACGTATTAACAGGCTACAAATAATTGTTCCTTGATTCTATTTCAAGAAATACGAAGCTTCTTCTTCTTATCATCATCATCATCATCATTATTCTAAAGAAGAAGCTTGAACAGCTATCAACTAATTTTATAGACATTTTTGTCGATTTCATTCAGATATAAAAATATTCCTCTAACATTAAAGGGCATGTGGTGGATATAGAAGAGGGCCTTAAGACCAAAGCTTAATTAATAAATTGATCAATAGAGTGTTATGTAAATTTTATTGAACTCGCAAATGCACGAATCTATTGGAGAATAGATTAATGGTGACGAGTATTGATCCCACGAGGAGGTTGATTCTAATTGTATGTAGAATTAATTTTGTATAAGGGTAGTTGGATTTTTAGTGAAAGTGATTTAGATTATCCTAAAATTGGAATTGAAATGGCGAGAATAAGGGTGTTAGCAACATTTGAAGTATAAAATGACAATTTTCTCTTTTATAAATATATATTTTCTAACATTCAACACACCTCACAACCAACTTATTTTTAGTCCCTAGCAAATAAAGTGAAAATAAAATTCAAATCCAAAATAATTTTTTTTAATAATCATGTTTATTCAATTAGACTAATGATAGTAAGCAAATAAAAGTATAAGCGTTATCTCCAATCTAAAGAAACATCACACCCATATCACTATCCACATGAATCAGCCCAATAGACTTTGTCATAGCTACTTTTAAGAATGACATGTCAAACCCCAAAATCTCACTGGAAGTAGTGACACTTTTACAAAGAAATTAAACTCAATAAAAATAGTCACTCCAATGAATGGTAATTGAGAAAAAATAATAAAGAAGTGATGTCACATGCTTTCACCAAAATGAAAGAAATATATCATCAGTTTAGAAATAATACGATCTCAAGTCAAATAAAAATGTTAGTCAACCCAATTTATTGATTTATTATTATTTTTATGCATCACTATAATTTTTTAGCCCATATAACTAGCTTCTACTTTAGACTATAGTTCCCTAAAATTAAGGACTTTTATTATGATGTAACATAGATTAGGGACATGGCTAACAAATGAGGGGAAATAAGGAAAACAAAGTGTATGTTTGAGAAAAATGAAGAGATTTTTTTATTATTGTTTTTAGAAGTTGCAAGGTGGATTTCACATATTATTATTTTTTTAACAATAATTTTTTTTTGTTTGGCACAACTTCACTGAACAAAATAATTATTTACATTCTTCTCAAACATAAATAGGTGATGAAACTTGTAAGATATCAGGTAATACTCCAAATTGGAGTGGGTCAAGATGATAAGTTTGACAAAGAAAATACTTTTTTTTAAAGGCTCAAAAGGGTTAACTATGGATATTTCACAAAAAGGGATGACTAGAAAGACTCAAACGGATCAAACATGGCATTTTCATCGTCTTTTAAGGCTTTAAATAATCTTCCATATCTACTAGTTAAATAAGCCTCCAAATGTAGCAACACATATTTTTTTTAATTTTATAATTTTTTTTAAGGTTAACTCAAAAGAAATCTAGAGATTGTGTATAAAATAATAAATTGCTAAGCTGTATAAAGAATGGGCAAACGAGTTACTCTCCAAGAAAAATAATAGGCTCAAAAACTTACCTGGTACTTATGATGACATGTTAATTCCTTCAAGCAACTCATATTTGTCTCTGACATCAACATGTAGAGTAACAAACATAGCGTAACATCACTTAAGACCAAATATAATACAAATACTAAAATTTAAAATTCATTATGTCATCTAATGTTAAAACAAATCACACAATTTTTTTTAAACAATATTCTACCCCCAACCTATTCTAAACATGAAAGGAAAATATGCATGCAGAAATGTGAAAATGATACAGAAAAACTAATTAGAAAAGTTACACTTAAAATGATAGAAAAAGAAATATATATTTTTTAACTAAGAGGATGCATTTTTAGAGGCACTACACTTCATATTCAGCCATCTTTAACTCAAAAAATTTGAAAGTGTATATTTATAAAGAAAAAAAATGATTGTAAAAAAATTAATAAAGAAAAAGAAAATATCTTTTTTTTTTTAACGAAGAAGATGCGTTTCTAGAGTAACTATACTCCATATTTAATCATCTTCAACACAAAAAGTTAGTAACAATTAGTTTCTATAATAAAAAATTAGTAAAGTCTTAACCAAGATTCCACAATTGTCGACTATTCCCTACCCCCAACCAGAACAAAACATTGTCCTCAATGTTTTAAAGGAAAGAAGTAGAGTTTAGAAGACATCACCTAGATGGTGCAACACAGAAGAAAATATTTACAAGCGGAGAGTTAAATCTAATTTGTATTTTTTACTGCGGCTACTGTTACCGTCATTATTTGGACGCTCCAACACCAAGGTCTAGGGGTCTGGCTCCAGTTTATCAGTTTGTAACAGATCAAGTAGTTCATTAGCAGTGTGAGCACAAATAAAAAGCTTTTTCGCTGTGTAATGAATGAAATAGTTTTTTTTACATGATTAAGAAATGTGATAAAGCCATCATAAAAATTATTGACATTTAACAAACCGATGGATTTCTGGTGAATGTCCAGATGGACCTAAGATGCTAGTGTGATAAGTGTCTCTAGTGTTGCAAGATCTCCTGGAAGGAAAATAAAAGTATCAGTATGATTAAACATTTCAGCTATTCTTTCTTCCATGACGACTAACTCTTCTCCAGTCGGTGGGTTGGGATGATGCCTAACACTTGACTTCATTTGACAAAAGCAGCTTCTGAGACCAATTTTGATCACCCTCGGTTAACTCCTCCATACACCAAGTGTAATTTTCTCTCTGTTATGCTTCTATCGAGATCTATGACTGCCTCAACGAACTCTTTATTTTTACCATAGTTAAATTCAGAAAGCATACAAATGTTCTTGAATTGTTTATTGGGAGTAGCTGCCATTGGAATATTTCTCAAAAATAATTTGTGAGTGCTTAACAAAAAGTCATATTTAAGAATCTTAGTGACAATGAAAGAGCATTCACTGAGATATGTGCAAGGAGAGATTTTCAAGTTATCTTAACAATTTGTGAGCGATTCTCTTTCTGGAATAATGACCATAACTGGAGAATCGCTCTTTGCACATATCCACTAGGATGCGTTTCAAGAGACAGAAGGATATCATTCAATAACTCCTCATTGAAGTCATCACTAATGAATTGAATCTTATTTTCCCTGTTATCAGACACCATTCCTAAATAACATATATTTTTATTGTATCTCATTTTAGCACATTTATGACAAGTAACATAAATTCTTCTAGCTCTTCATTTTCTTGCATAATTTCCTTTACCATAACCAGACATGTATGCAATAAATTTTAGAGATAACTCACCTGCCGATCGTACTTTAACCTCGATTAATCAACAGATGTCAACAACTATGTTATTCCTCATGAGCAATCGCATACGTTCAGACCGAGCTTTATAGATTATAAGGAGGGCATTATGAGGAAGTAAAGGGAATCGATTATGAAGCTTTATTAGAATCTCATTTTTGCCTATACCTTCGCCTTAAAATATTAGTTATTATTGGAAACTGAAGTAACCAACTTGATTGTCACGGAGTACCATTATTCGCCACTTCACTGGGGCAGCAAATTAAAGCACACAAATAGAAAAATAAATTAAAACACACAAAGAAAATTAAAATCATCCTCTTATTGAATTTACCTTAAGCTCCAACTTTTCTCAATGTCTCTAAGTTGGCTTTCTAAATCCTCAACATAGGATACTAACTCTAGTGGTTGCAGAGCCCAAATATCATGTGTTTTACAAAATCGAATCTGCCTTTTGAGATGAGATTTTTCACATTGAAGTGGTTTAAGAATGTTCAGGAGAAACTGTTTAGCTATGGTACTCATGATTAACAATAATAAGAGAAAACTTAATGGTTAAACAAATAAACTTATGCAAAAATAATTTCATTTAGCAAAAGAATAATAAAAAGAAAGAAAAAAATTAAATCATCAAAAAGAAAGAAAAAAACTCAATTCAAATCTAGTGGGTCACTCAAATTTATTTCGGTGTCCTCTCTATACGGTTGGTACTCTAAATATGCCTTTAATCTTTGACCATTAACTTTAAACGTAATACCGTTCTTTGGGTCTTTAATTTCGATTATCCCATGTGAAAAAATAGTATGAACAATAAAGGGGTCAGACCAATGAAAATGTAACTTACTTGGGAATAGATGCAAGCGAGAATTGAATAAAAGCACTTTTTGACTTAGAGTAAAAGATTTTCTCATAATTTGCTTGTCATGGAAGACTTTCATTCGCTGCTTGTAAATTTTGGCATTTTCGTATGCATTATAGTGAATTTCTTCAAGTTCTGCTAGTTGTAATCTTCTTACTACATAATGTGGTACTGGCTGAGGAGCCCTCTGGTATTCTCCTTTACACCAAGCCAACATTAGCACAAACAGGTAGAAAAAACCAAAGAAGCCCTGGAAGCCCTAAAAAGGAAAAAAGTATCGTTTTGCACCTTTCAATCCCTTGGGTTCAGAAACAATCCATTTTTGGGGAGGGCGAAAAGATATCTAACTATAGCTAATTCGGCAAGGATTTGCTGCTGAGTGACCGACACTGAGGGTACTAATTCTTCTTCTTGTCTGGACAGCGAAATCCATTTCATCAAGGCCAATCTGCATCTTTGATTCAGATAAGGCTAACCCAGACCAAAGCCCTCTATCCGTGTGAGAAGTGCCAGCTTACCCATATGCCAAGGAGAACCACAGTCATTTCACAATGAATGAGAGATCAGATGGCAAAACGGACATCACTTTTGAACTCAGGATGGTCAAAAACCTTAGGAGAAACATAAAAGAAAAAATGACATTGTTCACATGTATGGTACAATTCACATATACGGTACTGTTCACGACACTGTTCATACAGACAGATCAATGATGTGGCATTGACTGATGAGGTGTCACAATCCTGTTGGATTAAAATTCTTATACACTGTTGACCGATGACGTGGCAGCATATTAGTGGACCTAAAATCTCTCGTACGGTACATGCATTACACAGGATTATTTTCAACCAAACCGCGTCACTATTCATCTCGGGTCAAACCGTGTTCCTGTTCATCCACATGGTCAAACCGCGTACTGTTGACTGATGACATGGTAAAATCCTGAACGTTCAAACTGTTTTTAATCCGATGACCATGATTTACTCCATGTATCTATAAAAAGGGGCCTCTCCCTTAATTTGATAGCTCTAAATCTATTTTATGGATCCATTTTCTCTAATTCTTTCTCTATCTTATATTTTCTATGTATTTTAATAAATTTTCACTTTGCCCGTAGTTCAATTATGAATAGCTAATTTTCTTTCAAGCTTGGATTGAAGGTGAAGTCTCAACATATGTCACGGGTTTTATTTGGTAAATTTATTTTCTTTTCCCCTCTAGTTTTTGTGGATGTTTTGACTTCTTGTCGACAAATAATAATAAGCTTGTCTAGATATCGCCCTAGTTACACCGGCTCCCTAGCACAATGTTATTATTATTTGGCATGATAAGCCCTTAACACCATATTAATTAGAGTGTGGTTCATGAGGTGTGGATTTCCCCCTCATGATTTAAATGGCATTATAAGGAATATTTAGCTCATGGTGCATGTTGATACGGATCCAGATACCTAAGTACGTCATTTTAATAGATTTCTATTTAATTTATTCTCGCCATTTCAATTCTAATTTTACGATAATCCAAATCATTTTGACCACAAATCCAACCACCCATTTACAAAATTAATTCTACACACAATTAAAATCTACCTCCTCGTGGAATCGACACTCGTCACCATTTGTCTATTCTATAATAGATTCGTGCGCTTGCGAGTTCAATAAAATTTGGACAATAAGTTTTTGGCGCCGTTGCCCGAGAGGTAAGTTATTTTAATTCGTAGAATTAATTTTTGTGATTAATTTCTTTTAATTGTTTTTTGTAATATTTTTTATATAAAAAAAGTGAATTTGTATTTAAAGGTTAGTATTTGTTTTCTTTTTCTCTTCTTTAAAATTCTGTAATTTAATTTTCAATTTTTTTTTGTAATTTTTGTTTATGTTACTAATTTTTTTAGTTAATTTATTTTACGTATTTTGTTTTGTGTATTTTTATAGTAAGGTTGTAATATTTCAATAAAGTTAGTATCGTAACTTCTCCCTCTTCTTTATTTTTATTTGTTTTGTTCCCATCTTTATTTTTATTTGTTTTGTTCCCCTCTTTATTTTTATTTTATTTGTTTTGCATGCATGGTCGAAGGTCGTATTACATAATCTTGAACCTATAGACCTTGAACTTGAAAACACACTTCGCACATACAAACACGTTAAAAATAAATTTGGAATGGATTTACAAGCACCACAGGAGAGGCCATTTAAAAACTATTTTAGTCCATTAGGTAATTTGAGTACATCATGTATAAGATACCCAAATGTAGCTGCTAGGAGCTTTGAACTAAAATCTAGTGTGCTAAATTGTCTTCCCACATTCTATGGCTTAGAAAATAAGGACTCATATAATCATTTGAATGATTTTTATGCTATTTGTCATACATCTAAATATGAAAAATTTTCAGACGATGATGTTAAACTCAAATTATTCACATTTTCTTTAAAGGATAGAGCTCGTTCATGACTTAATACATTGTCTGCTAATAGCATTGCACCATGGGAATAAATAGTAACAAAATTTTTGAATAAATATTTCCCAGTGTATAAACCAATGCTATTCGTAGGGAAATTTCAGAGTTTACGTAGAGAGAAGACGAACAGTTTTTCAAAACATAGGAGCGATTCAATAGGCTACTCTTGAAGTGTCCACATCATGGGTACGAGAAATGACACCAATGCCAATATGTTTTGGAGGGATTGTTGCCGAATGTGTAAGAATGACTAATGGCAACAAGTGAAGGAGAACTAATGTCAAAAAGTGCATTAGAAATTTGGGAATTCTTCTAGCGCAAGCGGATAATTCCCAACAACGGAGTCGATCACTCAGGAATACTAAAAGAATTACATGAGTGATTGAGGTTTACATTAGCGAGTCAACTTCGGGAATCAAAGAAGTCAAGAAGATAGTTGAAGATCTCGCTCGACAAATAGCATCGTTATTGACTGCTAAATCAACAGAGCTACATGACCATGACTCATACTTAGATCAAGCCAATGTCATAGGTGTAATGAGAAAGCCATCAAATTACAAGCCATACTCCAATACATATTGTTACCATATATGTTTTCATAATATTGATTTTGATGATAACAAACAAGATTAAGAATGATTAATCTTTTAAGCTCAAATTATTTTCTTTTTAAATAAATCATTATTTTCAAATTATAAAGGTTTCATATTTAATGAAAAATGGTGTTCTACAAAAATGCATGTATCAGGGGGAGTATGCATGTATGCAAGGGGAGTTTATTTTAAATAAATTTTTTAACCTTGCATTGATTAAGGGGGAGCCTTTTTATAACTAGATTAAATCTTTGTAATGTATTTTGTCATCATAAAAAAGGGGGAGATTGTTAGCTTATATAGCTATAAATATTGATTTTGATGATAACAAACCACATGTATTGATTAAACAAAGATTTATGAATTGTGTTTTATAATAAGAAAATGATTCTATGAAATCAAAGTGTTTTGAACTAAAATGAATGTGTTTTAAAACCTTTGATATTGTTTTTAAATTTCAGATTTAGACATATTTGGAAACTATTTAAATATTTTGAGTCATTCTATAATTTCACATAGTTTGGGTGAAATCATAATTTTAAAAAGTTTTGGGATTTACAAAGTAATATTTAAAAATTTTAAAATTGGACCTATTTGAAAAGTTTCATAACGTTTTGGGTCATAATACAGTTTTATAAAGTTTTGGGGTCACTGCAAATTTAGAAAACAGTTCACTGTAGCAGTCACTGTAGCAAGCGACTAACTAGATGTGTAAATCCGGCAAGCCAGATTTGGGCAGAATGTAACCGAATCGAAAGTGGCTAACCGGATCCTAACAAACGGCAATCCAATTGTTGAGCAGAAAGCTTCTAACCACAAGCGGCAATCCGGATGTGACAAACCGGCATACCGGATGTTCAGAATTTTAAATTTGTATTTATAACGGTAACATCAAGTGGCTAACTGGATGTCCTTATCCGGAAATCCGGTTACGATAAAAAATATGCATAACGGCTAGTTTTTGAGCTCAAACTATATAAACTCAAAACCAATTCATTTTTGGTAATCTAAGCAAGCAAAAATAAGTGCACACAATCATCATTGAGTTATAATTTGTATATCTACTCTTAAAGAGAGATTCATTAATGTATTTTTCATTTCTCATCAAATTGTGAGTGTACAAGTGTGAGAAACACTTGGGGTGAAGAGATTAGAGAGATAATCTCTTGTTATAAATGTTCATTGACACCTTGAAGTCAATTGTAAAAGTTTGAAGCCTTGGAAAGGCTCGGATAGTGAAATCCTCAAACCCGGTGTGCTTGGAGGCGTGGACGTAGGCGGAGATTGCCAAACCACGTAAAAATCCTTGAGTTTGCTTTCTCTTCCCTTGCTCATTTATTATTGTGCTTTCATTGAATTTATTATTTTCAAATTTGTTAAGGCATTAGATTGGTTTGTTGTGTGGTTTGCTTAGTTTAATTTTTAAAATCCCAATTCACCTCCCTCTTGGATTGCCTAGTTAATATTTCACATATAAACTTGGATGGAGAGAACACCGAAATTTTTCATGATCTCAAGGATTTCAACAGAATGGACCAATAGTTCCAGCTCCACCAATGCAACAAATTCATCAAGTTCCTCAAGTCTCTCAGCCACCATTTAGACTATATGATCAAAAGTAAAACTACTCTCAACCCAAACCATGGGAGGATGCATTTCAGAATTTCAAAAATATTACTCACTCCACGATTGAACAACAGAACCGCACCATTGATGGACTATGAAATGAGTTGAGAGCAGGCTTCAACTCACAAGCTCAATCAATTTCAAGCCTCGAGAAGATGTTGGGACAATTTGCTTTTTCAGTTCAGACCTTGGCAATGACTGTTGTGAAAAGAAAATTTTCAAGTCAACTAGTGCCTAATCTTAAAGAGGTGCATGAGCAAGTATCAGTTCACCACAGCAGCATGGAGAGGCCAAAGTAGTCTGACCTTGTGAAAAGGAAAAGAAGTTGATAACAAAGTGGAGATGCCGATGACAAAAGAAAATCAAATTGTACCTGTGAGTGTTGAGGACTCATCACCGGAGGAGAGAGAAGAACCAAACCACGAGAATACGTTCCGAAAGCTTCATTTCCTCAGAGGTTACGAAAGGAAAGAATGGAAAATCCACAGGTAAGATTATCGAAATCTTCAAATAGGTAAATGTTAACATCCCTTTACTTGATGCTATAAAGCAAGTTTCATCTTATGTCAAGTTTCTTAAAGACCTTTATACTAAAGAGAGAAATATTTATGTTCAAAAGAATGCATTTTTAATAGAAAATGTTAGTTCTATACTCCCACATAAAATTCCTCTAAAATGCAAAGACCCAGGCTCCCCCACTATCTCATGTAGCATAAGGAACCACATAATTGAGAATGCTTTGTTGGATTTAGGAGTTAGTGTAAATTTGTTGCCTTACTTAGTATTTTTGAAACTTGGATTTGGAGAATTACACCCAACACCAGTGGTGTTACAGCTTACAGATTGGTCCACGAAAATACCCCATGGTATTGTAGAGGACGTGTTTATCCAGGTATACAAGTTTTATTTTCTTGTTAATTTCATTGTAATTGACACTCAACCAATATAGGATTCAAGGAAGCACATCCTCATTATTCTAGGCCAACTTTTGTGAAGTTGCTCACATTCAATGCAGAACTAGAAATATGCAGTTGTCCTTTGGTAACATGACTGCAGAGCTGAACATCTTAAATATTGCCAAACAACCTCACAATGCAAATGATGGAATTGTTGATGTGGATTTAATAGAAACAATAATTGATAATACTTTTTTTTCAAACCTTAGTGGTGATTCTTTTCAAATATTTTTAACTCACTTTGATTTGGATTTTGATATTGATAGATCAGTCGATGAAGTCAACGCCCTACTTAACTCAACACCATCCATGAACAGTAATAAATAGAAGTCAAGAGTTGAACAATTAGTACCAATAGAGAAGAAACTCATCCCATCATCAGAATCACCACCGAAACTCGAGTTCAAACCATTACCCAACACTTTGGAATATGCATTTTTGGGAGAAGAAAGTACTCTATCGGTAATCATCTCATCATTCTTAAATAACGAACAAAAAGGTAAGTTGTTGGATGTTTTAAAAGAGCACAAAGGAGCATTAGGATGGACCATAGTAGACATCAAAGGTATAAACCCAGTAGACTGCATGCATTGTTGAGTGTTAGAAAATGCATATTTATAAAGGAGAAAATCATCATTTTACATTTCAAGTCTTACTAACAACCCTTACTTTTATGTGTTTAAGTTTCTTATATTTTAATTATGTGTATTTTATTTTAATTAAGTATTTTATGTATTTTAGTGGCATCATAGTCATTTCACAATAAACGAGAGATCAAATTGCAAAACAGACATCATTTTTGAACTCAGGACGGTCGAAAACCTTAGGAGGAGCATAAAAGGAAAAATATACTGTTCACATGTACGGTATTATTCATATATACGAGTATCATCTATGTTACTATTCACGATACTGTTCACATAGACGGACCGATGACGTGGCATTGACCGATGAGGTGTCATGATCCTATTGGACTAAAATTCTTATGTACTGTTTATGGTGACGTGGCAGCATATTAGTGGACCAAAAAATGCGCGTACAGTACATGCAACACATGGGATTATTTACTGTGCAAACCGTTACTGTGCAAATAGTAGCTGAACCGCATTACTGTGTAAATAGTGGTAAATTTATTTCAAGCTTGGGTTGAAGGTGAACCGCGTTACTGTGCAAATAGTTCAACTATGAGTGGCTAATTTTCTTTCAAGCTTGGGTTGAAGGTGAAGTCTCAACATGTGTCATGGGCTTGATTTGGTAAATTTATTTTCTCTTCCCCTCTAGTTTTTGTGGATGTTTTGACTTCTCGTCGACAAATGATACTAATCTTGTCTAGTACTGTCCTGGTTTCACCGGCACCCTAGTATAAAATTATTATTATTTGGCACGATAAGCCCTTAGCACCATATTTATTAGAGCGTGATTCATGAGGTGTGGATTCCCCTCTCATGATTTAATTGGTATTAATATGGAATATTTAGTCCATGATGCATGTTGATACGATTCAGATACCCAGGTACGTCATCTCAATAGATTTATCTTCAATTTGTTCTTGCCATTTAAATTCCAATTTTAGAATTTATTCTCGTCATTTCAATTTCAAGTTTAGGATAATCAAAATCATTTTCATCAATCCAACCACCCATTTACAGAATTAATTCTATAAATAATTAAAATCCACCTCCTTGTGGGATCGACATTCGCACCATTAATCTATACTACAACAGATTCATGCGTTTGCGAGTTCGATAAAATTTGCACAACATGCATTATATTCACCTTGATGAAAATGCTAAACCTATTAGGGAAATGCAACGTCGATTAAATCCTAACATGAAAGAAGTTGTTAAAACTGAAGTTCTTAAGCTATTAGATACATGTATCATTTACTCAATTTCTGATAGTTCATGGATCAGTCCTATGCAAGTTGTCCCCAAAAAGTCAGGAGTCACAGTAGTTACCAATGCTGATAGTGAATTAATACCAACTATAGTAACTACAGGATGATGTGTATACATTGATTATAAAAAGTTGAATTATGTCACGCGTAAAGACTATTTTCCTTTACCATTTATTGATCAAATGTTTGATAGATTAGCAGGCCATGAATTTTATTACTTTCTAGATGGCTACTTAAGATATAATTAGATTCACCTAACACCAAAAGATCAAGAGAATACCACTTTCACTTGCACTTTTGACACTTTTACATATAGTAAGATGTCATTTAGATTATATAATGCACCTGCTACATTTCAACGACGTATGTTAAGTATTTTTTCTGATATGGTTGAACGATTCCTTAAAGTCTTTATGGATGAATTTTCTGTCTTTGGTAATTCATTTGATCAATGTTTACATCATCTAACACTAGTTTTGTAGAGATATATCGAAAAGAAGTTGGTTTTAAATTGGGAGAAGTGCCATTTTATGGTAAAACAAGGTATTATTCTTGGTCACATCATTTTTAGCAAAGGTATTGAGGTTGACAAAGCCAAGGTGGATCTCATTTCTTCCTCCACCCAAAATAGTCAAAGAAGTAAGATCTTTTCTCGGGCATACTGGTTTCTATAAACATTTTATTAAAGATTTTAGCAAAGTTTCTAGATCCTTATGCAATCCAATTGCTAAGGATGTACCTTTTATCTTTACTGATTCTTGTCTTGTGGCGATTGTTGACATCATCACCCATCATTTAGGCTCCAAACTGGAGCTTATCATTTGAACTCATGTGTGATGCATCTGATTATGCAGTAGGAGCAGTATTAGGACAAAGAGTTGATTGAATTCCCCATGTTATTTATTATGCTAGTATGACATTGAATGATGCACAATTGAACTATTAAACTACTGAAAAAGAAATGCTAGCAGTAGTATTTACATTAGAAAAATTTCGATCTTATCTCATTAGTTGTAAAATAATTGTGTTCATAGATCATGCTGCTCTTAAATATCTTCTCACAAAGAAAGATGTAAAAGCTATACTAATTCGTTAGGTGTTACTTTTATAGGAATTCAACTTGGAATTTAAAGATAAGAAAGATACAGAAAATGTTGTGATAAACCATCTCTTTCGTCTCTATTTTGACACAATTATAGAGCCATTAACATTGAATGAGCCATTCCCAGATGAACAATTGATGAGTGTGGAAGTATTACTATGGTATGCTGATATCGTTAATTATCTTGTTACAGAACAGCTTCCAGAGCATTGGACCAAGTAAGACAAAGCTAAATTCTTTGCGGAATAAAGAATTTCTTTTGGGATGACTCGTATTTATTCAAATATTGTGCAGATCAAATTGTTAAACGATGTATCCCAGAAAGTGAAATTCAAAATATTATTTCATTCTGCCATGAACAAGCTTGTGGAGGCTATTTCAGTGCTAAGAAAACAGCTACTAAGGTTTTACAATGTGGTTTTTATTGGCCAATTATATTTCGAGATGCTTACATTTTCTGTTCTTCATGTAATAGGTGTCAACGAATGGGGAGCATTACACAAAGGAACATGATGCCACTAAATCCAATTTTAGTGGTTGAGATTTTTAATGTATGGGGTATCCACTTCATAGGACTCTTTCTCCCTTCTTTTGGCCATCAATACATATTGGTTGTTGTTGACTACGTATCGAAATGGGTAGAAGAAATTTCATGCAGAACCAATGATCACAAGGTGGTGATAGGGTTTTTGAAAAGGAACATTGTTTCATGCTTTGGATTCCCTCGAGATATAATGAGTGATGGTGGTGCCCACTTTTGTAACAAAATATTCAAAGCTCTTTTGACGAAGTATTTAATCACTCACAAAGTGGCAACCCCATATCATCCGCAAACTAGTGACCAAGTTGAGATCTCCAATCGAGAAATAAAGCACATATTAGAAAAAAAGGTAAGGCCAGACATAAAAGATTGGTCATTAAGACTTGATCATGTATTATGGGCATATAGAACGGCATATTGGGCCATCAAGAAATTCAACTTTGACATGCAGCAAGCCAACTCAGAAAGAAGATTATTGCTGGCAGTACTTGAAGAAATTCGCAATGATACATACGAAAATGCCAAGATTTACAAGCAACGAATGAAAGTCTTCAATGACAAGTAAATTATGAGAAAATCTTTCACTCCAGGTCAGAAAATGTGTTTGTTCAATTCTCACTTGCACCTATTTCCAAGTAAGTTACGCTCTCGATGGTCTGGTCCCTTTATTGTTCATATTTTTTTTCTAAATGGGACAATTAAAATTAAGGACTAAAAGAATGATGTCACATTTAAAGTTAATGGTCAAAGATTAAAGCCATATCTAGAGTACCAACTATATGGAGAAGACACCGAAAAGTGACCCACTAGATTTCAATTGATTTTTTTCTTTTCGGTGGTTTGATTTTTCTTTCTTTCTTTCTTTTTATTATTCTTTTGCTAATTAAAATTATTTTTCCATAAGTGTGTTTGTTTTACCATTAAGTTTTCTCTTACCATTATTAATCTTGAGTACCATACTTAGACCATTCCTCCTGAACATTCTTGAACCACTTCAACGTGTTAAAATTTATCTCAAAAGGCAGAGTCAATTTTGTAAAACACATCGTATTTGGGCTCTGTAACCACCAGAGTTAGTATCCTATATTGAGGGTTTAGAAAGCCAACTCAGAGACATTGAAAGAAGTGTTTAAGACATCCAGTTGGAGCTTAAGGTAAATTCAATAACAGGATGATTTTAATTTTCTTTGGGTGTTTTAATTTATTTTTTTGTTTGTGTGCTTTAGTTTGTTACCCCGGTGAAGTGTCGGATAACGGTACTCCGTGACAATCAAGTCAGTTACTTCAGTTTTCGCATAATAACTGATATTTTGAGGTGAAAGTATAAAAAAAACGAGATTCTAGTGAATCTTCACAAGCAATTCCCTTCACTTCCTCAGAATACCCTCCTTACAATCTATAAAGCTTGGTCCAAATGCGTGTGATTGCTCATGAGGAATAACATACCTGCTAACATTCGTTGGTTAATTAAGGCTAAAGTACGATAGGTAGGTGAGTTACCTCCAAAATTTATTGCATACATGCCTAGTTGTGGTAAAGAAAATTATGCAAGAAAACGACGAGCTCGAAGAATTTCTGTTGCTTGTCATAAGTGTGCCAGAATGAGTTGCGATAAAAATCCATGTTCTTTAGGAATAATGTCTGATAACAGGGAAGATAAGATTCAATTCATTAGGGATTGCTTGAATAAGGAGTCATTGGATGATATCCTTCTGTCTCTTGAAATGCATCCCAGTGGATATGTTTAAGGAGTGATTCTCTAGTTATGTCTATTATTCCAGAAAGAGAATGTACGATATAGTCTCAAAAATATGACTATAAACGACTTTATTTACCAGTTTATAAGAAAACTGGATGGGAAGCCTATCCTCAACTCATAGAGGGCGTTCAAGCCGTTTCTGGACGTAAAACCACAGGAAGATGTGAGCTACAGTCGCAACTACTTGCACATATCCTTTTTACTTCACTGTTATTTTATTTCACTATTATTTTATCATTTGCATTATAGTCTTTAATAATTTCATTTTATTAATATTTACTTTTTTCTTTTTACTGTTTTCTTTTTGACTCGCGAACCATGTGCTTTATACAATATTTGACACTGACATGTTACCTCAAACACAACTGTGACCCATTATTTTTAAGACGTATTTCAATGGCAGCTACTCCCAATAGACAATTCAAAAATATTTGTGTGCTTTCTGGATTTACCTATGACAAAATAAAGAGTTCGTTGAGGCAGCCGTAGATCTTGGTCGAAGCATAGCAACACTCGAGGCACTTATCACATTAGCATCTTGGGCCCATCTGCACATTCACCAGAAACCCATCGGTTTGTTAATGTCTAATTTTTATGATAGCTTTATCGCATTTCTTAACCATGCAATAAAACTATTTCGTTCCTTCCAATGCCAAAAAACTTTTTATTTATACTCACACTGCTAATGAGCTATTTGATCTGTTACAAGCTTATAGACCAGAGTCAGACCCCTGGACCTTTGTGTTGGAGCGTCTAAATAATGATGGTAACAGTAGCCGCGGTAAGAAGTACAAATTAGATTTAACGCTCCGCTTGTAAATATTTTCTTTTGTGTTGCATCACCTAGGTGATTTCTTCTAAACTCTACTTCTTTCCTTTCAAACATTGAGGACAATGTTTCATTCTGATTGGGGGAGTGAATAGTCGATAATTGTGGAATCTTGATTAAGTTTTCACTAATTTTTTGTTGTAGAAACTAACTGTTGCTAATTTTTTATGTTGAAGATGGCTGAATATAGAGTGTAGTGACTCTAGAAACGCATCTTCATCGTTTGAAAAAAATTCAAACATTTTCTTTTTCTTTATTAAGTTTTGATGTTCATTTTTCTTCTTCTTTTTAATTTCTCCTTTATAAATATATATTTTCAAATATTTGAGTCAAAGATGGCTGAATATGGAGTGTAGTGCCTCTAGAAACAGATCTTCTTAGTTAAAAATTAAAAAAAATCTTTTTCTATCATTTTGAGTGTAACTTTTTTTAATTAATTTTTCTACATCATTTTCACATTTCTGTACGCATATTTTCCTTTCATGTTTAGTATAGGTTGGGGTAGAATGTTGTTTACAAAAAATAAATTGTGATTTGTTTAACATTGGATGACATAATTAATTTCAAATTTTAGTATTTGTATTATCTTTGGTCTTAAGTTGCTTGAAGGAATGAACATGTCATAATAAGTACCAAGTGAGTTTTTTTTAGCCTATTATTTTTCTTAGAGAGTAACCCTTTTGCCCATTCTTTATACAGCTTAGCAGTTTATTATTGTATACACGATCTCTAGATTTCTTTTGAGTTAACTCTTAAAAAAATTGTAAAATTAAAAAAATGTGTGTTGTTATATTTGGAGGCTCATCTAACTAGTAGATATAGAAGGTTATTTAGAGCCCTAAAAGACGATGGAAAGGCTATCTTTAATCCGTTTGAGCCTTTCTAGCCATCCCCTTTGTGAAATATCCATAGTTAACCATTTTGAGATTCTTTTTTAAAAAAACATTTTATTTGTTAAACTTATCATCTTGACCCACTCCAATTTAGAGTATTACCCGATGTTTTATAAGTTCCGTCACCTATTTATGTTTGAGAAAAATGAAAATAATTATTTTGTTCGGTGACGTGCCAAGCAAAAGCAAAAAAAAATAACAATAATAGGTGAAATCCACCTTGTAACTTCCAAAAAAAAAATATTCCTCTGTATTTTTCTCAAACATACACTTTGTTTTTCTTATTTCCCTTATTTGTTAGCCATGTCCCTAACCTACGTTACGTCTTAATAAAACTCTTCTTGATTTTATGGAACTATAGTCTGAAGTATAAACTAGTTATATGGGCAAAAAAGATGTAGTGATGCATAATTAAAAAAAAAAAGATAAATAAAATGGGTTAACTAGCATTTTTGTTTGACTTAAGATCGTATTATTTCTAAGCTGAGAGCATATTTCTTTCATCTTGGTAAGAGCATGTGATATCACTTTTTTATTATTTTCTCGCAATTACCATTCATTGGAGTGACTATTTTTATTGGGTTTAATTTCTTTGTGAGAGTATCACTACTTTCAGTGAGATTTTGGATTTTGACATGTCATTCGTGAAAGTAGCTATGACAAAGTCTACTGCGCTGATTCATGTGGATGGTTGGTATGGGTGTGATGTTTCTTTAGACTAGAGATAATGCTTATACTTTTATTTGATTATTATCATTAGTCTGATTGAATAAATATGATTGTTAAAGAAAATCATTTTGGATTTGAATTTTGTTTTCGCTTTGTTCACTAGGGACTAGCAATAAGCTGGTTGGGGGGTGTGTTGAGTATTAGAAAATGTATATTTATAGAGGAGAAAATTGTCATTTTATACTTCAAGTTTTACTAACACCCTTACTTTTATGTATTTAACCTTCTTTTGATTTAATTCTGTATGTTTTATTTTAATTAAGTATGTTATGTATTTTAGGGGCATCATAGTCATTTTATAATGAACGAGAGATCAGACGGCAAAATGGACATCACTTTTGAACTCAAGACGGTCGAAAACTTTAGAAGGAGTATAAAAAGAAAAATGACACTATTTACATGTATAGTACTATTCACAACACTGTTCGTATAGAAGGATCAATGATGTGGCATTGACTGTTCACGATCCTATTGGACTAAAATTCTTATGCACTGTTGATCGATGACGTGGCAGCATATCAATGGACCAAAAATCTCGCATACGGTATATGCATTACACAAGATTATTTTCAACCAAACTGCGTCACTGTTCAACCCAGGTCAAACCACATATTGTTGATTGATGACGTAGCAAAATCCTTAGCGTCCAAACTGTTTTTAATCCGATGGTCATGATTTACTCCATGTATCTATAAAAAAGGGGCCTCCTAATTGGGTAGCTCTAAATTCATTTTTTTGATCTATTTTCTATAATTCCTTCCCCATCTTGCATTTTCTACGTATTTTAATAAATTTCTATTTTGCCCGTAGTTCAATTATGAGTAACTAATTTTCTTTTAAGCTTGGATTGAAGGTAAAGTCTTAACATATATTATGAGCTTTATTTGGTAAATTTATTCTCTCTTCCCCTCTAACTTTTGTGGATGTTTTGACTTCTCGTCGATAAATAATAATAAGCTTGTCTAGATATCATCCTGGTTACACTGGCTCCGTAGTACAAGGTTATTATTATTTAGCACGATAAGTCCTTAGCACCATATTGATTAGAGTGTGGTTCATAAGGTGTAGATTCTCCCCTCATGATTTAATTGATATTAATAAGGAATATTTAGCCCATTGTGCATGTTAATATAGATCTAGATACCCAAGTAAGTCATTTTAATAGATTTTTATTCAATTTATTTTCGTCATTTCAATTCTAATTTTAGGATAATCCAAATCATTTTCACTACAAATCCAACCACCCATTATAAAATTAATTCTGTACACAATTAAAATCTACCTCCTCGTGGGATCGACACTTGTTACCATTTGTCTATTCTGCAATAGATTCAAGTTCAATAAAATTTGCACAACACTCACCATCTTATCAAGTCTTAATGACCAATCTTTTTTGTATGGCCTCACCTCACCATATTTTCCAATATATGCTTTATTTCTCGATTGAAGATCTCAACTTGGCTACTAGTTTGCGAATGATATGGGGTCGCCACTTTGTGAGTTATTGAATACTTTGTCAAAAGAGCTTTAAATACTTTATTACCAAAGTGAGTACCACCATCACTGATTATCGCTCAAGGGAATCCAAAGAATGAAACACAGTTATTTTTCAAAAATCCTATCACCATATTGTGATTATTGGTTCTACATATAATTGTTTCTACCCATTTTGATACGTAGTCAACAGCAACTAATATGTATTGATGGCCAAAAGAATGAGGAAATGGTCCCATGAAGTCGATATCTCATACATCAAAAATCTCAACCAATAAAATTGGATTTATTGGCATCATATTCCTTCATATAATACTCCCCATTCATTAACACCTATCGCATGAAAAACATAAAGTATAAGCGTCTCAAAATATAGTTGACCAATGCTCTGGAAGTTGACTTATAACAAGATAATTAACAATATCAACATACCATGGTAATACTTCCACACTCATCAATTGTTCATCTGGGAATGACTCATTCAATGTTAATGGTTTTGTATTTGTGTCAAAATAGAGACAAGAGAGATGGTTTGCTACAACATTTTCTGTGTCTTTCTTATTTTTAAATTCCAAGTCAAATTCCTGCAAAAGTAACACCTAATGAATTAGTCTAGCTTTTGCATCTTTTTTGTGAGAAGATATATAAGAGCAGCATGATTCGTGAATATAATTATTTTACAACAATGAGATAAGATCGAAATTTTTCTAATGCAAATACTACTGTTAGCATTTCTTTTTCAGTAGTTAAATAGTTCAACTGTGCACAATTTAATGTCATACTAGTATAGTAAATAACATCAGGAATTCGATCAACTCTTTGTCCTAAAGTTGCTCTTACTGCATAATCAGATGCATCACACATGAGCTCAAATGGTAAGTTCCAATTTGGGGGCTGAATGATGGGTGATGATGTCAATAACTGCTTTAATTTTTCAAACACCACAAGACAAGAATCATTAAAGATAAAATGTACATCCTTAGCAAATAGATTGCATAAGGGTCTAGAAACTTTGATAAAATCTTTAATAAAATGCTTGTAAAAACCAGCATGCCCAATGACTGATCTTACTTCTCTGATTGTTTTGGGTGGAAGAAAATTAGAAATGAGATCCACCTTGACTTTGTCAACCTCAATACCTTTGCTCGAAATGATGTGATTGTGAATAATACCTTATTTTACCATAAAATGACACTTCTTCTAATTTAAGACTAAGTTCTTCTAGATACATCTCTGCAGAATTAGTGTTAAATGATGTAAATATTGATCAAATGAATCACCAAAAATAGAAAAGTCATCCATAAAGAGGAATCGTTCAACCATATCAGAAAAAATGCTTAACATGCATCGTTGAAATATGGCAGGTGTTTTACATAATCCAAATAGCATCTTCTTATATGCAAATGTGCCAAAAAGGCAAGTGAAAGTGGTCTTTTCTTGATTTTTTGGTACTATGAGAATCTGATTATATCCTAAGTAACCATTTAGAAAGTGATAAAATTCATGACCTGCTAATCTATTAAACATTTGATTAATAAATGGTAAAGGAAAATGGTCTTTACGTGTGACAGAATTTAACTTTCTATAATCAATGCATACACGCCATCCTGTAATCACTCTAGTGGATATCAATTTATTATCAGCATTGGTAACTACTGTGACTCCTGATGTTTTGGAGACAACTTGTATAGGACTGACCCATGAACTATCAGAAATGGGATAAATAATACATGTATCTAATAGTTTAAGGACTTCAGTTCTAACAACTTCTTTCATGTTAGGATTTAATTGACATTGTATTTCCCTAGTATGTTTAGTATTTTCATCAAGGTGAATGTAATGCATGCAGTCTACTGGGTTTATACTTTTTATGTCTGCCGTGGTCCATCCTAATGCTCCCTTGTGCACTTTTAAAACATCCAACAACTTACCTTTTTGTTCGTCATTGAGGATGATGAGATAATGACTGGTAGAGTACTTTCTTCTCCTAAAAATGCATATTCCAAAGTGTTGGGTAATGGTTTGAGCTCGAGTTTCGGTGGTGATTCTGATGAAGAGATGAGTTTCTTCTCTGATGGTGCTAATTGTTCAACTCTTGACCTCCATTTATTGGTATCCATGGATGGTGCTGAGTCATATAGAGCATTGACCTCATCGACTGATCTGTCAATATCAAAATCTAAACCAAAATGAGTTAAACATATTTGTAAAGGATCATTACTAAGGTTTGAAAGAAAAGTATTATCAACTATTGTTTCTATTAAATCCACATCAACAATTCCATCATTTGCATTGTGAGGTTGTTTGGCAATATTGAAAATATTTAGCTCTATAGTCATGTTGCCAAAGGACAATTATATATTTCCAGTTCTACATTAAATGTGAGCATCGGCAGTTGCCAAGAAAGGTCGGTCTAGAATAATGGGGATGTGCTTCCTTGAATTCTGTATTGGTTGAGTGTCAATTACAATAAAATTAACAGGAAAATAAAACTTGTTTACTTGGATAAGCACGTCCTCCACAATACCACGAAGTATTTGCGTGGACCGATTTGCAAGTTGTAACACCACTGGAGTTGAGTGTAATTCTCCCAGTCCAAGTTTCACGAAACCCAACAAAGTATTCTCAATTGTGTTGTTTTCTATACTACATGAGATAGTAGGGGAACCTAAGTCCTTGTATTTTAAAGGAATTTTATGTTGGAGTATAAAACTAACATTTTCTGTTAAAAATGTCTTCTTTTGAACGTGAATGTTTCCCTTTTTAATACAAATGTCTTTAAGAAATTTGGCATAAGATGAAACTTGTTTTATAGCATCAAGTAAAGAGATGTTAATATTTACCTGTTTAAAGATTTCAAGAATCTCACCTGTGGATTTTCTCTTCTTTCCTTTAGCTAACCTCTGAGGAAATGGAGCTTTAGGAACATATTCTCGTAGGTTGGTTTATTCGTTCTCTTCCAATGGTGAGTCCTCAACATTCACAGGTATAATTTAATTTTCTTTTATCACCGGCATCTCTACTTTATTGTCGACTTCTTTTTCTTTTCGCAAGATCATGACTACTTTGACCTTTCCATGTTGTTGTGGTGAATTGATACTTACTTCATGTACTCCTTTAGGATTAGGCGTTGGTTGACTTAAAAATTTACCTTTCTCAACAGTCATTGCCAAAGTCTGAATTGAAGAAGTAAGTTGTCCCAGCATCTTCTCGAGGCTTGAAACTGATTAGGTTTGTGAGTTGAAGCCTGCTATCAACTCATTTCGTAATCCATCGATGGTGCAATTCTGTTGCTCAATCATGGAGTGAGTAAGATTCTTGAGATTGTAGAATGAATCCTCCTATGGTCTGGGTTGAGAGTAGTTCTAGTTCTGATTGTATGGTCTAAATGGTTACATTAGTAGAGCTAGAGCTGCTAGTCCATTCTGTTAGAATCTTTGAGACCATAAAAAATTGGGATGGTTTATCCATCCAAGGATATATGTGTTGGAGTATAGATTGTAATTTGATGGCTTTCTCATTTCACCTATGGCATTGGCTTGATCTGGATATGAGTTAGGGTCATGTGGTTCTGTTGATTTCTGAGCTTGACTCGCCAATGTGAACCTCATTCACTCCTTTAATTCTTTTAGTATTCTTGAGCGACTGACTCCGTTGTTGGGAATTATCTGCTTGTCGCTGGAAGAATTTCCAAATTTCTAATGCACTTTTTGACATTAGCTCTCCTCTACTTATTATCATTAGTCATGCTTGCATATTTGACAATAATCCCTCCAAAACGTATTGGCATTAGTGCCATTTCTCGTACCCATACTTCAAGAATAGCCCATTGAATCGCTCTTATGTTTCGAAAAAATACTCGTCCTCTTTATGGGTAAACTCTTAAATTTTCTTACGAATAGCATTGGTTTTATGCACTAGGAAATATTTATTAAAAAATTTAATTACCATTTGTTCCCATGATGTAATGCTATTAGCAGACAGTCAGTGTATTGTGCCATGAACGAGCTTTATCCTTTAAAAAAATGGAAAAGTTTAAGTTTAACATCATCTGAAAATTCTCATATCTAAATGTTTGACAACAGTATGAAAATCATTCAAATGATTATATGGGTCCTCATTTTCTAGACCATAGAATGTTGGAAGACAATTTAACACACTAGGTTTTAGTTCAAAACTCCTAACAGCTACAATTGAGTATCTTATGCATCATGTGCTCAAATTAGCTAAGGGACTAAAGTAGTCCTTAAATGTTCTCTCCTATAGTAGTGCTTGTTGTTGAAAATCTATTTTATTTTTAATGTGTTTGTGTGTGCGTAGTGCTTTTTTTTAATTCAAGGTCTATAGGCTCAAGAGTATGCAATAATGACCTTCGACCATAAATGCAATGAATACAAAAAAATGAGAACAAAATAAACAAGAAAGAGAAACTACGGTACTAACTTTATTACGATGTTACAATCTTTTTATTAAAAAAACACTCAAAACAAATACGTGAAATAAATTAATAAGATAAACAAAAAATTAAAAAGAAAAATAAATTAAAAATTAAATTACAGAATTTTAAAGAAGAGAAAAAGAAAAGAAATTCTTACATCTAAATGTAAATTCACTTTTTTTCTTTTTTAATGAAAAAAATTACAAGAAAATAATTAAAAGAAATTATTCACAAAAATTAATTTTAAGAATTAAAATAACTTGCTGGTACCAAAAACTTGTTGTGTAAAATTTATTGAACTCGCAAGTGCACGAATTTATTGTAGAATAGATTAATAGTGACGAGTGTCGATCCCACGAGGAGGTTAATTTTAATTGTATGTAGAATTAATTTTGTATGAGGGTGGTTGGATTTGTGGTGAAAGTAATTTAAATTATCCTAAAATTGAATTGACATGGCGAGAATAAATTGAAGAGAAATCTATTGAAATGACGTACTTGGGTATCTGGATTTGTATCAATATGCAATATGAGTTAAATTTTCCTTATTAATGCCAATTAAATCATGAGGGGGGAATCCATACCTCACGAACCAACTCTAATAAATATAGTTCTAAGGGCTTACATGCTAAATAATAATAATCTTGTACTAGGGAGCTGGTGAAACCAAAGTAGTATTTAGACAAAATTATTATTATTTGTCGACGAGAAGTCAAAACATCCACAAAAATTAGGGGGGAAGAGAAAATAAATTTACCAAATAAAGTCAACAGCACATGTTGAGACTTCTCCTTCAACCCAAACTTAAAAAAAAAATTAGCTATTGATAATTGAATTATGGGCAAAATAGAAATTTATTAAAATACATAGAAAATACAAGATAGAGAAGAAATTTCAGAAAATGGAGTCCAAAAATGGATTCAGAAATATCCAATTAGGAGGGGAGGCCCTTTTTTTTTATAGATATATTGAGTAAATCATGGCTATCATATTAAAAACAATTTGGATGCTCAGGATTGTGCCACGTCATCAGTCAACAGTACGCGGTTTGACCACGCAATTTGAACAGTAACACGATTTGATCCGGCTTGAACAGTAATGCGGTTTGGTTGAAAATAATCATATGTATATGCATATACCGTACACATAATTTTTTGTCCACTAACATACTGTCACGTCACCAATCAACAGTGCATAAGAATTTTAGTCCAACGGGATTGTGCCACCTTATCAGTTAATGCCACATTATCGGTCAATGCCACGTCATTGATCCGTCTATATAAACAGTATCGTGAACAGTAACGTAGATAGTATTGTATATGTGAATAGTATCATACATGTGAACAATATCATTTTTCCTTTTATACTCCTCTTAAGGTTTTCGACCGTCCTGAGTTCAAAAGTGATGTCCGTTTTACCGTCTGATCTCTCGTTCATTGTGAAATAATTATGATGCCCCTAAAATACATAAAATATTTAATTATAATACAACACACATAATTAAATTATAAGAAACTTAAATACATAAAAGTATGGGTGTTAGCAAAACTTGAAGTGTAAAATGATGATTTTCTTCTTTATAAATATATATTTTCTAACACTCAACATGGAGCATCTTGTAAAAGAAAAATATTTGAACTTAATTTTTCAATGTGAATGTAAATGACAAATTGATTATTCTATAAATGTATATAGAAGATATATTTGGATCCCTATCAGATTATAAATAAAATATATTCAAAGAGCCCTATCGGTTATGATTAATAATTGCTCTTGAACATCTTTCTAAATTTTTTAAATAATAAAATAATAATAAATTTTTAAAATTTTTTTACTTGTTGATATTTATGTCTGAAGAGGCGTCAGAGTAACCATGAAAACGACGTCATTTTGGCTGTGCCTGTTCGTACACCAGTTGGGGCAAATTATCAAGTATTGTAGCACTGCTGGCATTAAATCTATCTACTCTGACATCATGATCAATAATGCAAATAAAAGTATGCATAACTGTAAATTATTTTCTTGTTTGAAAACTAAAATGGAACGTTTGGACTTAAGCTAACGGCCAAAAAATTATCTTCTTGTTCAATGAGACCGGCGCCGTATATAGGCCATAAGGGATAGATTAAAAAAGGCTGATACAGAAGCTCGATATAACTGAGTAACTGAGTGATGTCGATCACCATCACCCATAGCGAACTTTGAAACTCGTCGTGTCGTCGTTTTAAGTTGTTAACAAACCCAACTTGCGTAATGCATACTAAAGAGCCTTTTTATAAAGATGGCACAAAGAGGAAAAAGGGGCAGCTGCCTTTTGCTTGCTGCGCACGTGATTCTCTCAAAATTATGGTTGATTGATTTTATGGAGAACAACTTTGACGGTAAAGGTTTATGCAAAGCTCAAATGAGAAGAGGACTCCAATTTCATAATCAAGGGATTGCTTGTTGTTTGTTTATAACCGTGGGAAAAAGAATAGAAAGTAATTAGGTAATATCAGTAAGAATTGGATTTCAAATTATATATATCAAGCTTTATTAATTCGAGGCCCTATTTCGCTCTGCACAAATAAGCATAAGTCACTCAATAATTATCAAGCATCTACTACAATCTATTCCTAATACTTACTAATAGTAGGTCATGGACTAGAGCAAAATCATTCTCAGAAATACAAGACAACGAATCAATATGCCTTTTAACATTGGAGACAGTACATTGATGATATTTTTTAATCAATCAGCTCCAAAAATCACTGTGAAAACATTCCAAATGAAGTTGATTGAATCTGGTCAAATTTGTTATTGGGTTGGGTGGCTTTTCACGTATAGATTACAAGTACAGTGGCTATCCCTCATATGTTTCACAGAAACAACTACCTTAAGATATAGAATCTATAGACATAAAGAAGAACACGGATGAAAATAGCAGGCTTCATATTACAACTGATTAATGATTATTATTTACATGCAGCAATAGAGTTTCCAACAAAAATTCTAAGAGCATGCGTACATCTGTGCTGTGGTTAATCTAATCACTGGCTTTCATAGCCTTTACAACATAAAGAACTAACCCAAAAGATTAAATGATCAGAACAAAAGAAGACACAGGACTAGGCAACAGAAAAGGAACAAGGATACTCTGTTAAGAGACTTATCAAGCTCCATTTCCTGTCTTCTGATTCTAGGATTGTTACTCACCAAGAGAGACTGAGATGGATACGTAAACAAACCTGTAGTAGAACCCCCAAAGATCCTCTCTAAGGTCATCCCTCCTAGCATTCCCATCAGTGGATTAAAGAAACTAATCGTTGCCATACCTCCAAGACTAGAAGACACCAAAGCTGCATGACTACCGTAATGGTGAGGAAAGTACTGCGGATTATGAAATGCTGGTGCCTGTGATTGAAAAAAATCTGAATGTAATTGCTGAGTTTGATGCCTTGTGGAGGTGGTACTAGAAGTAACTGAAGTGTTCAAGGCAGAAGGATGTGGCCTGCTTGGTACGACCTCACCCAAATTGGGCTTCTTGGAGTCGGATGCAGAAGAGGTTCCTCCACGGCCATAGAGAGGGACCAATGAAGCAACAGAGATGTTAGCCTTGCAGACCGGGCAATTCTGCTGTTGTTCATCTGCATCCAGAGAGGAAGTTTGGACATGAAACCACTTGTAAATACAAGGCCAGCAGTACAGGTGACCACAAAGGGTGACCACGGGGTCCTGGGCTGAGTCTAAGCAAATGTTACACTCAAAGAAGCTACCATCTTTTTCTGGGACATTTGTAGGTGCTGAGGTGGGACTCCATTTCTGCTTGAGTGAAGCATCTTCTTCAGTTGCATATCCTGTCTCAGGCTCAAAGAGGTTCTGTTCCATGGGTATGTGCTCTGCTACAAGAAAAGAGGTTTCCTTAGTTTTTATTTATGGAAATAGGCATATAGACTCGTCAATATAAACTAGAAAAGGTGTAGACACATGCCCAAGAAACAAAGAGATCTAACAAAATGGCTAATATGAGCAAGATCAACAAGCAAGCAGTCCACTACAAAGCCAAAATTTAAATCAAGTGATTCCATTACCCAAGCCTCTAAAACAGTGGAAAATAGTAAAAGCAATGAGACTTACTTAAGTTAAAATTATGTAAAATCAATAATTGTAGGATATGATGATATTAGAAAAGACATGACTAAGAAATGTCAATTAACTAAACAAGCACAAACAAATTTCAACTGACCTATTTAATAGATGATAAGAACAAAGAACTAGCACCCACCCACCTTCATCCCAAACAAATAAAAGTGAAAAAAGACGACAACTAAAGTCACAGCATAATTCAAGATGGGTCCCTAAAACGACCGACACTCAACTTTATGCAGCACCTCTAAGAACAGAGGAGCACTTTAGGATTCAGTAAGCTGTCATATTCAGGGATATCAATTTCAAGCATGCTTCAAGCACACACACAATTCTAAGCTTTCATTTAAGAGCAAAAAAGTTGTATCAAAATTCTAATATCTAGAACAAACTAAATGGATTCTCCTTTCCCATACCCTGGCTACATCATAAATATCTTGGTAACTCAGATGTCAGGCAAAATATGTACTTTTGCAGTACTTTCTTTCACGCAGTGCAGGGCGAGAAAGGGTTTAACAGTAAAGAAAATTTAAATTGGAAAACTAACAAATGATTAATTGTAACCACGCAAATTATCGGAACAAGTTTTACAGCATAGCCGTATAACCTAACCCTCAACTTTAATGGAATCTCTCAAACCTGCATCCATAACAAAAATTAAACCCAAAGAAAGAAAAATTCATTCTTCTTCTCCCCACCCCCCCCCCCCCCAAAAAAGAATTCCAATCAAGACCAACACTAGGGATACAAAAGCATACAAATGAGCTTTATTTTTACTTTCAGGAGCAGATTCCTGACAAAACAAAACAAAAAAAAGAATGGGAAAAAAAAACTGAGATGTGAAAAATACCAAGATATAAAATCATTCATTTTTTAATAAAAACATGCAAAATTCAAGTCCAAGTTCAACACATCATACGCAAACTTCAAAAAAAATTTCAGTCAAAAGATTTTTTCCAACATGATGCTCATAGAATCACAATGAATAAACAGCTAAAATTAACGATTAATTTTTAATCATTAACCTAACGCATCTCCCTCAAAGAATCAAAAAATTAATCTGACCTAGTGATTTCAGTGGAAACTTAATGAATGAAAACAGGAAATGTACGTGTGGATTCCAGTCACCATTTTTTTTCCTCAATCAAAATGATATGGAAATTAACACCAATATTTAAACTTCCAAATACCCTAAAAAAAGGAATCACGCCCATGAATCTTTCTGTTATCAAGCATCAAAATTTGACAAAAAAAAATTGGGGCCACATGAACCAAATCATTGCATAATAAAAGTTAAACATCCTCCATAAGCAACATTACAAATACGGGGAAAAGGGTCATGCATTCGACAACCAAATACAGAAACCAAGCACCATAAAAAAATTATCACAAAAGAAAAAGAGAGAGAGAGAGAGAGAGAGAGAGAGAGAGAGAGAGAGGAAAACAATACCCAGAAAGAAAAAAACAAAGAAACAATGACAGAGATAGAGAGATCATTAACTTACTGATATGCAAAGAGGGCTGAAACAAGATTGAAACAGAGATTCAAAAATAAGGAAAAAATTGAAACAGAGCTTCAAAAATAAGGAAAAAAAACTCAAAATTGAAATAAAGATAGATAAAAACTAGAAGAAGATAAATGTGTATAAAAAATTTATTGGATGTTTCGTTTGGTGGCGTTGGGGGATTTTGTTTCTGCACAAACAGCGGCTATGTGCAATGGTTGTTGAGTTTGTATTAAAAATGTAAGTATGTGAAAACCGCGTCTTGTATCTTGTATTTATTGGCACATCGGTGATTGGACCAGTCATTTTCCTCTCACACTTTCCAATAAAATTATGTAATTAATTAATGTGTTTCGCATATGGATGATATTGCCACGTCAAACACAGAAATTGACCGCGCACACCAGCGGGGCTAAACAGTAAATAAATTTAGATTTGACAGTGAACTGATTTTTTATTATTTTTTTTAAAAAAATCATTAACAATTATTTAGATAAAAATATAAAATTAATCAAACCTTATCTTTTTAGTTTTATATATATATTAAATAAAAAATAATTTTTTAAAATAAATTTACTTAAATATTAATTTGCAACAATGAAAGTGATTTCAAAAAATGTTAGCATATAATAATAAATAAAACATTCATGTAGTCAACATAAGGCTACAATTAGAGGCATGGTCTTTCTTCTACAGTATTTTTTTCTTTGAAAAAAGTAGCAGAATGAAAGTATATTGAAGCTAGTATGGCTTGAATGTTGGTCACTCACTCGTTGGGTGTTGTTTTTTCCCCTCCACTCGGGGTCTATCTATCGAGTTTCATAACCATTATTCAATACTCATCAGTATGGATACAGAGGAACTCATCCGCAAATGCCAAGCTATTGTCTTAAAAGAAGAAGAGGAGGTCACAGTTCAGCTGAGGGAAGGAATGCGAGCTAAGGGGGAACAAATGGCCGCACACTGTCTGCTTGGCAAGATTATGCTCACCAGAGGAGTGAACCGAGAAGGCCTGAGAACCGCAATGAACCAGGCGTGGAGAACAGCCCGAGAAGTAAAAATAGAGAGCATGGGGGACAATGTATTTCTGTTCAAATTTGCCAATGAAGTCGAAAGGCGACGTATCCTCAAGGGAGGTCCTTGGCACTTTGATAGGGCTTTGCTGGTTCTGGCCGAACCAAGTGGCATAGGAGACATCAAAGGACAATCCTTCACCCACACATCCTTCTGGGTCCAAATAAATAACATCCCACTCCTGTGCATGGTAAGAGAAACCATTAAGCTGCTGGGGGAACGGGTAGGAGCCGTAGAAGACATTGATGCGGATAAAGCATGGGAATGCCCTAAGCCAATTTGCTAGGGTCCGAATCTCTGTTAACATAACTCAACCTCTGAAAAAGGTGGTGTTTTTGCAACTCGAGGGGGAGAAAATTCCTATGCCTGTGTTATACGAAAAGCTTCCAGACTTCTGTTTCTGTTACGGCCAGATCGGCCATCAATTCAGAGAATGTGTCAAGTACGAAGGCCAGCCAAAAGAGGAGTTGCCATTTGATCATTGGATGCGAGCCCTCTCACTAACCGAGAGGATGAAATTACACAGAGGGAGGGAGAGAAGCCATTGGGAACATGTTAAGCCTGGTCAGTTTCCTTACGATCCAAGAAGTGCAAACGGGTCACCCACGAACATCAGGGGCACCGACATGGGGGAAGGAGATGGTCTGATGAGTAAGAACCGAAAGCAAGCAACTAAGGAAAATCAATCACACCAGAGAGTTGAGGTGATGGATCGTATGCAACCAAGTGGGAAGAATAGATACACAGAACACAATCCCCTGCATAGTAGGTCAACTGCCAAAGACGACTGCACACGAAATGACACTGACAACGCGGGAAACCACATGTGGGGGGAAGCTGCAACTACGGAAGCTACATAAACAACTTCAACCAAAGACTGTGGCACAACGGGTGAGGATGCCACGCAAAATGGGCCGAAAATATTACAGCTAAAGCCCACATCGAAGAGATGGAAGCTCCGAGCAAGAAGTCAACAACTGGAGAGAGGCGGGAGCAGTGAACCACAAAACTCAAAAAGGCCGGGTTCCAATCTCTCGAGGCCCAATTCCGAAAACAAAAAACACAGACTCTTTACTCCATCCAACCAGATCAGTAACCATACTCACCTCAGTTCATCCACAACACATTGTCAGCTGACTTTAGGTGATGCAGGCCACGGTGCAAGGGAGGAGGGAGATGCAGTGGCAGAACTTTTATTGGCGGGAGCTGGTGGCCAACCCCGCCAGGGGCCATGAGAGTCCTCAGCTGGAACGTTCGAGGTTTGGGGACGCCTCGGACGCACCTAGCTATAAAGAAAGTTCTCCACCTGCACCAGCCGCATCTCTTCTTTTGCTGTGAAACAAAGATGACAGCTAGGCAGGTTGCCGCAACTTGTGGGGGTTTTAATTTTGAAAATAGATTCGTAGTTGATAGAAATAGGTTGGGGGGAGGTCTTGTCTTATTTTGGAGCTCGGAGGTGGATGTTACAATTCAATCCTATAGTTCTCACCATATAGACGCCATTGTGCACAATCCGAGTGGCACGAACTGGCGATGCACTGGAATCTACGGCCATGCGGTGGCCAGCCAGAAGCACCACACATGGACTCTGCTGAAAAGGTTAGCCGATCTCTATTCCTATGCCTGGTGTTGTCTTGGTGATTTTAATGATATACTCTGGCCCCATGAGAAAGTGGGGGGCAGTAGCCGTAGCAGCACTATGATGTTAGAATTTAGAGAAGCCATCCGAGCGTGTAATTTGAGGGATATGGGTTTTAAGGGGCAAAAATTCACATGGTCCAACAGGAGATACAGGGCTAATTTTATTGAGGAAAGACTTGATAGAGTGTTCTGTAGTAAGGACTGGAGTAACACCTTTCAGCATTCCCCTACTATCAGTTTAGGGAACTGGGTTTCGGATCATTGTCCAATTCTGTTTGAAGTTAAGACCAGCAGTAAATCGCCTTTCTACAAGCACAATCCTTTCCCCCGAGCCCATTATGAAGTTGCATGGAGCTCGTACGACGCTTGCGACAACATAGTGCGGAGAGAGTGGGAATGCTCTGGTGGACGACGTTGGGACAACCTAGTGCAGAATTTTCAGCAGGCCACTAACAGATCTTTAGCTCAGCTCACACTCTGGAGCAAAGAGGAGTTTGGAGGGAGAAAAAAGAAGCAGGCCGAGTTAATAGAGCGGCTGACTAAGGCCAAGCAGAATTCTGCTCAAGCAATAAATAGAGATGAAATTCGGAAACTTGAGGACCAAATCAGTAATATGCTGATGGATGAGGAGGTCTATCGGAAGCAGCGATCGCGTGCAGATTGGCTAAAAGCGGGGGACAAGAATACTAAATTCTTCCATGTAAAAGCTTCAGCCAGGAGAAGAAAAAACAAGATTTCGGGGCTTGAAGCTGATCAGGGGCAATGGGTGGCGGATCCTGACGGCATTGCAAAGAATTTCTGCTGGTACTTCCAGCAGCTGTTCACTTCCTCCAAACCCAGTCAGCTCCAGATTTCAGAAGCTCTCAAGGGCCTGTAGCCAAAAGTCTCCCACGAAATGAATAACCTGTTAGATGAGTTGTTCACTTAGGAAGAAGTATCTCGAGCTCTTGCTGAAATGTGTCCGACGACAGCCCCGGGACCAG
This sequence comes from Citrus glauca, assembly GCA_029633175.1. Taxonomy (NCBI): domain Eukaryota; kingdom Viridiplantae; phylum Streptophyta; class Magnoliopsida; order Sapindales; family Rutaceae; genus Citrus; species Citrus glauca. Next base: position 35,159,176 of record JAQOOD010000001.1, on the reverse strand, counting down.
ATGGACTGCCGGCTGCTTTCTTCCAAAAGCATTGGCACATAGTTGGCCAAGACCTGACCCATACCTGCCTGCACACTCTTAATGAGCAAGGTAACTTAAGCTCTCTCAACCACACTTTCATTGCTCTAATTCCCAAGATTGAGAAGCCTAGGAAAGTTACGGATTTTCGACCCATTAGTCTTTGTAATGTGGTGTATAGAATTATAGCCAAGGCCATAGCAAACAGACTTAAGCCAATACTTAACCAGATTATTTCTCCTAATCAGAGTGCATTCATCCCCAATAGGCTCATTACGGATAATGTTATTATTGGCTATGAATGCCTCGATAAGATTAGGCGTAGTAAGGGTCATAGGAAGGGTTTGGTGGCTTTAAAGCTTGATATAAGCAAAGCTTATGACCGAGTTGAATGGGATTTTTTGGAACAAACCATGTCAATGTTGGGTTTCTCTGCCTAATGGATTAGTTTGATCATGAGTTGTATTACCTCTGCTTATTTCTCAGTGCTTATTAATGGGACCCCAGTGGGCTTAATAAGGCTGGAAAGGGGCCTTCGGCAAGGCTGCCCTCTCTCTCCATACCTCTTTATTTTGTGTGCCGAAGTCTTCTCCCACCTGTTGCATCAAGCTGAAAGAGAGCAGAAGATCCGAGGCTTGAAATTTGCTCCAGATCTCACAATCTCTCACTTGCTCTTTGCTGACGATAGCCTCGTTTTCAGCACAACCTCTGTAGCTGAGTGCACGCATCTAAAAAGCATTTTTGATTGTTATGCGAAGGAGTTGGGGCAGATCTTCAATTTCGACAAATCCACGATGCTTTTCAGCAGCAAGGTTCCAAATGCTCGAGTCTCAGCCATAACTAGTATATTTCAGCTGAAGGTGGTGCCCAAATATAAGAAGTACCTAGGCTTACCTCCCATGCTAGGCCGGAACAAGAAAAGCTTTTTTAAGGAGGTAAAGTTTAAAGTGGCTAGCAAAATATCTAGCTGGAATCACAAGTTTTTTTCCAGCGGAGGGAAAGAGATTCTTATCAAAGCCGTAGCCCAGGCAATGCCTGCGTATGCCATGAGTGTGTTCAAGCTCCCTAAAGGATTATGCGACGACATCCAAAAAGAGATAGCACGTTTCTGGTGGGGCTCCAAAAAGGACAGACATGGAATCCACTAGGCTCGGTGGGACAGCATGAGGAAAGCAAAAATCCGTAGAAGAATGGGGTTTAGGGACCTCTCTTGCTTCAATCAAGCATTGGTGGCCAAACAAGGGTGGAGATTAATTCGGTACCCCAACTCTCTCATGGCTCGGGTAGTGAAAGCCAGATACTACAAGCACTTATCATTTTAGAACGCAACAGTGGGCTCAAACCCTTCCTTTATTTGGCGAAGCATCTTGTGGGGAAGGGACGTCATTACAAAGGGTGCACGATGGAGGATTGGAGATGGGAAGCAGATTCTAATCTATAAAGATAACTGGATCCCAAGACCAGTCACCTTCCAGCCCATTTCCCCAAGAACTCTTTCTCCGGAGACTACGGTGGCTGATCTGCTCGACGAGGACAATCAGTGGCGCATAGATATGCTACAACAACACTTTATAAGAGAAGACTTTGAAGCTATTTCAAGGATTCGGCTGCCAAGAGAGAAAAAAGATGATGAGGTGATTTGGCATTTTGACAAAAGAGGGGAGTTTTCCGTTAAGAGCGGGTATCAACTTGCTTGTAGGCTGAATTTTCCAAATGACCCTGAAAGCTCCGTCAACAGCTTGAGGCAATGGAAAATTCCATGGATGCTTGATTTACCGGAAAAAGTCAAAAATTTTTTGTGGCGAGCTCTGAAAAACATTCTCCCGACGGCCGACAATCTTTGGAAGAGAAAAAGCTTGCAAGAACCGATCTGTCAACGATGTAAGACGCATGTAGAAACTGTCAGCCCTGCCCTACTCGAATGCAAAGCAGCTAGGAAGATTTGGAACTTAGCTCCATCAACAATTTAGCCTTCTAAGGTTCCCAGCCAAGAGTTGTTCATCACAATCCAAGATATGAGCTTTAGAGTCTTAAAAGAGGAAACAAAGCTGATGGTAGTCTACTGTTGGGTAATCTGGTCCGTGAGGAATACATTTATTTTTGAAGGCAAGTTATCTGACCCACGAATTGCAGTAGCTAGAGCAGAATCAGCACTACAAGCTTTCCAAAGGGTGAATAAGTCAAGTGTTGGAATTGTGTCTAATGCTCGAGAAGCAGCCCCGCAGACTTGGAAGCCTCCTCCTCAGAATGTGGTGAAGCTAAATGCCGATGCAGCAGTGAATAGCATAGAGCAGAGGTCAGGGCTGGGAGCTGTTATTCGTGATGCGGAAGGCCGGATTCTAGCAGCAGGAATCAACCAAGTCCAGCTGAGAGAGGGTGTCAGTTCAGCAGAAGCAGAAGCCATCCTATGGGGCTTGACTATTGCAAAACAAGTTTGTTCCTCTCACTTAATAGTAGAATCTGATTGTAAAGAAGTGATAGAGCTCCTAAACAACACAAAGGGCAGTAAGAAAAAAATTCATTAGATTTTATCCGATATTATTAGAATTAGTAAGGATTTTCATCATGTGGAATTTTCTTTCATTCCTCGGATCTGTAATGCTTATGCCTATACTTTAGCAAAGCTAGCTTTAACAAATTATTCTTCTGATATCTGGGTTGATTTAATCCCAGCTGAAGTACAGCATGTATTAACCAGTGTTGTTGCTTAATGAAATGATTACTTTCTATTAAAAAAAAAAACATAAGGCTACAATTCGATTTCTGTATCTTGTATACATTCAAGGTTTTTGTTAGAATGAATTAACATGATAGAAATTTCTATAATGCCGTGATAAATTTAAATTGTACGAATTCCACATAAGAATAGTAAAATAAAAGATAAAATAAGTAAATTAATAAGATAATTAATTATTAAAATTTACACGACTCGTAAGTGTTGATTATTCTCAAGTATAAGAGTATTTAATTATTATATAACCCAATGAGTATGAGGTCAAACCACAGGAAATCTATAAATCTAATAGTCTATTATTTAACAAAAATTAATTGCATAAAGAAACTATAATAAGGACCAATCTAGAAAAATGGTAAGGTTACGAGCTTTTGAAATTATAGTTATAATACTCTCTCATATTTATATTTTACATTTCTTCAGCCAGTTAATTTGTATGGATAAATATGAAATCAAATATCTAATGTAGCACAACTATATTATAGTATCGACATTATATCAGAATTCTTTATAGATCCAAGGAGATCTAAATCTATAAATTAACATGACATAAAAGTAATCAATAAAGAAAAAATACAAATTTTAAACATATAACAAATAAAATTAACTTAAAACTCACTTGAGAAAGTACTTAGTTCTATAATTTGAATCATTGAGTTTCACTTTTCACTTCAATTTTGAAAAATTAACTACTCATGTTTAAAAGGAAAATAATCATTTTATTTAATAAACTTTGTGAAGTACAATGTAAGGAAATAGAAAACGAAGGAAAAAAAAAGAGATTTTTTTTCCTAAAATTCACTCTCTACACTGAAAATGCGTACCCTTAAAATCCACCACAAATCAGTGATGTGCCAGTAAATACAATTTTATTGGATGACATTGCCACGTTAGAGATATTTCTTGACCATGCACACCAGTGCGGCTAAACAAATTTAGATTCGGTCGTGAGTTGATTTTTCTTATTAATTTTTTTAAAAAAATATACCATTAATAGTTATTTGGATGAGAATATAAAATTAGTCAAACCTTAACTATAAGGAAATGGAAAACAAAGGGGGGGAAAAGGCAATTTTTTTCCTAAAATTCACTCTGCACTGAAAATGCTCACCCTTAAAATCCACCACAAATCAGTGATGTGCCAATAAAGATAATTTTATTGGATGATATTACCACGTTAGAGATATATCTTGACCACGCACACTAGTAAGGCTAAACAAATTTAGATTCGGTGGTGAGTTGATTTTTCTTGTTAATTTTTTTTAAAATATACCATTAATAGTTATTTGGATGAGAATATAAAATTAGTCAAACCTTAACTATAAGGAAATAGAAAATGAAGGGAAAAAAAGAGATTTTTTTTCTTAAAATTCATTCTCTACATTGAAAATGCTCACCCCTAAAATCCACCACAAATCAGAATGTGCAAGTAAATACAATTTTATTGGATGATATTGCCACGTCAAAGATATATCTTGACCACGCACACCAATGAGGCTAAACAAGTTTAGATTTGGTGGTGAGTTGATTTTTCTTATTAAATTTTGTAAAAATATACCATTAATAGTTATTTTGATGAGAATATAAAATTAGTCAAACCTTAACTATAAGGAAATAGAAAACGAAGGAAAAAAAAAAGAGATTTTTTTCCTAAAATTCACTCTCTACACTGAAAATGCTCACCCGTAAAATCCACCACAAATTAGTGATGTGCTGGTAAGTACAATTTTATTGGATGATATTGCCACGTCAAAGATATATCTTGACCACGTACATCAGTGAGGCTAAACACATTTAGATACGGTGGTGAGTTGATTTTTCTTATTAAATTTTTTAAAAATATACCATTAATAGTTATTTGGATGAGAATATAAAATTAGTCAAACCTTAACTATATCTTGTTATAAATACATATATAGTAGGTGATTATAAAGAAAGAACTAACTCACTATTAAATTCCAATCCTACACGAAGAAACGTTTAAAAATTTATTTTAAACACAATAAAAATTCAACTTATAATTCGATTTATTTTTTAATGTAGACAGTTATTCTTCCTCAAGGTTAAGCATATATATATATATATAAGCAAGAAATATTTTTTTAAACAAAGTTATTCAATATTAATTTGCAATAATGAAACTGATTAAAAAAATGTTAGCATATAATAATAAATAGAGCATTCACGTAGCCAACGTAAGGCTACAATTCAAATATTGTATCTTGTATTTATTCAAGATTTTTGTTGGAATGAATTAACGTGGTAGAAATTTCTATAATGTCATGATAAATTATGATAAATATAAATTTTATGAATTCCACATAAAACTAGTAAAATAAAAAATAAACAAGTAAATAAATAAAACTATTAATTACTAAAGTTGACGCGATTCATAAGTATTGATTATTCCTAAGTATATGAGTATTTATTTATAAAATAATCTGGTGAGTATCAAGTCAAACCATAGGAAATCTATAAATATAGTAGTCAATTATTTAACGAAAATTAATTGCATAAAAAGAAACAATAAAAAGGACCAATATAGAAAAATGCTAAGATTGCAGGATCTACTCTCAAATTTCAAATTATATTCATAATACTCTCTTATATTTATATTTTGCATTTGTTCAAATAGTTAATTGTATGGACAAATATGAGATCAAGTATTTAATGTGTCATAGTTATATTAGAGTGTCGACATTATGTTAGAATTCCATATATATTCAAGGAATTCTAGATTTAAAAATTAGCATGACATAAAAGTAAACAATAAAGAAAAAAAATACAAATTTAAACATATAACAAATAAAATTAGCTTAAAACTCACTTGAAAGAGTACTTAGTTCTATGATTTGAATCCTTGAGCCTCACCTTTTACCTTGGTTTAGAAAATTTAGCCACTTATTTTTAAAAGGAAAATAATCATTTTATTTAATAAACTTTGTGAAGTACAATATAAGGAAATTGAAAATGAAGTCGAAAAAGAAGAGATTTTTTTTATTCTTAAAATTCACTTTAAATTTACACCCAAAATTTTCACCCCTAAAATACACAAATTCTCTCTCCTTTTCTTCTTTCTCCCAAAATGTAGCATACCCTCAATTGTGAGAGCTCTTACATTTTTATAGGCAAATTTTAAGTGATCAAGTGTGGGTGTTTACATGATATTTTGGTGAGCTTACAATCACAACCTTTAAATGAGATTTAGTAGTACAATCCGAGGGTCTAGAATTTACAATTGTTACAGATTATCAGATTCAACATAATCAATGACTATGATTGAAGTTAAAGCGCGACACATCTTTCGCTTATTTTTTAAGTGGTTGAGCTCATTTGTCAAGGTAGTTTACCCTACCCAATTTGGTGTGCTAACATAAGCTTGGACACGCAGCACAATCTTAACCATTCAACAATAGTGCCAGATCAACGGGCTAGAAAAATCTCCAACAGTCTACTAAGTTTTTGAAATCCAAATTTCATGTCTATTTTTATGATCCAACCATCATGATTTTAGGTAATTACCTATGAAACATAAAAAATCATAATTAAAAACACATAAAGTTTAATAATTCATAAAATAGGTAATTACTCTAATGAAATTGTTCAATGTTATCAACACTGTAAGTGAAAAATGATAATTTTTAACTTTATTAAATGTATACTTTTTAGTGTTAATCAAAAGTAATTAACATGATTTCTATATAAGTTTAGGGAAAAATAGCGTATTCGTTTACTTTAATTAAACAAAAAAATACTCATTAATTGAAAATTAAACAAATTGTGCTGAAAATAAGTGGAATAAGTTTTTTTGATTTGGTTTAACTATAAATTCTATATTCATTGTATGACATGTATAAACTTTTATTTTCTATTTTCTATTTTCTATAAAACAAAATTATTTATTTTCATGTGGATCCGGCCAAAACAAGAGAATAAGATATTATTATATTCCTAGACATATATATGATATATCAATAAAATTATATCTAATTTTTTGAGTTTATACATACTTAATGTAGGTTTAAACTTTTTTCCTTGCTTGTACATAGAGACTATTTGATTGTTGTTGAGAGGTTTAAAATGATGCAAAATCATCTCATTTTACAAAAACTTTAGAAAATATTAAAAAAATAATTTTTCAAATTCCAATTTTGAGAATAAAGTTTTTTTTTTGTAATAAAACTTAGATGCATTGTATAAATCCAAAATTATCATTATTCAATTTAAAAATAAAATCAATAAATATATAAAGTAATCAATATTAGAATGAGCTTTTATTTAAATTTAGAAAGTTTTAAAATTTTTTATAACTCGTATATTAATTTATTTAGTTTACCTTCTAATTAGGTGTAATCTACAAAATTATGTTGTATTTTATAGTTAATATTGGTTTATAAGTTTTATATTACATTTATAATTTTTCATTTTTTTTGTAAGACACAAATTTGCCATTTTTATACTAATTAACTTATTTTACTTTCTATTTACTAGTCTTTTGTTTCATTTTTAAAATTGATGTTTTATTTCATACTTGATTTTGATTTACTAGTTTTATATTGTATTTATGAGTTTTCGTTTTATTAACCAATAATATATCAATTTACTAGTTTTATATTAATTAATTTATTTTATCTTCAATTTACAAGTCTTATTTTCCATTTCTAAATTTACATTTTTTTAATACTTAATGTTTATATACTAATTTTATGTTATATTTATAAGTTTTTATAGTGTTTACCAGTAATATATCAATTTATTAATTTATTTATTTTACTTTTAATTTACAAGTCTTATGTTCTATTTTTAAAATTTATGTTTTATTTTTACACTTAACATTAATTATCATTTACAAGTCTTATGTTTCATTTATATAATTTATATTTTATTTCACGCTCAGTGTTGATTTATAAACTTTATTTTATACTTATAAGATTTGTTCTGTTTACTAACAATATACTAACTTCCCACTCTTATATTAATTTACTTATTTTATTTTCTATTTATAAATTTTATGTTTCATTTATATAACTTATGTTTTATTTTAAAATTAATGTTAATTTATAAATTTTATATTAAATTTATAAATCTTATGTTTCATTTATATAATTTTATTTAAAAGTTATGCATTTTTCAATTCCTCACCCTGACGAATAATAGATTCTTACTTTCTTTATAAAATTTAAAGATTAATATTAGAAAACCACCGACAATCATTTATTCAATCTTTTTGCAGCATTTCATAAATATTAATTAATTATCATTTTGTGACTAGTTCTTTTGGAAACAACAACAATCAGTTTCTAGATGTTCCGCAACTAGTTGAACTTTTCACTATTTTACTTAAAGTTTTCACTATAACAGACAATTAATTAGTCAATCTTTCGTACCGTTTACGCACTTAAATTTATATCGGTTAATGATAATTATTTCTTTTACTGTACTTTTAGCATAATTGATTCAATACTACGTAATTTTTTATGTACTTGAATTAGTTAATTTTTTTTATTTATTCGAATGAAAAAAAAAAACCTTCTGTTTTCTTCATGCATTTCAACTAATTACAATCTAACGGTGATTCAATAACCGATCTCCAACGAGGTTGTTGCAGGTTTGCCCTAGAGGCTAGAACATGGATTTTGACCAAGTAGAAGGACACGACAACTTGATTATCCAACGTGGAATTCATTATTCGTATACAATTTTTTTTTCGATGGAAAATATATTGTGTAGCCGACTGAGTAAACTTGAAAATAAAATAAGATGAGATTTGATAATTTAAAAAATAATAATTAATAAAATAAAATATATTGGATCTCAAATTATTTTTATCAGTCTTGTCAAACTTTTCGTTAAGAGAAGTTTTTAATTATATTTTATGTAACTCACAACTAACTGACTTTAATTCCACGCATGATAAAATAGTTTATACAAAAGGAGTAAATGGTGGACCATAAACTAAACTTTGTTAGGCAAAGAAGGTAGACCATACACTAAACGCATGTGCACGTGGCGTGAGAGTCGTTTGACAAATGAGAGAAGTCCGTGGGATTTCAGATGATTGGTTGTTTAATTTAGAACTTCTAGAAGGTTCTTCGGCTGCAGTTTGTGAAAACCGTGGGTTCCAAGAACTTTACCAAAAGAGCCAAAATAAATAAATTAAAACGTAAAATCTCATTTAATTTATATATTTTAATATTAATATTTATTTAATTTTTATATTTTTAAAAATATCTCAAATATTTTATTTATTAAATTATTAACACTTTTGTCATTACTTTTTGTTCTTGTTGAATTACTTTTATAATGTTACCTTTTCATAATAATGTTTATTTTATTTTGGACATTAATAAAAAAATTTAAATTATCAATTTAATTCTAAAAATAAAATAAAAATAAAAATGATATATATTAATTTTTGTGGAATACTCTGCTAGGAGCTAATATACTAAATTTTTTATTAATGACCAAAAAATCAATGACTTAATTTTTCTAAAATATTATTTTTCGTACATGAGCTTTCATAAAAGTTAGTATATATTCTTTTTTTATTATACTTTTGGGTTAGATTAGTAATTTAATTTTTTTTCTTTTTATTAATGTAAAAAATTACTTTAAGAGAATAATATTATAAAAGCACGCCAAAAGAAATAAAAAGTAACTGCATGGATGTCAATAGTTTAATTGTAAAGGTATTTTGAAGTCATTTTAAAAATATAATAATTAAACGAGCACTTACCTTAAGATATAGTGACTAACAAGTGTTTGGGGGTATACTTCGATGAGACCAGCCATTACGAGCAGGAGCCTGATAGCAGGATATGCTTCGGCAAAAACTTGGCAGAGAAGAACAGAACCTAGCAACAAAGGAGCAGGAGCAGGAACATTCTGCTCCCGCTCGAGCACACCATCCACGGAACCAATCCGTTGGTAGAAGTATAAAGCCATTTCTTGCTGAGAATTGCGTCGAGGAGACTCGGTCAATGACAGTTGGTGAGACGTGTCCACCAACCCGAGAGTCAGGGCTCGAAGGCCACGCAATTGCCCACGACTACGGAAATGGAGCGTCCATCTCCGAGAGGGGGGAATAACGGGCACAAATCGAGGGGCGGTCTGAATCCAGGGGAGGCCTATAAAAAGGTAGCCAACGAAGGTAAAAGAGTTAGATTTTTTGCCATTTTAAGAGAGAAAAAGAAAAGCTCTAAGAAAATTGAGATTAAAGGAATAAGGCCATTAGATTTACGGCCAGCATTCCCAAAACCTTCATATCTGACTTGAGCGTCAGAGGGTTTACACCGGGAAAACAATCAGCGTACTCTGACTTGTTTCTGTGAACGCAGGGAAACTGAGAAAAGGAATCGTATGAGTAGAGAACCTAATCACGGTAGAGTTAATCGAGTAGAGATCTTGGTCGTATAACGAGCAATCAGAATTTTGCATCAATATTTTGGCACCGTCTGTGGGGAGTGATTGAAAAGCTTCTGTTGACAGTAAGAAGAAGAGTAAAGCAAATGGAGACCGGGGGGAGTAGTACACAAGGGGGTGATACGAGGCTTAATAATTCCGTGACACTGAGGGAGATAACTAGTGAAGCACGAGAAAAAGCCATGTTTGACCGGATGGAGCAAATGAAAAAGCAGATGGAGACCTTAACAACTATCCTTCATGAGCTACGTAGTGAACGAAGGGTGATCCAGGAGGAAAGGGCGAGAGGTGGTAGGGTGGCACCAGGTTATGATGGTATAAGGAGAAGTGAAACTACCGGGAGATTTGGTAGTGAGGGAGGTAACTTCTCTCTGCGGGGAGATGTTCATAGAGGGGAAGAGCAATCCCTAGCGAGACCAAATTTTGACGAGGACGCCGGGGTGGTGAATGCAGAGGAGACAGAGCTCTGGCAACATCTACACGATGTAGAGCAAGAACGAGATCAAGTTGCAGTACGTGACCCTGGTCGTTCCGTGCAGCTAGAGAAAGAAGTGCGCAGACTACCGCAGGTGATTGACGGCATGCAGGGAAGGAGCAGAGCTCCTGGTTGGAGGATAATGTTGGACGGGAAATCACCGCTCGCGACAGAGATTATGAGGGCAATCATTCCAATAGACTTTTGCCTCCCAGACCTTAAATACTCGGGGTGAACCGATCCGTTGGTGCACATAGAGCGCTTCAACGACATAACCGGGGTACAAGGGTTATCTCAAGCCCAAAGGTGCAAGGTTTTCCTGTTATCCTTAGAGGGACGTGCACGCGAGTGGTACAGAAAGCTTCATTGGGAGAGCATTAGAACTTTCGAGCAGATGTGCCAGGAATTCCCAGAGCAATTTCGGGGGGCAATGACACCCAAAGATGATATGAGGGAGTTGAAGAGCATGAAGCAGGGAGAGCAGGAAACCCTGTAGGAGTTCATCAAGAGGTATCATCGGGCTGTCCTTGATTTGGGAGCCTTCAATCACCCGCAGGCATTAAGGGGATTGAAAGAATGGGTGAAGATATGAAGGTTGTGGTATAACTTAAGAAGCCCGGTTATTCAGACGTATGCGGCCGCATACGAGCAGGCTAAGAGGGATATAGAGATTGAGGAAGAAAATGCTACACGAATTAAGACAAACCAGCTGGAAGGGCTGGGAAGGAAAGAGAATAAAGCATTACCAGGAAGTGGACCGATTAGGAGGAGGGACCACCAGGCCTCAGATAGTAGTGCAGGAGGTCGGGTAGCCACTTACCAGCCTTATCAGAGGCCACCACAGTACCAACGCAGTAGGGCGCAACCCCTGGGCTCACCAGCTAGGGAGCCTTAGAGCAGGCATGACTCGGTATATGGTGGTCATCACCCATACTCCTATGGTAGTAGAGGGAGCAGACCAGAAGCGCTGCCACCACCTCCAACTCAGAACGACACAAATAGAGAAAGGACAATGCACATTATTGACCAAAACCAGAACTATGGGCGATATACTTCTCTGAAGATGCCATTGGATGAGGTGTACGAGGCCATAAAGGACAGTAGATTATTGTACCTCTCTGCCCCAATAATAAAGCTACCCAGCAGGAGAGATAGGGGACACTATTGTAAGTTCGACGGCACTCATGGCCATATCACTGCAGAATGCAGAGATCTCAAGACCCAGGTCGAGGATTTGGTGAGAAATCGCTACTTAGACGAGTTTATCGATGGGGCTTTCCCGATGGTGGCTTCGACATGTGAAGGGGAGCAGAGTGATAGAAGCTTAAGGCGCGAGCAGCCTAATAAAAGGGTGATAGCTGGGGGCCCAACATTGGCCGAAGATTCCAACAGATCGAGGAAGAACTATGCTAGATACGTCATCATTAGCAAGGTTGTATTCTTCAACACCCCGGCAGTAAAATGAGCAAGGGTCAGACAAGTGCCGATCATGTGGACTGATGAGGATGAAGAATTTTATACCCCCACGAGGATGCCCTAGTCATCAAGGCCACTATTGCGAGCAAGAAGTTTGATCGAATACTGGTTGACACGGGGAGCTTAGTCGATGTGTTGTTCAAATCATCTCTGGAGGAGATAGGAATAGCAGACTTGAAGCTGGAATACACCAATACCTCATTGAAGGGGTTTGGAGGAGGAAAGTTAGTCCCTCTGGGAGTAGTCGAGCTACTTATCACGATTGAGAGCTCCCCGACAGAAAAGACGATGATGCTGAACTTCGTGGTGGTGGATGAGGAATGTCCTTACTAGATGATTTTAGGCTGGCCATTTCTGAGGATGAGCAAAGCAGTGCTGTCCAACCATTATCTAGCCCTCAAGTACCGTGTGAATGAGGTTGTTGGAGTAGTATGAGGAGACCAGAGAATAGCACGAAGCTGCTACTCCTTGGCTGCAAGGGAAGCAATGCAGATAACATCCCTTGATACCCGGGTGGAGAACAAGAAGGGCAGACAAGAACCTGTCAAGGAGCTAGAGACAGTAAGACTAGGACTAGAGAATCCGGGGGAAAACGATCAGAATCCGATCGAGGCTTAGGGAAGAGTAGAAATAGGAGTTGGTGCAATGCTTACGGGCTCATACAGATGTGTTTGCTTGGACACATGAAGACATGCTAGGGATTGATCCTGAGGTCGCATGTCATAGGTTGGCAATAAATGGGGCTAAATCAATAAGGCAGAAAAGGAAGTGCTTCAACTAGGAGAGGTATAAGGCAATAAATGACGAGGTGGAGAAGCTCTTGAAAGCAGGGTTTATCTGGGAAGTCAACTATCTCGAGTGGATATCGAACGTGGTGTTGGTAAAGAAGGCTAATGGCAAGTGGAGGATGTGTGTGGATTTCATGGATTTGAACAAGGCATGCCCGAAAGACAGCTTTCCCTTACCAAAGATCGACCAGCTTGTAGACTCAACAGCTGGACATAGCCTGCTTAGCTTCATGGACGCATTCTCGGGATACAACTAAATCCCCATGTTCGAGCATGACGAAGAGCACAACGTTTATCACTAACCAGGGTCTGTTCTGTTATAGAGTAATGCCATTTAGCCTGAAAAATGCAGGGGCCACATATCAGAGATTGGTGAACAAAATCTTCAAGCCGTTGATTGGGAGAACAATGGAGGTGTACGTGGACGATATGATAACTAAGTCCAAGATCCCAAGAGAACATGTGGAGCACCTCGATGAGACATTCTCACTTTTGAGAAAGTATAAGATGAAGCTCAACCCAGAAAAATGTGCTTTTGGGGTCGAGTCGGGGAAATTCCTTGGATTCATGGTGAGGCACAGAGGGATCGAGGCGAATCCCGAGAAGATCCAGTCAAATGAAGTCTCCTCGTAACCTGAAGGAGATGCAGAGCCTTACGGGAGGCTGGCGGCATTGAGCCGATTCATATTTAAGGCTACAGATAAGTGTCAGCCCTTTTTTCAAGTGATAAGAAAGGGGAAGAAAATAGAATGGACCCAAGAATGCGAAGAGACTTTTCAGAGCTTGAAGCAATACTTGCAACAAGCACCCCTGCTATCCACACCAAGAGATGGGACAAGTTATCGTTGTATTTGGCAGTATCAGATCATACAACAAGCTTTGTTTTAGTAAGAGAGGAAGATGGGGTTTAGTATCCGATATACTACACCAGTAAGGCCCTGCTTAACGCTGAGACCCGATATCCATCATTGGAGAAGTGGGCACTCGCTCTTGTGGTCGCTGCTCGGAAGCTGAGACCGTACTTTCAAGCGTTCCCTGTCTCGATGGTAACATACCAGTTGTTGCGTCAAACTTTACATAGGCTAGATTCCTTTGGTTGGCTCGTGAAGCGGGCTATAGAGCTGAGCGAGTTCGACATTGATTACAAACCCCGAGTAACGATTAAGGCGCAAGCAATGGTTGATTTTGTAGCAGAGTTTGCAGAGCCTGAAATATGTTCGGACCAGCTGAATAATGCTACAGACAACGGTGAAGCTCAAGTATGGTAGATGTCTGTAGATGGTTCATCGGGGGAGCAGGGATTAGGAGCCAGAATCGTCTTGGAAAGACCAGGTGAAGTTATAATTTACAGCCACAAATAATCAGGCAGAGTATGAAGCCTTGATAGCAGGGTTGGAATTGGCTAAGGCCGTGAAAGCAGATAAAGTAAAGATCAGAACTGATTCCCAGCTGGTAGCAAATCATGTCAGTGAAAGGTTTCAACCTAGAGAGGAGAAGATGGAGCAGTATCTGAAGATTGTTAGGCAAATGATGGGGAAATTTGAAGTAGTAGAGGTGATACAGATATCCAAGGAGCAAAACAGCCGAGCAGACATTTAGGCCTGGATAGTAGCAGTGGCAGACCCAAAAATGCTAAAGTCAATCCCTCTGGAGGTGAAGACCAACCCGAGCATCGAGCAGAACCTGGAGGTGCTGAGGATAGAAAATGAATGCTCGTGGATAGACCCGATAGTTTCATACCTTAGAAACGAGATATTACCACCAGATAAGCTACATGCTCGGAAGATTAGAGCCCAGGGCTCAAGGTACACGATGATTGATGGGGTATTGTATCGGCGAGGGTACACACTGCCATTCCTTCGGTGTTTAGATGAGGACGACGCGGACTATGTATTGAGAGAAGTACACGAAGGGATTTGTAGAAACCACTCTGGTGGGAGATCCCTAGCCTACAAGGTTCTAAGGCAAGGATATTTTTGGCCGACAATGCATCAGGATGCGCAGGAGAAAACCAGGAGCTGCATAAGTTGCCAACGTTTTGCAAGCTTCTCCAACCAACCACCAAAGAAGCTCACTTCTATGGCATCCCCTTGGCCGTTTGCTCGGTGGGGAATTGATCTGATCAGCCCGTTGCCAAAAGGACGAAGAGCGGCAATACATGCAATAGTCGCGATTGACTACTTTACGAAGTGGATAGAAGTAGAAGCGCTTAGCAGCATCACAGAGAAGAAGACAACAGACTTCGTGTGGAGAAACTTGGTCTGTCGGTACGAGATCCCTTATGCCTTGGTGATGGATAATGGCAGGCAGTTTGATAATCACAGTTTCAGGGATTTCTGCCAGAACCTCGGGATAGCGTTGAAGTACTGCTTGCCTGTTCACCCACAGTCCAATGGACAAGTACAGGCAGCCAACAAGACGATCAAGAGGCTTTTAAAAACCAGGCTTAGAGCAAAGAAGGGAGCTTGGGTTGATGAGTTATCAGGTGTGCTATGGGTGTATAAGACAACCTATAAGACAGTAACTGAGGAAACTCCAGTTGCCTTGGCTTTCGGATATGAAGCGGTTGTACCAGTCAAGATAGGAATAACCACTCACCGAACAGAGTATTTCGACGAGCAAGAGAATAACAACCAGATGTGCTTGAATCTGGATTTGCTAACCGAGAAGAGGGAGCAAGCATCGAGGCGGTCAGCTATTTACTAGCATAGGGTTGCTCGGTATTACAACCAGAAGGTGAATATGCGGCAATTCAAGGTCAGAGATTGGGTGTTGGATAGTGAATCAGAATACGAAAGATTCAGCCCAGGGAGTACTCGAACCAAACTAGGAGGGGCCATATAGGGTCAAGCAGCTAGTCGGACCTGGAGCTTACAAGCTGGTTCGCACAGATGACCACGAGGTGAAGCACCCATAGAACGCAGCACATCTCAGGAAATATTTCCAGTAAGACTTGTTAGCCTTTCAAAGATATTTCTATTCGTACTCGTTGTTTTATTTTATATTTACTCTATTTCAAAGCAATTTCATGTAAGCCAAGTACAATGAGAAATGAATGAATGAGGAATTTCGGTCTACATACTATTGAAGAATTTACTAAGGCATGCAAAGGCTCACCAAGTCTCAAAGTCTGTTTATGGCGAGATCCGAAGCCAAGCATGCCAGGATCTGCTCGACCAGGCGAAGGTGAGCAGACTCCTAAGCATCGAAAATTTTTACTAAGGCATGCAAAGGCTCACCAAGTCTCAAAGCCCGTCTATGGCGAGACTAGAAGCCAAGCGTGCCAGAATCTACTTGACCAAGCGTAGGCAAGCAGAATCCTAAGCATCTAAGATTTTACTAAGGCATGCAAAGGCTCTCCAAGTTTCAAAGCCTATTTATGACGAGACCAGAAACCAAGCGTGCTAGGATCTGCTCTACCAAGCGAAGGCGAGCAGACTCCCAAACATCAAGGAATTTGCTAAGGCCAGCAAAGGCTCACCAAGTCTCAAAGCCTGTTTATAGCGAGACTAGAAGCCAAGCACTCTAGGATCTGCTCGACCAAGTAAAAGCGAGTTTTCACTAAGGCGTGAGAAAGCAAATCACAATATTCAAAAGGCAGTCACAATGTTAAAAACTTTTCTAAGGCATGAATATTCTACAGCTCATAATTCCAAAATGGGAAGGCAAGAAATAACATATTTTATTAAGCTTATGATAAGCTGCAAAGTTGCTACATATAGTATTCAAAAAGTGATTACAACATAAGTAAAAGTTTAAGAAGAGGGCGGGTCAGCGAGTCGAGCAGCCTCAATGGGCTATTCCACATCAGGTGCAGGAAGAGTATCACCAGTTGCGTCTGGAGGGTGCTCACCTCACCAACATCAGCAGGGACAACACGAGGAGGAGAGTTTTCCTCCTCAACCACAATTGGTTCCACCTCTTCGACGTTCTCTTTCGCCGCCTCCTCGTCCATGTATTGAGTAACACCAGCTGCAAGGTCCTCCATTTTCAGATTTGGGTGTTGCTTTCTAAGGACGGCCATGATTCAGCGATAAGAGTGTCGAAGCCCTTGGTCATACTGATTGTCAGCTTCTTTCTTCAAGTTCTCAACCTAGACTCGATGGGAATCACGGAGAGATTTGAGCTGAGCCTCATACAAAGCCTTCTACTTTTGTAGATCTTCCTGTACCTTAGTCAGTTCTTCCTCGAGAGTAATGGCTTTTGCTTGAGCAACAGATTCTTGCTCTTGCAGATTCAGATTCTCAAGGTTCAAATCTCCTACTTTTTCTCGGCAGCATCGGCTCTGGTCTCCGCCGATTTAAGGTCCTCTTTCATCTTTCAGTCATAACGGCCAATGCAGCTGAGATAGAAGGCGCGGAATTGTATGGAACTCACCAGATCAGCCAGGGTGCAGCCGTTAAACTCCTCTAAATCCTTCTTGCTCATGAGTTTGGAGAGCTCGTTCATATAGGAGACTAAATGATCTGCTACGCGGGGTTTTGGCCCAACGAGAGGAGAGGAGGAAGCAAGATCGGTGGCTGCTCTGCTAGTCTCTCCGACTTGGGTAGGAGGAGGCAATAAGGTCTTTAGGGGAGGAGCATGCTTCACAATGTTTGCTCGCTTCGTAGCGAGAGCCTTCTTATCCTTGCCCTTCTTGGTAGGTGGAGGACGAGCACGTTTTCTAGTCAGAGCTCCAATCACAGCATCCTCCATCTTGTGGCTAGTGGGCACCAAACCAAATTCGACCAAGTTTTGGATAGTCAACAGCTCTCGATAGGAGCAAAAATTAGCCAGTACAGCCTCGACTCGCTTGAGCTGGTCAGAATCAAGTGGGAAGTGAACACCTCAAGAACCTGCAATGTGAACAGACATCTTGTTAGAGTCAAACCAATAAAAGTAAGAACAACTATGAAGACAAGGCATCTAAAGTGAGCAGGCAACCTGGGACCACGAAACGGGATGGGACGCGATAGTCCTTCCCATCAATTTGTGCAATTTGACCCCAGGGACCCCCGGCAAAAAGAAACTTTCTCTTCCAAGTCCCACCACCCCCAGTGGGAAGGTCAGTTATTGGTTTCCTACTCTTGGTGCTAGATTGGAAGTAGTACCAGCCGGCATCTTTGGGACTGCTCTTCAACTGATACAGATGCTTTACCTCCTCAACTGTTGGCTCATTTTGACAACATCTGTCCCACAGAATGAATAGACCAGAGAGCACTCTCCATCCGTTGGGGTTCAGCTGACCAGGTGATAAGTTCAACCCGTTAAGTATTCGGGGAAAGTAAGGTTGTAGGGGGCACCTCAACCCATACTTAAAGCTCTCCAGAAACAAGGTGACATACCCCTTCGGAGGCCGACTAGGAGTATCTTTCTTTCTCAGGATCCAAAGAGGTATGTCACCGAGGATCCCATACTTATCCCGGAGGATAGTGAGCTCGTCTATTGGGGTTGTGCACATGATAAGGTCGATGGCGTAATTTTGTGATAAAGCTCTACCCCCTACTGTGCTCCTCATTTCTGGTCGCGATGTTTCTGGTATGGGCATCTCACCAGAATTAACTCTCTGGTCCTCGCTCAGGGTTTTTGACGAGCTAGATGGTCCCACATCACCACTATTTCAGCTCGAGGAAGTTATTTTCGGGGACATTCTCCTAGCTCTAGTCTCAATATCAAATCTAATGGGTTCTAAGGGGATCCTGGGGTCAAAGGCGGCATCGGCGAGCAGACTAGGTAGGAAGTCTAACTCGTCGTCATCAATCTCTATGGTGATTTTCTCTTTACCTTTTGACATTTCCTAAACTATAACCCAAACACCACCACCAACTAGTACCCAAGTAAAATAGAGATAAAAAAAATATCTACAATTATCTAAGACCGAAGAAATAGAGGTAATACCTAAAGAAACGGCTGACGGAGAGAAAGGCTCAGTCGGAGAGAGTGGCTCAGTCGGAGGGAGACAAAGATGGAAGCTTTTTGCCAAAACTCGTTCGTCGGAGAAACAAAAGGGAAGTAAACGATGGGTTTTCGTTTGAGGGGTTTTTGAGTTTTCTTAATGAGGAATGACTCTAGGGTTGCCAGCATTTAACGGCACCAGATCCCGAGGGTTTTGTGACTCTTGGTTTCAAATTCAAACGAAGGGGTAGATATCTGCCACGTCACCTCATCCGTTATTAAATGTGACACGACTCTTGGCAGCCTTTTCCCGCCCTACGCAAGTTAGAATCGTTGAGTTTCTCCTGTCGGCTCACTACGTTACCCAACATCAGAAACTGGGGGACCGGTGTTTAGGGGTATACTTCGACGAGACCAGCCATGACGAGCAAGAGCTTGGTAGCAGGATATGCTTCGGCAAAGACTGGCAGAGAAGACAGAACCTAGCAGCAGGGGAGCAGGAGGAGGAACATTCTACTCCCGCTCGAGCACACCATCCGCGGAACCAATTCACTGGTGGAAGCATAAAGCCATTTCTTGCTGAGGATTGCGTCGAGGAGACCCGATCAACGACAGTTGGTGAGACGTGTCCACCAACCCGAGAGTCAGGGCACGAAGGCCACGCAACCGCCCACGACTACGGAAGTGGAGTGTCCATCTCTGAGAGGGGGGAATAACGGGCTCAAATCGAGGGGCGGTCTAAATCCAGAGGAGGCCTTTAAAAAGATAGCCAACGAAGGTAAAATGGTTAGATTTTTTGCCATTTTAAGAGAGAAAAAGAAAAGCTTTAAGAAAACTGAGATTAAAGAAAAAAGGCTATTAAATTTACGGCCAACATTCCCAAAACCTTCATATCTGACTTGAGCGTCGAAGGTTTTACGCCGGGAAAACAACCGGCGCACTCTGACTTGTTTCTTTGAATGCAGGGAAACTGAGAAAAGGAATCGTACGAGGAGAGAACCTGATCGCGGTAGAGTTGATCGAGCAGAGATCCTTGTCGTATAACGAGCAACCAGAATTTTGCATCAACAAATTTTTATCCTCAATTAAAATATAAGACCATAAGCCGAGTAAGGGCCTTTTAATAAGTTATGAGTTGATCTTTTGATATGATCAGATATTGTGTATCAAAAAGATATTCCATTCATTCAAATAAAAGTTACACTCAAAACAATTTACTTTAATAATAAAATGTTAAATTAATAGTGACTTTTGATTTCCTATCAACTACATTCAATTAGTAACACTATGATGTTGTGTTTACTTTTTGTATAATTGCAAATATTTTGACAACATTGTCAAAACAATAACTAAGTATATATAGTAGCCCTTGTCATTATAGATAATGAGAAACATCGATTTGGGTACTGTTGTTGCGAAGAAATAATTCTTAAAAATTATCGATACACTTGAATGAGGAGAAATATTTTATATAGGTTGAGTGCATGATCAGTAAAAGTCCGTTGTTATTTAGACAAATTAAGTGAGTCAATTAAGTGGGTCTTTTTCAAATGATACGCTGCACATGTAATTTTTTCTCTTGAATAAGATGATACAAGTTGATAGACGCCATTTAAGACTCGTCCTGTTGTCTGATGCATTGATGTAATCAATTAAAGTTTATTTTCTAATCATCAGAAGTGTGCTTAGAATTTTGCATGCAAAGTACTTCACAAGACTAACTAAAATAGAACAAGATAAAAATATAGGTCGAGTGCATGATCAGTAAAAGTCCGCTGTTATTTGGACAAATTAAGTGAGTGGGTCTTTTTGATATGATGCGCTGCACATGTAATTTTTTCACATAAATAAGATTATCCAAGTTGATAGGCGCCATTTAAGACTCGTCTTGTTGTCCAATGCATTGACGTAATCAATTAATCATGTGTTTATTTTATGAGAATTAGAATGTAGTGGAATAAAAATGGATTTTTTATTAATATTATTATTATTAACAATAAAAATAATGATAAAAATAATTAATTTATCATTATTAACATTTATTATTATTTATTTTATTTTATTATTAATTATTTTTTAGTTACTGATTTTTATTAATATTATTATTAACATTTATTATTATTATTAAAATTTTAATTTTATATAACTTTATTATTTTAGTTGTTATTAATTATTGTTATTATTATTTTTAATAAAAAATAATGATGAATGTTAATAATGATAATATTTAATAAAAATAATAATAACAATAATTAAAAATAACTAAAATAATAAAGTTATATAAAATTTAGTAATTAATAATGAAATTAATAATAATAATAATAACAACAATAAGGATAATATTGGTTAATAATGATAAATTAATTATTTTATATTAATTATTAATTTTATTGTTAATAATGATAATATTAATGAAAATAATAATTAATAATAATAAAATATTAATAAAATTTAATAATAATTATTATTATTAATGATATTTAAAATAATAAAATTATTTGTAATTTGAACAAGGGTAATTTAGGAAATATAAAAAAATTAGAAGGATAGAAAAGTAAATTTATGTTTCATTCTCATTCCCACATTTTCATTCCCAACCCTTCCATGGGAATGAGATTTCTATTCCTTATATCCCAAATTATGTGGGACCCACATATTTTATTCTCATTCTCAAATTACATTTTGCCAAGTAAACATAGGTTTCATTCTCATTCCCCAAACCCACAAGTAAACACACCATAAAAGTTTTTTTTTCTAATTATTAGAAGTGTGCTTAGAATTTTGCATGCAAAGTACTTCACAAGACTAAATAAAATGGAACTTGATAAAAATATTCTTCACAAAGAATTGAAAAAATTAGAGGATTAGGTGGCGCCCTGTGCAAATAATACGCGCGCGCGCGCGCACACACACACACACACACACACACACACACACACATATATATGCGTGCGTGTGAGGATATCCTCATTTTAATAAAATAAGGATGCCGCTAGCCAAAAAAAGAAGAACACTTTTCAAATTACTGAAATCTATAATTTTTTTTTGTGTTTTATATACAAAATAAGGATGTCTTCACTAGATATATGTCTTTGTGTGTGTATATATACATATCTATCTTTGAGGGTGTGTTACCAACTCAGGTTTTATTTGGCATATTTGAGCCTATCCAAGATGATTGCATCATATGGGAGGGGGAATGGATATTGAAATAGTGGTTTCACATGAAATTGAGAATAATGAATAAGGGTCTATTTGAGACTGTTTTTGGGAGACTTAAAAGTGATTTTAAAAAACTAAAAATTGATTTTGGTGCTTGGTAATTTTTTTAAAAAAATCACATTTGCTAAAATCACTCTATCCTACAACATATTTTGAAATGTAAGGAAGGAATAGCTTTCAAAATCTGATTTTGAGAATCACTTTTGTACTTAATACAATTCTATATATATCCTCATATATATTATGAAATCCAAAATTCTCCTTATTAATTAGGAAGTAAAATCACTAATTTTAAAGAGATTATTATTATTTCTAATTATATTGAGGTAACAAAATAAAAATAAAATTAAAAGTATAACATACTTATTTTAGTTATCAATATTATATATATATATATATATACATACATATTTATAAATGTGTAAATAAATTTTATTTAACATTATATCCAATTTAGTCATTTATGTTTGTATAATAATTCAACAGTAAAATTTATCAAATACATACGATTACTTTTAAAACTCGCAGTATTTTGAAAAGTAGATTTTACCATGTTTACTTAATTCTCTTCATAGTAGATTATTTCTATAATATAGTTAACAAAAATTAGTTACAATATCACTAAACTAGCCCTTAGGGCCAGTTTGGACATAGTATTAAATAAACTTTATCTAAACATTTATAAACATATATGTAAATTATTTTTATTTTGTATGTATAATAATTGATAACTAAAATAAATATTTTCTATTATTATTTATTTATTTTTTTATCTCAATATAATTAGTAATAATAACAATCTATTTACATTTATTGATTTTATTTCCTAATTAATAAGGATAATCTTGGACTTTTATAATATATGAGGATATAAATAGAATTATAATAAGTATAAAATTGATTCTCAAAATTAAAATTTGAAAAGCGACAATTTTCCTACTTTTTAAAATTTGTTGAAAAATAGGGTGATTTTACCAAAAGTGATTTCTAAAAAAATTTACCAAATACCAAAACTATCTTTATCTTTTTAAAATAACTTTTGACCTTCCAAAAGCAATACCAAATGAGTCCTTAATCTTCTATTTTATTCATGCATTTGAACATAATTACAATCTAATGCTTGTTTTATCATTTTAAGTAACAAGATAAATCAAATCTGATCTCACCTTATTTTACTAGCATTTGGGATATTAACAGTTTACCACTTAATATTTTTTGACATATCACTTTATCACCAAAGCTTTCTTATAATATTTTTCCTACTTAATGTTTCAAATTTTATTATTTTGTCACCAAAGTTTTAACTCAAGAGTAAATTGCTGATGTCAAAGAGATATTTTAGAAATTACTGTTCATTCAATATTTTAGGAATTTTACAAATATAATATTTTACAATTTTATTAATTAATTATTTTAAATATTAAATAATCGATTAATAAATGCATTATTTCTTGTATATAATTAATTTTTTAAAATTTAGTGGGTTAAATAACAATTACATAGTTTAAGATTTAAAATGGAATTTTGCTATAATTTTGGTTAAAACATTTGTTATTTTAAAAGTTTAGTTTTAAATGATAAAAATTGAGATATTAAATAAGAAAAGTAATTATTATAAAACGTGAACAATAAAGTAATATATTAAAAAAAATTAAGTCATTAAATCATAATTTACCTTACTTTTTTTTATCTGCACTATTAATTTTTTTTTTTGTAATCATTGCTCTAGTTGAAGGCTAAAGCTACAATGCCATGTTGGGCATTGAACGCCCGGCATTGTGCTTGCTTGTGAATGCAATTGTTGGATTCAAGTAAAATAAATCTCGACTAGCTCACATTGAAAAGAAATTAAAAAAAAGGAAAAAATGGGTAACCTATTAAGCTGGTTCATTAACTTTGAAAAACTAAATTTTCTCTCTCACCCGCTCAAATCCCAATCTTTCGAACCTTTCTCTAAACTCATAAATTTCACTGCAATGTCCATCTTCGTTTTGCTTTGTAGTCACACAAAATTGAATCCACCGTCTTGCTCGAAGTAAACAACAAGTGGAATCTATTAAGCGGTTGTTGTCATTTGATTGACACTAAAAAATGTGTATTTCATAAGTCTAAAATTATCAATTTTTCACGTACAATATTGGTTAATACGCTCATTATTCATAAATTATCTTAACATTTCCTAATAAATTTTTATGTTAAAATTAATTTGCAGTGTGTTAATTTTTATATTATAAATATTCCAGGAGTAAAGAGGGAATTGGAACTAAAAGCAGGAACAAAGAAAAATTTGAGGAGATGTAATAAAAAAAGATAAACAAAAGAGAGAGTGAAATATGACACTTTGCCACCTGACTATTTCACGTTCTTAGGTGAATAGATAAATAATAATAAAAAAGGAAGATGACAATTTTAGTGGCTTATAAAAGGGGGCATAGAGAAGAGAAAAGAGGAAGTGGAGATTGAGGCTTGGGTAATTTTCAAGGACCTCCCTTGAGATTTAGCGTATTAATACTTAAAAAGAATGCATCTACGTAATTATAAGCACCTCCTTTGTCGTTAGTATTCAAATATATATGGCATCAATATATAAGGGTAAATGTGTAAAACCATATTTAAAACTCAAAAGAATTGAAAAGTGAAGCCTTATGTTTCTTGATGTCTGAGAAATATGTAGGAGTTCACTCTATTATCCAGTGCTCGATAATAAACACTGGACAAAAGCAAACAAAAAATTTCATAAAATGAATATTGCAATTAGCTTTCTCTTTCACGTAAACAACACCCAACACCATTTTCATCTTCGTAGCTGTGAAGAAGCAGCTTCATTTGGCCAAAGCTTTGTCAAGATTAAAAAGGATTTTAGCACCAACAGTGAATAAGATGAGTTCTGGTGGTGGCCCAAGTGCAAAACGAAGTAAGTACCCCGGCGGCGAACAGCTTCAGTCGTGACTAGAATTAGTGTGAAAAAGAGGTAATCCTCTTTTATTACATTTCAAAGATGTAAATCATATGCAATAGATGATTTTATCGATTTTGTGTTAATAAAAATAAGAATGGGTTTTTCATTTTTTTGAAAGTTTTTGAATGCATGTTGATTTCAACAGCTATAGTTTCTGAATTTCTTCATTTTCAACTAATTAGAGCATGTAATGGTTTCTTCGTATTTTGATTTTTTTTATGCATGTTTATTTTCGTACAAGTAATATCTATATTTCCTTCAACTTGAGATAATCAGAGCATGCAATGGTTTCTTATTATCTTTATTTTGAGCAAAGCACAACCTTCGTTCTTATGTAATTTGATTGAAAAGTGGGTTTATCATTGTCATTAAGTTGTTGTGCACTGAACATTGTGAGGTGCAGCTGTTTTAAGGAATGAGAAAATTTTAAACTTTTATACGATCTCTTAAGAAGCTAAAAAACAAATATGTATTTTTTTAGTAACGTGAACTAATACATGCTATCGTATGTGTATGTATTGTTGGGAAAGATGGTGTTTTCACAAGCATATGTTTTCATTTATAATAAGTTTAACTGCCGTTGAAGTCATATTAAGTTTGTTGTTGATTTTGCTAACACATAAACAATTAGTTGCAGCACTAATACTTGAATTTATGCATGTGCACAAGATAGTTAATGTAAGTATCAATTGTTGATTTGTTAGTGTATTGAATGCATTGACATTCAATGTGAAAGCTTAAAATAAATAAGAAAATGAAAGGGTAGATGTCCCTATTTAATGATTTTTACCATTCATAAACTATAACAAAATGTCAGCGGTATGACATGTATCAAATGCTACCAGATTCTTATTATTAGTATAGTAAAAATGCCACAATTTTTTTTATACATTATTGTATCTTTATACTGCTTAAAATTACATTGTTGGTAGCATTTAAACCTAAGTATGATATTTTTTTTATAATGTAATAGTGTTGTCATCATTATTTTAAAGAAATATTCAATTTGTTAGATGTTTATATTAATCATTTATGAAAACTAACAATTTGCTTTCTAAAATAAAAGTCTATACTCCAGCTCATTTTCTCAAATTTATGAAAGCTCCAGAACAATAATACTTTCTTACAATTAGCTGAATACCTTACTTATCTCACTTAATTATTGTAATTACCTTCCATCAACAATGAGTAATAAGCATAATAGACATAGAATACAATAGTCAATCAAACAAGAATATAACGAGATAAAAACAAGAGAATAAGAAATAAGAGTGAGATCCGTTTGACGTTCTTCCGAATCCTTTGTTGCAATCGCCAACTCTCTTTCTTGATCTTTATTTTCTCTTGTTCTATTTCTCTATTTTTTTCTCTAATGACGGCCCCCATTTTCTTTGTATTTGTGCTCTTTTTATAGCTTAGAATTAAGGCGACCGGAGGCTTAAGGCGTGCATACTCTAGTTTAGAAAACTCTAGATCACTATCTTCCAAGTATCTCGCATGAAATCTTCTCTATCGTTGCTCTAGGATTGCTACAGCAATAGTGCTACAACATTGGCTTTAACATCTACATTGTTCTAAACTTGTTTTAATTCTTCTCTAACCAAGTTCTTTCCTTATCTTTATAAGCCCATTGTAGTTGTATTCCTTCTTTGAAATTTGAGCTTCCGATCACCTACAATTATGCATATGATCTAAGTACACAATTTATTCTAAATCAAACAAAACTTATTAAAAGTAAATGAAAATGGATGTTTACATAAAACATTACTAAAATACAATAAAGACATGTTATTTACTCTAAGTAATTAAGATATAAGTCTAAAAGCACCACAATAACTCTCATTTCATTGAGTTATCAGAGGCTTCAAATATGATTTGAAAACTGATTCTACACGCAGGATGCATTAAAAAAAGCTAAAGAAGATGAGTTACTCTTGGCCCATGTTCATTATCAAAACAGAGTTAGACGTAGGACCTGTTTTGTTGAAGAATAATGATAATGAAGAGAGTCCACCTAACCAGTTCCCCGTTGCACAAGATCATGAACTAGATTGGTTTGATTTGGGGTAAATGTTGAAATCATTGTTGGTACTAGATGTTCTAGTGTTACTGTTGTAGTGCTTGAAGGAAATAAATAGGATAGGAACATTGCTGGTGAGTTTGTTAATGCCGATAATAAAATAATTGTTCCTAATCAAGAAAATAATGCAGATGATTTAGAATATGATATAAGTAAAGATGAGTTTAAATTTGACAATGAAGATGAGTGGGATGCTAGATTGGATGGCTATGAATCTAGTGATGATAATGGGTGATAACTTTATGAAATGAGAATTATCATGACACTTTTAGATTTAAATCAATACTACTTAGAGAGTAAATGATGTGTTTTCATTGCATTTTTTGTTATATTTTGTATAATCATTCATCTTAGTTTATTTTTCATAAATTTTGTTTGATTTAGAATATATTGTGTGCTTAAATCATATGCATAATTGTAGGTGATCGGAAGCTCAAATTTCAAGGGAGGAATGCTAATGTAATAGGCTTGCAAAAGATAGAAAAGAACTTAGCTACAGAAGAATTGAAACAAATCTGGAATAGTACAGTTGCTATAGACGTTGTTATGGCAATCGTTACTGTAACAACCATTGCCATTATTGTAGCAATCTTAGAACAACGACAGAGAAAATTTTGTAGAATATTGCGATCTGCAGTTTCCTAATCTGGAAGATACGCAACATAGGTTTCTGTTTACCCTAATTTTCAACTATAAAAAGAGCACGCATCATAAGGAATGGGGGAAGCCGTCACCTAAGGAGAAAAACACAAAGAAACGAAAGAAAAACATAATTTAATAGAGAGATTAAGTGCTGCACAAGAGGAGAATTTACAGAAATCAATTGGGAGCTCGGTCCTTTTTATTCTTTTCTTTTTTTATTTTCAATTTATTCATGGAGATGTGTTTCATAACCAAAACTTTGTTTTTTATTTTTCTTTTGCAAATTATGAATTAAATTTATTTGTGGTTGAGTGATAAATATTCTGATGGTTTATTGAATGAATATATGTGTTGCTGCATGTTTGCTATAACATTTTATTTTGATAGTATTTATTTCTATTCATTATTTCGGTTGATCACTCATTTAATGATAGTAGCCAAGAAAAGGCCACAAAAGGATCTATCTTAGTGGAACATACCAAAGCAATAATTGGTTTTAGATTGGGTTTCCTGGATTGAGTTTCACTTCAGTCCAAAAAGGTCATGTTTGACATAAGATTAGTGATGAACTAGATATAGGGATTCACTTTATAGGATAATTAGAACATAAGCGTGTAATGTTATATCTAATGTTAGCATAACAACTGATCAATGTTAGGTTGCATTTAGATATAAGATATCCAACATACAACAGTTAAGGATACATAAAGATTCTGCCCAGTGCTACATCAGATGAAGAACGGGATCTTTTTTTTTAATTCTTATTCTTGTGTAGCAATCGAGCAAAACATTAGAAAAATAGTCAAAACTATTAAGAGAATTTATTTATTTAACTACTCTATATTCCCATTGGTTTTATCCTTGAGTTAGACGTGATAATTTATTTTGTTGCTTTTTATTTATTGTGTTTTTAGTTTAATTAGTATATTAGTTTCATAAATTTTTTATTTTAATTTAAAACAAAATTTGCACTGTAAAGATTGTTGTGGCAAAATTTGATAACATCAATCCATGTGGAGATGATCTTATATACTCATCATTATATTACTTATTTTGTACACTTGCGCATTGACACCAATTGCATTAGAATTCACCCAACAGTGGGCCATCTTCAGATGATGAAGATGAAAATGTTCAAGCTACTGCTTGCAGATATGACGCAAATTTCAGGTGATTTTGAGTTCACCCCTGATGGTGATAACATTGTGCTTAGGATTAAATAGTTGTTCAAGACAGTTTATAAATTTCAAAATGTTGTCAAAGTGTTCGCAATAAAGAATGGTTTCAAACTTAAAAGGGTAAAGAATGAGAAGAGTATGCTAACATTGAAGTGCTCCGCTCCAGGATGCACTTGGAGAATACATGTGAGTCCAAATTGGAACCAAAAACATTTTGAAATTAAGACTCATATGCCTGAACATACCTATAAAAAAAAAGAACTATAAAGCAAATTCAATATGGATTACAACCATATTCTTACATTTGTTCAAAGGCAACACACAACTCCCTATTGATGTGCTAAGGTCAGAATTATTTAGAAATTACAGTATAAAATGCTATAATCAGAGGTTGTACAAAGCAAAGAACAAAGCCTTAGAGCTTCTTGGTTAAGACCACAAGGCCAGTTTCATAAATCTATTAGGTACATGCATGCAATCTTAGCCTCAAATCTTGGTTTGATAGTATCATTAGAAAATGATTGGCTTAGTGGTGGGGTGAATCCTCACTTTAAAAATTTTTTTATGTTCTTTGATGCATGTAGAAGGGGGCTTTTTTAAGGTTATAGACAATTCCTAGGTGTAGATGGTTGTCACTTAAAGGGTTTATACAAGAGATTGTCGATTGTTAGCATAGATGCCAACTATGGCATATATCCACTGGCCATGTGTGTGGTAGAAATTGAAAACACTAACAGTTGGTTTTATTTTATAAAGAAACTATATGATTGATAGGTTGTAATCATGGTGAAGGTTTGTGCTTCATGAGTAATAAACAAAAAGGTATACTGAATGCACTTGGTAGGGTTTTTCCTAGAGCTATGCAAAGATACTATTGTAGGCAAATATATGAAAACTTTAAGCTGAAATTTCCAGGAATCTTGCTTGGAAAGGAATTTTGGGTAGCATATAGAAGCGAAAACCAAGTTGAGTTCTGTTGGGAAAATATACTATTTAAAAGCATATGTGTTTATTTAATTATAATAAATATTTTTCTGATTAATAAAATAAACGAGGTATGTTATTCAAGTATCTTAGTTGCATTAATATTTTGAGTAAAGTCTATTTAATCATATTATATGTATTTATGTGATCATCATGTGGATTCACAGAAGACATAAACATACAAGTTATCTTATAATTAAATAAATTAAGCTCGCAGTTGATAAATAAAGTTGGGTACTTTCTTTAGGTATAGACTGTAATAAATTCATTGAATGATTTGTTTTAATCATGGACGATATTATTGATATAGTACAACTACATTGAACATGATCACATATGAGATTTAATTAACTCTGTAATAACTATTAGACTTATTAAATCTCATAGGTATTAATTTTACTTAATCTTAATCTTGAGTTAGTTATAATTTCATTATTGTAATTGTTATTCCATTTGAATTACCAATGAGTATGACACACACTTATAGTCAAGATTACCCAGTATCTTGGTGGGAACAATTATCAGTATTGAAGTTATAGATTAACAATATAGAATTTATACAACACATCTATCGATTGATTTTCGGCACTTCATCGTAGAGTTCCCTGGCCAAAGTATGTCAACATATTTAGTATGTTGAAAATGATCATTAGAGAAAACCAGTAAGTATCAAGGAACAAGATGTAATGAAATTGATTGGATAGTTGAGATATCGATTTAATTAATGATGTGGTACAAAGGATTATGCAGTTAAGAGATCAATATGGCTTAGGACAAATTATTATTTCAGCATACAATTATGGAGGTCAATTCCAATCTTATAGTGTAGTAGAGTTGGAAATAAATGATTAGACTCGTTCATTTATAGGCTTAATTATTGTAGCCACTATTATGTTCCTAAATGATCCCTGGGTTAGCTCATTTAATTGACTGCACCACTACCGAACCTAAAAACAAGAAAGCTAGCATATTAGTGATAAACATAATTATAATATTTGTGAAGACCTTATGTGTTATATTCATGTGCAAATAGGGTCTTGTGTTATTTTACAAGTTGGAGCCCAAAGTGGTTACACATGATCTCCACATTCACGTAAGTGGAGAGATAATATTAAATTTAAAATATATATTATTTTGAATTATAATCAAGGATAATACATATCTAGGGTTTTACCAGAGATATTATATAAGTGCATTTTTCTCAAGAAGAAAATATACAGGACTCTAAAATACATGTTTAAAAAAAACGCTGCAAAAGAAGCCGATTGTTTTGGAAGTAGTGAAACGCACGCCCACACGTCTAGTGATCAAACTTGAGTCATTGCTTGAAAGATTATTCAATGACTGATAACTCTAGAAAATGAAAGTTATTACATCAATTATAGACTTGAATCAAGATCACTTAGAGAACAAATAATGCGTTTTTATTATATTTTAGTTACCTTTTGCATAAACATTCATTTTAGTTGAGTCTTAATAAGTTTTGCATAAATCAAAGTAATTTGTGCTAAAAATAGGCACATAATTGTAGGTTTTAAATTCATGAGGGGATGTTGAGGCATTAAAAGAGCAAGAGGATGAAGGAAGATGGCTACAAAAGAAGTAAAGCACAATTAGGGATAAGGCAATATTGTAGCAGATGTTAGAACAACCAGTGCTGTAGCAATTTGGGAGCAATGCGGGAGAAAACTTAAGCGCGGGTCAGCCATAAAATCACGATCTGCATGTTTCTTAATTTAAACACATCCACGCTTATGGGCTTTGTTTTAACCTAATTTGCAATATAAAAAGGAGACATGCACAATATAGCGAGGCGGCAAAAGGATTATCATCAGAATAATTATAAAGGAAAGAAGAAGAAGAAGATAAAAATTGAGAGAGTGTTGTTTCAGCAATATTGAAGACTAGGGCAGAATTATTTGTCTTTTATCGTGCTCAACTTATATTTTTCATTTTCCTTTAATTGTTTTGATGTATTCCTTGATCAATATATTTATGTTTACTTTTCTCATTCAAAATATGGACTAAATTTACTTGTAGTTAAGTGACAAACAATCCAATGGGTTCTTGACTGTTCTTATATGTTGTTATGGTATTGTTGTAGCATTATACTCTAGTAGTTTTTATGAATATAACTGTTATTTTAGTTGATCATCCATTTAATAGTTTCAGTGAAGATAGAGCAGCAAAAGGGCATGTCTTAGCGTATATTATTAGAGAATTACTTTCTCTTAAGTCGAGTTTCCTGGATTAAGTTATCTTGAATCCCATAAGGGCAACACTTGAAGTTAAGATTTATGACACACTAGATATAGGTGTTCACCTTGTAGGGTGGAGAGGCTAAAGACCATAATGTCATACTATAAGTAGATTAGCAACTAGTCATTATTAATAGATTTAAGAGTATGAGACTTCCAATATGCGGCAGCTGAGGATGCAAATAAACTCTGCCCAGTGCTGCAGTACTGGTCGTAACAACTGCTACTAACTTGATGAAACACAGTCAACCTCAAAGGAGAGTTTGATCATTCAACTACCATAATCTCAATTGAATCTTGGACACAATTAACCTAGTCATTTCATTACAGTATTATTTTATTTAATTCTTATCTCAATCATTGATTACGATAGACATTACTTGACAATTGTTTGCTTTGGTTTTAAGTTGAGTTGCGCTATTGTGAGAGCTATAGCATTTCGAGTAACATCAATCCCTGTGGAGATGATCTTGAATACTTATCCCTTTATTATTTGTTGTGTATACTTGCACATTGGCATTTATAGTAATTGCTTATAAAATTTACCAACAATGACGGATCATGATCTAATAAGAGTAGTGGTGACAAATTGTGATATGGAAGCCTAGATTACTTCAGTAAAAAAGCAAAGTCGGATTGTCAATGTATGATTTTCTAGATTACAGATTCTTATGTATTGTATGAGATCAGTCTTAAAAGTTTTTTTATGAGAAAAATTATTTTTTTATTAACAAATTCAACAACCACATGGCTGAAATTAATAATACCAACCCTGTTACTCATATGTGGCTGTTGCAAATTCCAGTGACATGTTTGCCCAAACATTGCTTCCCTACTCAAACCCAATGCTCACGTGTCATAAATAATATAATTGAATCCTTCAATAATTGGATAAGTAACTTCAAAGGCATGCAAATAGTAAGCATGTTGGAGGAGATTAGGATGAAAATTATGATTCTTATACACAAAAGATATGAGTTACGCAACACTTGGCATGATAAACTACCCTTACTCGTTAGAAGGAGAGTAGTGGATATAAAGGTTGAATCTAGAGCATTATCTGTAATATTTAGGTCAACAAATCATTTGAAGTCATGAAAGATATCTTTAAGAGGTGTGTTGTAGATCTAGGCAGCAAGGATTGTGATTGTGGGGAGTGGATTGTCTCAAGCTTGCCTTGCAAGTATGCTATTTGTTGCATTGATGCATTGAGGTATAAAGTGAATGAATATGTCCATCATTTCATGAAAAAAAAATGCATTCATAAAGACCTATCAGCACCAATTACATCTAGTACTAGATAAAAGTAGATGGTCATTACTCTTGCATGATAACTTGTTGTCACCAACTGTGACTAGAGCTGCTGGCAGGCCCCCAAACTAAAAGAAAAAGAGAGGATGGTGAAAGACAGCCATTTAAGAGGAGCTCGAGCATAAGAAGCTCTAACTGTGATGAGTAGGGTCATAATGTAAGGAGTTGTAAATATGTTATCAAAAGTGGAAAACATAAAAAATTTATGAAGAAAAAATTCTATTAGGTCTTAATTACTTGCTTTTATTATAATTTTTACATTGCTTTCTTCAATCTTAGGATGTTTTGATGAAAAACTAATATATAATCTAATTACTTATATGTAGGATAAAGGAAAGATCTATCTCTAAGAATGGAGATGTTGCAGCATATAGTGCTATCATGACCACTTAGAACAATGTCCATGAAAACGGTAAACATTTCGTGTCTCGTTTATTTTTTAAATTAATAAATATACGCAATTTTAACTACACAAACAATTTGTTTTACTCTCACACTGTACTTTTAAATAATAAATTACATTTAATTTTTTTGGATTATTAAGAACAACTTATTCAAGAATGAGCACTGCCAAGTTAAAGCATCCAGCAGCATTAGAAACGCCATTTTGTAATTATGAAGTGAATATATCAAGAGCGAAGCTAATCCCTTCTAACAAATGTTTTTGAGGGATTAGATGACATATCACCTTCAACTATAAGCATTGATATGAAGAAGTTGTCTTATTATCTTTTTTTCAATTAGCCGTAGATATGCATTTTAGTTTTTGTAGTTGTGTGTGTTAACATGTATATGTTCATAATATTGATTTTGATGATAACAAACTTTAAATATTTTTCATTAAATGTTGGAGCTATTACATTCATAAAAGAAAGCACTATAATCTTTCTTATTTTGTTCATAAAGGATGGATATATGTCAAACTTTAAGTGGAAAATGACTTCCTGCAATTTTTGGCTAAAACTATAATTCTAGAAGTAAATGATTCACTGTTTACTTTGAAACAGTTAACCGATTAAATCTAGAGAGTAACAAATTGCTTAAACTCTAACCAGTTAAAGAAAACCGGATAAGGCTAATGTGTTTTGCAGGTTACTGAAAATAAACAGTGAACCATTAATTACAAACAGTTAACTGATAAATTCCATAATGTCATTTCGTACTAATCTTTAACCATTTAGTGAAAACGGATAGCTAACGTTTATCTTGGAGGTCTCTGGAATTTTAACAGTGAAAGGGTAAGCTTAAACGACAAACTGTTTATTTGAATTTTGGCCCAACGATAACTTTGACCAATTCAAACAATTAACCGTTAATAGTTAACGGCGAACCATTTTCGGGCAGACAGTCTGTAACATCTATTTTTCAGCTCCAACTATAAATAAACTCATTCAAATTTAAACAATGGTTGATCACAACATTATCATTAAGCTTATATTCATGAATACAATCTTCAAAGAACTTTAAACACATTCATTATTCATCTATTCACACATTGAGCATTGATTTGTAATCTTAAATATTGTATGAGAGAAAAATAGTTTATAATATTTTGTTTTGACTGATTGTAAGTGTTGGGATACATTTTTGTTAAGAGATTGGGGATAATCTCTTGTTGTAAAGGTTTATTGACACCTTGGAAGTCAATTGTAAGCATTTGTCTTGGAGGCTTGTTTAGTGGAATCCTCAAGCCCGGAAAGCTTCGAGGCATGGACGTAGGTGAGGTTGGCCGAACCACGTGAAAATCATTGTGTTTAAATCTCTCTTCCCTTATCTTTTTATATTGTGAATGATTTATTAGTCATTGCCTTAAATTCGTTTTAAGATTTATATTAAGGTTTGCATTAGAATTGAATACTTTTTAGAAATCCAATTCACCCCCCTCTTGGGTTGCATAACTAGAATTTCATCTATGTTATTTACAAACACACACTGTTGACGAGGCCATATATGCTTTTTCCATTTTAGTCCTAGCAAGTTAATACTATAAATGCTGACTTGCACTACAAGTTTAAATATTGGCTGCTGATATTTGTATTGGCTTATAAGAATTCAGCCATTAATGACATATGACACTTTTATTATTTCTGGAATGCATACAAATTTATAATTTATATAGTCATAAATAATGTTTAGCTAGTTTCATTACTTAATTCTCTATTAATTTTAGTTTATTGAACATTTCATTACTTAGTTCCTAATTACAACAATTATTGTGTGTGTTTGCTGTGCTTGAGACTGTCACTTCAAACAACAGAATTTGCTTTGTTTGTGCTTGATATTACAAAATGAGACATGCTATATATGTTTGTTGTACTTGATATTTTCATTTTAAGCATCAATTTGTATTCCATTTCTACTTTGTCTCGAGGATGTACTAGCTGTTATGAATTGAGAGTTGTTATGTGTGCTTGATAGCATCAAATTGTACAAATGCTTGTCATGTGCTTGAAGCTATTGTTATAGAAGGTTGTAATTGTGTTTACTTTCTGAATTTTGAACATCTTGTGTTATATTTGAGGTTGTAGTTATAGATTATTGTTACTGTATGTGCTTGTTGAATTGTGGACAAGAGCTTGTGCTAAGAGATGCAATTGTTGTCTTGTGTTATTCATTTACTGTGCTATATACTATCAGTTTGTGTAACAGATTATTGCCACATGCATTCTCTTTCTTATCCATTAATACATTACATGCAAAACCAATAAATTTTACACTCCATTGCATTTTGCAAACCTAGGATAGTTTAGGAATATTAGTTCTTAAGCACCATTAAATTGGGCACAAACATAGCTAGGTTCAGGTACACCATCATCTTCACAACACCTTCACAAAATCTTGACTTTTCCAGCTTCTTCACAATAGTCTTCACTTCTTTCACATTTGATTCAATAGCATTCAACGTATCACAATCCATAATTGCACCTAAATTCCTCTTAAACACAGCTCCGTTATTGAAATCATCTCTCTTTGTAACCTACCATTTAAAGTATCCACATATTGTTCTATTCAGGCATCTATAATACAACTTATGAGGATTCTCATCTGCTTTGAATATCATCACCTCAGCTCTCATACGGCATCTACAGATTCATTTGAAAACTTAATCAGCCTCTTATTGGTATAAATTCAAATGTTATGGGTGTCAATGTGCAAGTGTACACAACAAGTAATATAATGATGAGCAGGTCTATTCTGTCCACTAGGTAATGCAGCAGTCTAGTTCTGATTAGTCCATGAAAAGTTTGGGTGCTGTCTCCATCTAGAGTTGTGAGTGTTTGAATATGGATTGTTCTAGTTCTGTCTATTAAAGTTGTTCACATAATTGACTGAAGTTGGATTCCCAGGACAATTATCAAATAAGTGTCCTTCCCCACAATAAACGCAAGATACTTCAACAATTTGGTTGACAGTTGTTGGAGCAATGTTCATAGTTTTTACCATATTTGTTAATGAGGTTATTTAGGCTGACAATGCTGTTAAGACATCTACGTTATGGACTCTTGTTGTTCCTCTTGTTGTGGCTTGTCTAGTTGATGATCACTAATAGTTAGAATTGGCTATCCTCTCCAAATTGTCATAAGCCTCATTGTAAAATTTACATAACAATGCCTTATTTGCTTAAGCGTCCACCATTAATCTAGTGCTTGGGTTGAGACCATTATAAAAAGTTTCTAACTGTATGCAGCAAAGAATACCATGATAAGGACATCTCTTGAGTAACTCTTTAAATCTTTCCCATGCATCATACAAATCCTTATCTTCAAGTTAATGGAAATATGTGGTATCGCTCTTCAAATTTGCATTCTTGGTTTGTGGGAAATATTTCATAAAAAATTTATTAGCCAAGTCATTCCATGTAGTGATGGAATCAGGTGATAAAGAGTTTAACCATACTTTTGCTCGATCTCTCAAAGAAAACGAGAAAAATATGAGTCTCAATGCTTCATACGACGCTCCAACAATCTTAAAAGCATCACTCACTTCCAAAAATAGCTTAAGATGTGGATGAGGATCTTCTAATGGAAATCCATTAAATTGCCTAACTGTTTACAGCATTTGAAACATTACTACTTTGAGCTCAAAATTGCCAGCTTGAACGTCGGGTCTAACTATTCACAGATGTATGGCTTAAGGAGTCAAAACTACATAATCTCGAATGGCTTTATCTCTATCATCCGCCATATGAAAAATGTTGTTGTTTCCTAGTTGCCTTTGAACATGTTGTCATTCAGACCTTCATGTACATTAACTGGTTGTATCTCCCCTCTAGGGTTCAAGTTTCTCATATCTTGCAAATCATCCATTGCTACAACAACTTGTAATTCCCGATGCTCTTTTCCTAATCACCTTGCATTTCTTTCAATTTCTAGATCAAACTGGAATTCAACAAATTTATATTTGCGCATGCAAGGGCTACTAGATCGCCTATGTCAACAAAGTAAACAAATTAAAATAAAATTAAAAATTAGCACCATTAAAACTAATTTCACAAATCACAATAAACAATCAATCCTTAATAACGATGCTAAAACCTTGTTGGTATAAATTCAAATGTTATGGATGTCAATGTGCAAATGTACACAACAAGTAATGTAATGATGAGTATTCAAGATCTTCTCCACATGGATTGATGTTATTAGATTTGTTACAGCAATCTCAACTATGCAGTTTTGCTTTAATTAAAAATAAAATAGGTAATAAAATTAATAAATTAATTGAAATAAAATGCAATAAATAAAAATGTAAATAAATAAATTCTGACATCACACACAAGGATAAAACCAATGGGAATGGAGTAGTTGAGTGATTAAACTCACTTAATGATTTTGACTATTTTTCTATTGTTTGGCTTGGTTGCTACAACATCTACTTCAGCACTGGATAGAATCATTATGTATCCTCAGTTGTTGCATGTTGAATATCTTATATCTATATACAACCTAACAGTGATCAGTCGTCATGCCAATATAAGATATAGCATTACACGCTTAGGTTCTAATTACCTCACAAGGTGAATCCCTATGTCTAGTTCATCACTAATTTTAGATTAACTATAGCCCTTTTGGAATCAAGTAAAACTCAACTCAGAAAACTCAATCTAAAACCAAGTATTGCTCTTATATATTCTACTAAGATATACCTTTTTGTAACTCTTTCTTAGTTAGTTTCATTAAATGGGTGATCAACCAAAATAATGAATAGAAATAAGTATTATCAAAACAAAACACTATAGCAAACATACAGCAACACATATAATCAGTTAAAGAACCATTAAGATTGTTTATTACTCAACCACAATTAGTTTATAGTTTGTGAAAGAAAAATAAAGAAAAGGATTTTAGTTATTGAATACATCCCCATGAATAAATAGAAAATAAGAAAAGAACAAGAAGGACTGATTTTCAATGGATCTCTGCATTTTCTCCTCCAATGCAGCCCTCAATCTCTCTCTTGAATTCTGTTTTTTTCTTTGCGGTTTTTCTCCTTGAGTGACAACTCTCCTTTTTCTTTGCGTAGGTGATTCTTTTATGGCTGAAAATTAGGGTAAACGGAAGTCTAGTGCGCGTATCTTGTGGATTAGAAAACTCCATATCGCAATCTTCTAAGCATCTCGCGCGAAATCTTCTATGTCGTTATTCCAGGATTATTACAGCAACAGATGCTATAACAACTGCACTGTTCTAAATTTGTTTCAATTCTTCTACAGCCAAGTTCTTTTCCATCTTTCGCAAGCCTATCGCAGCAGCATTTCTTCCTTAAAATTTGAGCTTCCAATCACCTACAATTATGCACACAAAATTATTCTAAAACAACGCAATTTATTAAAAATAAACTAAAATTGATATTCGTATAAAATAAAACTAAAATGTAATAAAAATATGTCATTTACTCTTTAAGTAATAATGATTTAAGTCTAAAAGTATCATGATAACTCTCATTTCAGAGAGTTATCACCTCTCATGATCAAAGTTCCTCCAAGCTGGCTTATAAATTGGTTGCATATTTGATCAGCTGGATGTGTTTGAGCTTTGAGAATCCATATGATTGAGATAGTGTTTGATCTTGATTATGCTGAGTTCTTCTGTTGATAAGTTGAATGAATGCTTATGTTGATGAATGAATGCTTCTATTGATGAGTTGAATGAATGCTTCTGATGATGATGATGATGAGTTCTTCTATTGAAGAGTTGAATGGATGATGATTTAAAACCTTAAGAAGAAGATGAAGATGAAATTTTGTTATGGTGATTTGCTAACTTGCCCAAGCCTTTTCTAGCTACTGCTGCTATTCAAAATATTACCGCTTAGTTACAATAATAATAATGGTAGCTTTAATTTATTTTATCCATTTTTTTAATAATAAACAATGTCAATGAGATCACATAGATCGGTAATTTGGTTACTTTTTAGGTTTTGTGACTCTAGTATTAATTTTATTACCTATCAGTTTTTAAAGTCGTGTTTCATAATTTATTATTTTGGCAAGAAAGTTTTTTTTATAATTTTAATAGTCTACTATTAGTCCAACTAACTAGATACTAACAACAATGGAGGTGCTTGTAATTACGTGGATACATTCTTTCTAAATATTAATACACCAAACTTCGGGAGAAGTCCTTAAAAATTACCATTGACGCTTAAGAGAAATTTCTTCTTTTATAGTTCATTCTATTGTAATATATATTTCAGAAGTTTATTAAATAAAATGAATTTTTTATTTTACAATATGAGTGGCTAATTTTCTGAGCTAAGGTGAAAGATGAAACTTAAGGATTCAAATTATTAATTAATTACTTTCTTAAGTGAGTCTTAAATTTTATTTTGTTTGTTGTATTTTTCTTCCTTACTAGTTTTTTTTATGTCATGTTAATTTATAATCTAAATCTCTTTATATTTATATGGTATTATGATATATAATGTCATCACTTCAATATAGTTGTGGCACATTAGGTACTTGGTCTCATATTTATCACATTGATGGTTAATTAAGAATTAAATGGCGTAATAATTAACTAGTAAAATAAATACAAAATACAAATATAAGAGTATTATAACCATATTTTAAAATTCGAGAGTGGATCTTTTAGTCTTAACATATTTTTAGATTGTTTCCTATTAATTTATTTTCTCGCATTTAATTTTTTTTGTTTAATAAATTGATTACTAGAATTTAGATTCCCTGTGATTCGACCTCAAATTCATCGGGTTATATTATAATTAGACACTCTTGTACTTTGAAATAAACAATACTTTTAAATCATATCAGTCATCTTAATCTGTTGAAGTTGAACAAAACTTCCTCTCTTTCTTCTTCATTTTCGAGTTAAGGAAAAGGTGAGGAGGTAATTTTGACCTTTGTGGTTTTTGTGGTGTACTAAAAATGTTATGTTAAATAATTAGAGATTTATGCAATTATATTAAAATTATAGAGGGATGTGAACCAATTAGGGGTTTGGAAATTTTGAGTGAAAAAAGATGTTTAGATGATGAAAAATTGATGTTAAAGAGATAATTAATGGTTTGGAATTGATGAGAAAACTATATACATGTTTTATTTGATTATTCAAGTGATTTTATACCTGTTTGACGGACTACTATAGGTTTCTGTCCCGTTCTTTGTTGGAAAAAAAATGTTACTGGATGAAGGGTCATGTTGTATGTTAATATCTCAAAGATGACCCTTTTATTTTCGTTACTATAGTATGTTTTTGCAGACCATTATAATTGTAAATTGTAATAGTTTATATAACATTCAGCTAAAGTCTATTTATACCTTACAATTAAGAGTTACAATCAAGTAATCAACCGCACAGTTCTATGCAAGTAATGGTGTTCTTTTCCAAAAAAAAAAAAACCTTTTACGACCACTTAGAAAATTGAGCACAGTGATTACCATAAAAACAAAACTCAGCATCATAATCTTTAAATTAAAAAAGAATGGAAAAATGATGTTGGAATATGAAGCCTTGTAAACTTGAGTTGAAATGGTTGAATGCCTAGTAGCTCTTTAACCGTGATTCAATCTAATTCACAAAAATTAATCCAAAAAAGAAAAACAAGAAGGAGAATTAGTAATCTCAAAAAATGCAAACACCAAAAAGTAATTGTATCCAGCATACATGACTACTGATTTTGTAGTTCCAACTAAACTAAACCACCGCAACACCAAGATTACTTGTACACTAACTAGCAAGATCGGATTTGATTTTGACTTACTTAAATAAATTGTAAATATATATATTTAAAGTTGCTATATATAAATAGCAGACAAGCTTTTAAACCCCACAATTCAAGAAAGTTAGTTTTAATTGTAGTTTAAGAGCGTGTTCGTATTAAAAAAAACATGTGTGTGTATGTATGTATGTGTGTATGTATATTTTTATATGAAATTTTATGTTTAACCAAACAATGCAATTTAATTTCATCATTCTCCTCTTCTCTCTTCCCCTCCATTTCACGCTTCTCCTCTCCTTCCTTTTCTTCAAACCAAACATCACCTAAGAATTATTATATCTCTCAAATTAATTTGGTACACATATTAAGGGATAAACATATTTATCATGTAAACATGCAACAAGTCTCGTAAAACATACAACATGAAATTCACAGGCCAAAACATGCAATATGAAATTTATATGTAAAAAGTCATGTGAAACATGCAACAACTGAGGTCAAACATAAGAACTATGTAAACATTCAATAATTTACGTGATATATGTAACAGACTAGGTTCAATATGCAACATGGATGTGAAACATGAAACAGGTAGGAAAAAAATTTTGGGAGTATTTAGAATAATAAAATTGAGACAAATAACAAAATGCATGAAAATTTTTATGTTAAATATTAGACATCACACGTAAAATATGAAACAAATATTTGTCTTTTATTATATAAAATTTTTTATTCTCTCTTGATTGTGATAAGATTATATCTTTCTTTCATTTTCTTTTTACTTATTTTTTCTTACTATTAATATGATTTTTTTCTTAATTTTTAAATTAGTATATTATTTTAATTAAATGTTTTTTAAATTTAAAAAACAAAAAGCGGCCAAAGATAGCCCAGAGCATTGTAGCCAAACGCCTAGTTGAA
The DNA here is from genome assembly GCA_029633175.1 of Citrus glauca. Taxonomy (NCBI): domain Eukaryota; kingdom Viridiplantae; phylum Streptophyta; class Magnoliopsida; order Sapindales; family Rutaceae; genus Citrus; species Citrus glauca. Next base: position 35,116,656 of record JAQOOD010000001.1, on the reverse strand, counting down.
ATATAGTTCCGTTAATTACCATGAGAAGTGTTTGACATATGACAATTGGATAGAGTCGGCAGGATTGAGATGATTTGCAATAGGTTGTCAATTTTGAACTTCTAGAAGGTTGTCCGGCAAGTTCCAAGAACCTTACAAAAAGAGCAAGATAAATAAATAAAAATGAAGTCCGTGAAGCTAAGTCAAGATCTTTTAAAATGTTTCGAGTTGTTACCTTTTTTTTTCTTAAAATATATTACAATAAGGCTATTATTAAGATTAGTTTATATTATTATTTTTTTAATCTTATGTCTACTGCACTTATATTTTGTAAGAGATGAAATTATTTCTATTCAATTATTCTTTTTTTTGGTACAAAAACAAGGCCTAACAAAAGCTATAGCCTAACAAGACGAGGGATCGCAGTCCCAATTATTCTTTAATTGGGGGAGAAATTGAGTTTCGATATTGAAATATGATCTATATCTTTAGATTTGTTAGAGCTAAGCTTCTTATATAATGTTGTTTGATAGTTATTTGATAAAAAAAAAGGATCTAGATTTTGGATTTGGATTTATTATTAAGCTAATCATTTTATATATTGTGATAGGTAGTTATTAGATAAAAAAGAATACCTAACAAATTTGACCTATTAATAGATTCGTGATAGATGATTACAAAAAAATATGGATAATTATAAAAAACAATTAGCTCGACATTTGATCTAAATTCATATACTTTGAAGATAATATCAATATATTATAACTTAATAATTCAAAGAAAAAGGTTCAGCAAATTAAAAATAAAAGAAACTGTTTTTTTTACAAAAAGTCGAAATTAAACAAGTACAACCTCTTGATATGTATATTATCTACTTATGTACAAATTCATAATTATTTATGATGGACATGCGTTGGATATGAATATACATTTTATATACATAGATATAGATATCTATGAATGTCTATGGATATTAAATTTATATTTTTAAATTTCAAAATAACATAATTTATTCATACAGTAAAAGCTAATTAATGATACATTCAATTAAGAAATTCTTAATCATTTTTATTTATATTTTCTAAAATCATTAATTTTAAAAGATAATTAAAATTATCTCGTATAAAATATAATAATTAAACAAATATTGCACTATTCTGATAGTGGGCTGCACTATCATCAGTCATGGAAAAAGCGGCCGTGCTCGAAATTTCATAATCTACACAGTAGTAATGAATTCGTTGACAAAATGTAAACGAAAAATTAATTAACAATATTTTTGTTTTAGAAACTTTGAAAAAAAAAAATTGCTGCTTAGTGCTTAGTTCCGATGCCACCATAAGTACTGATGACCAAATATTAACGAGATCAATACACTAAGTATAAAAAATTTAAAATATTATATACTTACGTGTCAAAATTTTAAACTTTTTCATTTTTCTAATTTTGTAGTAAACGTTAGGGACTATAGCGATAATAACCCAATAGAAACATCTAGCCATTGAACTAGTTTCAACTTACATCTTAACAGAGGATTAGGAAAAGATAAAAAATGGGGTATGCTTCTACTGTGATAACATCGCTACACCAGAAATTAATCGGTATAATACAAAAGGAGAATTTAAAAAAAAAATTGAATGAATGGTGATTTTTAATTTTTAACAACCACCCATTCTAGATTGTGAGGGAATTAAAGCTTAACCGTCAGAATTCAAGCGACCTCATTTATGGTCAAGTATAGTGTACATAAAAGACATTCCATTCATTCAAATAAAATTTTCATTAATATTGACAAACTTACTTTGATAATAACCTCAACATCACTTAACGCCATCGATTGACAACATTATGGTGTTACGTTACTAATTGAATTTTTAATTATTTATAATTGCAATAAATAACATTATCAAAAAAATAACTAAATTTAAATACTAGCCCTTATGGTCTTATAATCATCATAGATATTGTTGTTGCGGAGCGTTAATTCTTAATAATGTCGGTCTGATTGAATGAAAAGAATAGTAACATGGGCCAAGTACATGTACGTCCAATCAATGTAAGTCTTTCGTTTGGGTAGGTTAAGGGGATCACACTAAATTAATGCATCCAATTTAAAAAAGATTTTCCCTTAAATGAGATAATACGAGTTAATAGTCTCCATTTAAGAACATTTTATTGTCAATCCATTTATGTAATGAAATTGAAGTTTCTGTTGATGTTGAAATATGGCCGCCCTTTGCTCGATCAGATTAGTTCACCAACGCGTGTGTTGACACTGACAAAGAGACTGCACTCCACTAATTTTAGCAATTGCCCAAGTTCCTGAGGCTCAAATCACTCTTCCTCTTCTTTTCAAGCCTGCGTTCACAAAAATAAATCAGAGACGCTGGTGATTTTTCTGGCGTAAACCCTCTGATACTTAAGTCAGTATAAGGTGTTTACGGGAAAACTATATGATTCAAGTTGCGTAGATTAACTACAATATTCTTAAAACAGAATGTATCAATTATTCATTTGTAAAAATATCTAGTCTTAATTTGACAGAGTTTCCCCTTCTTCCTTTTTTTTTTGTCCCTTTTTCCATCGATTTCTCATCCTTTTATAGGCAATCATCCCATGTTCTCTGAGTATTTTTCATGCCCCTCATTTTTGGGTGATCATGGACCTTAATGGGTCTTCACTCAACCAAGCGTGGGTAAACGTAGGGCGTTGTGTTTTTCCAGTGGTTTGGGGCATGGCGAGATTGTCGGGTGTTTGTGAGATCATGTCTTTTCTCCTGGGTGACAAGTACCTGGTTGGTATGGACTTCTGGTCGGCTCGTGCTTATTAAAAATACACTACTAGGAATCTGTTTGCTACATTCAGCTGGGGAGATTCGCCCCTAGGTAAGGAATGGGGAGATGTCTAACTGGTACTTTTTATTACTCAACACCAGTCCCCCAGTTTCTGGTATCACGAGTGAAATAAGTTAAGACTACAAACTAAGAATTGAATCTGGTCACCTCCAGGTAGCATCCTTCTGGTCCTTATTTTATTGTGATGGACCCGAGGTGATGTTTTCTGTCTAGAGGGTTTCTGGCCTGGGTATGGGCATTCGTGATCGTATCCATTACGCAGCCGGGCTGACATCCCATTGTGTCATTTTAATTGTCAATGACGTGGCACTTTCTACCCTCTTCATTTGAAATTTGAAACGGTGGCTTATATGTCCTCGATATGCGGCGATTGAACTGACACTCGCGTAACTTAAACGCCTCTATTTTCTCTTTCATCTAAAATCCTTAATTTGAAAGTTTTATTGTGTTTCACTTTTCGTCATTCTGCCATAAGCCAACTCATTTTCTTGACTCAAACATGCTTTCTACGTCGGAGATTTCCTTTTGCCTGGCTTTCTCGTCGTCACAGCAATGCCACTAGTGCCTATCTATTCCAGGTATTGCCCATAATTCCCTCTTTGGTTGTTGTTGCTTGGGTCATATACTATTTTTTCATACCAATAAATTTGGATTTGTTGTATTGTTCTCTTAAGACTTCACCATGTCAAGACAAAAAGGAAAAATAATTGTAGAGGAAAGTGACGAAGAGATAGATTCATACCCCAATTTGTTAAGACCCACTGACCCCCAAAATCCTCCCATTAACATAGGTCCCTTATATAATAGAGATACCCTTGAGTACCCCCGTTAAAAGGCCATTTTGCCTTCTTCTGATACCTATGGGGAATCATGTTGGACAAGCATCAGGTTCTGGTGAAAATCAGGGTTCTGAGAGGGTTGGGATCCTTGAAGGAAAAAGTGGTAATGAGGAGAGTAGTTCTGAGCAGAGCCTGAAATACTAACTAGGGAACCCAAGAGGGGGGGTGAATTGGGATTTTAAAGTTTATGCAACACAATTTGCAAACCACACAATAATCCAATCTAATGCCTTAATAAATTCGAAAACAATAAATTCAATGAGAGCACAATAATAAATGAGTAAGGGAAGAGAAAGCAAACTCAAGGATTTTTACGTGGTTCGGCAATCCCCGCCTACGTCCACGCCTCCAAGCTCACCCGCTTGAGGATTTCACTATTCAAGCATTTCCAAGGCTTCAAGCTTTTACAATTGACTTCAAGGTGTCAATGAACCTTTACAACAAGAGATTATATCCCCAATCTCTTTACCCCAAGTGTTTCCCACACTTGTAATCTCACAATTTGAGAAATGAAAAATACAACACTTAATCTCTCTTTAAGAGTGGATATACAAATTGAAGATCAATGATGATACAACAAATGATTTACGAAATGGAAGCTCAATATATGTTTTGTGATCATGTTTTTCCTTGCTTGGATTGCCAAAAATGAATTGGCTTTGAGTTTATATAGTTTGAGTTAAAAAACTAGCCGTTATGCATTTGTCTGCCCGAAAACGGTTAGAGGTTAACTATAAACGGTTAACCGTTTGCGCTGGTCAAAGTTACCGTTGGGCTAAATTTCAAATAAACGGTTAACCGTTTTCTGTAAACGGTTCACCGTTAATTTCCAGTAACCTGCAAAACAAATTTCGCTTAACCTTTCTCAATAAACGGTTAACCGTTTTCAGTAAACGGTTCACCGTTTTGTTCTAGAATCTTCATTTTAACAAAACTGAACAAAACAAGCTTTCTGGACGTTATCGGTTAGCCGTTAAAAAATAAACGGTTAGCCGTTTTGCTACAGTGACTGCTACAGTGAAATTATTTTCCAAATTCGCAGTTTGACCTCAAAACTTTATAAAATTATATTATGACCCAAAACGTTATAAAACTTTGCAAATAGGTCCAATTCTAGAATTTCTAAATATTACTTTGCTAATAAAAACTTTCTGAAATTATAATATGACCCCAAAGAGTTTACTGTTTCGCACAAAGGTCCTTTTCAACATAATACCCACATTTTCAAAGTTCTCAAAACCTTTCACTTTAGTCCAAAATATTCATAACTTATAATATGACCCAAAACATATAAATAGACTCAAAGAGGTCCAAATCCAAAACTCATAACAATATTAAAGGTTTAAAACACATTTATTTTAATCCAAAACATTTTGATTTCATAGCCTCATTTTCTTATTGTAAAAACACAATTTGTAAATCTTTGTTTAATCAATACATATAATTTTTTATCATCAAAATCAATATATATAGTTAAATAAGCTAACAATCTCCCCCTTTTTGATGATGACAAAATGCATTACAAAGATTTAATCTATTTATAAAAAGCTCCCCCTTAATCAATGCAAGGTTAAAAATTTATTTAAAAATAAAATAATTTGAGCTTAAAAGATTAACCATTCATAATCTTGTTTGTTATCATCAAAATCAATATTACGGAAACATATATGTTAACAATCTCCCCCTTTTTGATGATGACAAACATTTCATGTATTTAAAGAATGATTCCACAAATTGCTTCCCCTAAATAAAATCTTCTTTTACAAGTTGCCAATTTGCTAAATTAAGAAATTTAAATACATGGATTTTTCTCCCCCTCATCATCAAAAGGAAAATTTAATTGGCAAAGAAAAAAGGTAGTAAAACTTTATAAATTTAAATACATGTATTCTTCTCCCCCTTCATCATTAAAAAGAAAACTTTAAAGGAAAAGAATAAAAATAGCAAATTTATTACTCATGTTTATCCAAGTAGAAATTTCAACACATTCTCCCCCTTTGGACAAAAAAATTCAAAATGCATATTATCCAAAATCATATTAGATGCTCCCCCTAAATATATGGCCAATTTAAAAAATTTAACCAAAGTGAAACATATTACATGCTCCCCCTAAATATATGGCCAAATTAAGAAATAATCAATAACAAGATTTTTGCTCAAGTAAGCATTTTCAAAATCTTCCCATTTATAAAACATCTTCAAATTCATTCTTAAAACTCCCAAAAACTTCAAAAGTATTAAACTCTCAAATTATCTTCCCCTTCATCATCAAAGAGAGAAAGAGAAAAGAAAGAAATACAAGTTCGGTTTTTGGTGAGCAAAAATTTGAGCAGAGTTTCCCCTTAAAAATGAGTAAAACCATTTATACACATGAGAGAAAAACACTTCCAAAAAAGTTTGACAACAACTCCATCACCAACCCAATAACACCATTAACAAACCAACACTTCAATATTCAATAATCCACAAGTTTTATCAAGCAATACGCATATAATCATGAATCATCAAAATCAATATGAATTCCTCCAATACTTGCAATAATTAAATCCGAGGATTCCATAATCACATTTTAGAAATCAAGATAACTAAACTCATCAAATATCTAATGTGATATATTAATATAACTTACACTCACATATGCGCCAAGATCTCAATGATCATGCATTTCTCTTCCTTTTGATATCATTTAAAGCAAGTAATGCATATTCAACAATATATCGATAAAGTACAAAAATGTGCATTCATTCGCTAATCATAGATTGCATAAAATCAAAACTTCATATATATAATGCAATCATCAATGCACATTCTTTATCATCAAAACTTAAGTAAAGCATAAGTACATTAGTTCCACAATATCCAAATATAAAACATCCAAAAGATAGTTAATTCAAAAAAAATAATCCATCCATCAAGCATACAATCATGAAGCATATACAAAACTTAATAAAATGCAGAAAGGTCAAGTTCGGAATAAAAACTGTATTGATTGAGCCAGAAGTAATGTTAAACTATATACCGTTGGAAAGATAATTAAGTTAGCTTTCCAATAAATTTTACAGAGCTGGATTTGGAGTTCTCTAGAAGGAGTTATGACCAATTCATTGTAGCTTGTGCAGACTAGGATTTTCAAGGATTTTCAAAGACTACTTTATTTTCCAAACAATTTTAAAACCATTTTAATGCATGGATCAATATAATTAACATCCAATCATAAAACTCAAATTTATAACATATTCATCATGCATATTCATCCCACAATCATGAAATATATATGCACTCAAAAATTGATAATTAAAGCATATCGCTTATTTATCATGCTTAAGCATTATATAATCATTAAAATCAAACAAATCTATCATGATGAATTGACAAACTATCACCATATATATATAACCATGCATCATAATAAAACACTTAATGTTAAACGTAATGATAATTCAATCATGTAAACGTATCATGATCCATTCAACAAAACTAACATAGCAAGAATTGTTACCAAAACAATTAAATCATCTTGCCTCATCTTTTTCTCCTAGATCATGCTCAAATGATTATCCTTATAAGCTTCATCAAGGAACTCTCCACCATTCCTTGTTTGTGGTACCTACAAAAGAAATTCAAATTGTTTCTTTGGTACCCAAATACTCTTGGGTCTTTGAGTGTTAGCAATGGTTCCTTTTGGAACCCAAATACATTTTGTTCCATAATACACATTTCTTTTAATTGGACATTTATTCTTCATGTGACCATTTCCATTACAATAATGACAAACAATCTTATGATCACTTGTGGAGGTAGCCTTAACAAAATAATTCTTATAATATTTTTGTTTCAAGTAAGGCTTATATCCAAGTCCTTCTTTATTAAAAATACATTTTTGAGAGTTGAGCAATTTTTCTAAGTTCTTTTGACCATTTATAAATTTTAAGATAATCTCATTTAACTCATTGCTCTTTTTCTTAAGCACTTCATTTTCTTTCATCAACTTATCAACATGTGATTTCTCATGCTCATATGAAGTACTTTGTTTACATGTGAATGATGCAATTCTATCATGTAACATATCATTATCTAATTCCAATTTTTTGATCTTTTCGTTTAATGAAACATTTGATTTTTGCAAGGCATCTTTTTCATTTTTCAAGTTATCTACATGTGATTCTAAGTGCTCATGTGAAGTGCTAGAATTCTCAAATAAAGCCATGCTATCATGCAATGTTTTATTTTCTAATTCTAGGCATGTAATCTTTGCACTAGATGATTCATTTTCATTTTTAAGCTCTATCATCTTCTTTTTAAGACATATATTCTTTTTACCAATTTTCATCAACTCATCATGCAAATCCTTAAAGGCATCATGTAATTCATCATATGTAGGAAGATCACTTACCTCATCAAGTTCATCATCCGATTCATCTCCAAATGCCATAAGTGCCAAATTTGACACTTCATGAAATTCCTCCTCGTTTGTAGTCTCCTCATACAAAATTTCAAGTTTTCTCCAAATTTCATAAGCATTAGAACAATTTGAAACTCTATGAAATTCATTTTTATCTAAGGCACAAAATAAAGCATTCATAGCCTTGGAATTTAAAGACAAATTTTTCTTATCCAACTCACTTAAACCATTCTTCCTAGGAATGAGTAAATCATTACAAACTATTTCCCATATTTCATAATCTAAGGCTTGTAAAAACACTCTCATCCTAGTTTTCCAATAAGGATAGTCATTACCATCAAAGAATGGAGGTCTAGTAGTGGATTGGCCTTCCATGAAAGTTGAGTCACTATGGATTGCCATGGATGTTTAACTCTAGACGGTTAGGTCTACACAAGAGCACCTCGCTCTGATACCAAATGAAATACTAACTAGGGAACCCAAGAGGGGTGGTGAATTGGGATTTTAAAGTTTATGCAACACAATTTGCAAACCACACAATAATCCAATTTAATGCCTTAATAAATTCGAAAACAATAAATTCAATGAGAGCACAATAATAAATGAGTAAGGGAAGAGAAAGCAAACTCAAGGATTTTTACGTGGTTCGGCAATCCCCGCCTACGTCCACGCCTCCAAGCTCACCCGCTTGAGGATTTCACTATTCAAGCATTTCCAAGGCTTCAAGCTTTTACAATTGACTTCAAGGTGTCAATGAACCTTTACAACAAGAGATTATATCCCCAATCTCTTTACCCCAAGTGTTTCCCACACTTGTAATCTCACAATTTGAGAAATGAAAAATACAACACTTAATCTCTCTTTAAGAGTGGATATACAAATTGAAGATCAATGATGATACAACAAATGATTTACGAAATGGAAGCTCAATATATGTTGTGTGATCTTGTTTTTCCTTGCTTGGATTGCCAAAAATGAATTGGCTTTGAGTTTATATAGTTTGAGTTAAAAAACTAGCCGTTATGCATTTGTCTGCCCGAAAACGGTTAGAGGTTAACTATAAACGGTTAACCGTTTGCGCTGGTCAAAGTTACCGTTGGGCTAAATTTCAAATAAACGGTTAACCGTTTTCTGTAAACGGTTCACCGTTAATTTCCAGTAACCTGCAAAACAAATTTCGCTTAACATTTCTCAATAAACGGTTAACCGTTTTCAGTAAACGGTTCACCGTTTTGTTCTAGAATCTTCATTTTAACAAAACTGAACAAAACAAACTTTCTGGACGTTATCGGTTAACCGTTAAAAAATAAACGGTTAGCCGTTTTGCTACAGTGACTGCTACAGTGAAATTATTTTCCAAATTCGCAGTTTGACCCCAAAACTTTATAAAATTATATTATGACCCAAAACGTTATAAAACTTTGCAAATAGGTCCAATTCTAGAATTTCTAAATATTACTTTGCTAATAAAAACTTTCTGAAATTATGATATGACCCCAAAGAGTTTACTGTTTCGCACAAAGGTCCTTTTCAACATAATACCCACATTTTCAAAGTTCTCAAAACCTTTCACTTTAGTCCAAAATATTCATAACTTATAATATGACCCAAAACATATAAATAGACTCAAAGAGGTCCAAATCCGAAACTCATAACAATATTAAAGGTTTAAAACACATTTATTTTAATCCAAAACATTTTGATTTCATAGCCTCATTTTCTTATTGTAAAAACACAATTTGTAAATCTTTGTTTAATCAATACATATAATTTTTTATCATCAAAATCAATATATATAGTTAAATAAGCTAACAATCTCCCCCTTTTTGATGATGACAAAATACATTACAAAGATTTAATCTATTTATAAAAAGCTCCCCCTTAATCAATGCAAGGTTAAAAATTTATTTAAAAATAAAATAATTTGAGCTTAAAAGATTAACCATTCATAATCTTGTTTGTTATCATCAAAATCAATATTACGGAAACATATATATTAACAGTGCCGACCCTTTAAGAAAAGAAATCTCGGTCATAGGATGGAGGTCGATTCGTATCTCATTGACTACCTCAAGTGCGCCACTACCCACACTGACTTGCTCAAACTGAGAACCCTTTACAACATCCTTGGGGACGTCCTCATCTTCATCCCCAGGAAAGGTGATGTTCCTAATCGACCTAATAAGGGCTATGTGACTTTACATTTGGAGACCTTCAAGTTAGGGCCAGGTAACCCCTTCAACCCTACTTTGCCAAGATACTGGGTAGCATGCATCTGGCTCGTAGTCAGCTACACTTGAACAGGTGGAGGGTACTCTCAACCTTTTTTGTATTATGGGAAAGGTGCAAGCTCGGGAGCCTTCCCTTATGGAGATAAAGCACTTGTACCAGCTGAGGAGCAATCCAAAAGAAGTTGACCGGTATTACTTCATGTCGAGCTCTGCAAAATGGAAACCTATTACCGACACTCCTTCCTTATGTAAAAATTGGAAAGACAAATTCTTCTTTGCTAGGGGAAATTGGTGTCCGGCGATCCATTCGCTTGGTGGTGATATTCACTTTCCCACGCGTTTGCCACCCCAGGTCATTTATTTTTCTTTACACTTCGCGTCTCTGGTTGTCACTTATTTGTTTCTTTAACCTTGTTTATGCTTTCAGACTCATACCACTGCTCAAAGTTGAAACTGCTCTACTCAACGCCTCCACTTGTCAAGATCTCTTATCGTCGACAAATCTTGCATTACTGCTGGGATGGATAACAAGATTATCAGCGCCATGTCAAGGAAACGTGCTCGGGTGCCGGGCGAATCTAGCAATGCCCCCTCTCCTCAGAAGAAAAGCCATATTAATCTTTCCAAAACCCCAGCTCCTACTCTTCCCCCTTCTCCACCTAGAAAGAATGGTGAAAATACGCCTCATGATAAGAGTCCTGATGTCAGCATTCAATCAGGAGATCAGACCTTGCCGATTTCGCCTCAGGACTAGAGTGACCATTTGACCTCATACCAAAAGGATTATGTCAGGTCAGTGGGGTCAAAAATGGTTAAAGACATCGAGAGCATGAGTCTTGGTGAGTTGGGAGGCTATGTCCAGAGGGTCACTTTTAAGCTTGACACTTTGATTTCTTGCTATAAGAACAGGTTCGTGCGTCACAAGAGGAAGCAATACGCAGAAATTCAGGACCCGAAGAAAAAGGTCGAATCTGCTGATCACCCTAAGGAGAAGCTACTCGATTTGCACAGGCAGGTTCTGGATCTGGAAGAGAAGGCTGATATTGTTGAGCCCAAGTCCTCTAAGTAAAATGCAAGTTATGAAACCCAAGAGGGGGAGAATTGGAATTTTAATATTTATGCAATACAATTCGCACAACAATTTAATCTATTGTCTTAATCAAATCAAAAACAAAAATTCAATCAAATACAATATTAAAAGAGTAAGGGAAGAGAAAACAAACAGAAAAATTTTTATGTGGTTCGGCTATCTCCCCCTACGTCTACACCTCGAAGCTCACCCGGCTTAAGGATTTCATTATCCAAGTATACCAAGGCTTCAAATGTTTACAATTGACTTCCAAGGTATCATTAGACCTTTACAAAGGGAGATTATATCCTCAATCTCTTCGCCTCAAGTGTCCTCAATCTCTTCACCTCAAGTGTTTCTTACACTTGTACACTCACAATTTGATAAGAAATGAAAATCTTGATGATTCAACAAATGATGATTTACGAAATGCAAGCTCAATATATGTTATATGATCTTGTTTTTCTTATATTAGTTCATAAAATGAAGTTGGAGTTGAGTTTTTATAATTAAAGTCTGAAAAATAGCCGTTATAGGCAAATTCCCACGCCCAAGCGGTTACCCGCTTGATTTATTCAACTAGCCGCTCATGAATAGTGATATTTCCGTTATTTTTGAATTTGGCTACAGTATAAACGGTTCACTAAAATTATACTTTGACCCAAAACTTTCTATAATTATATTACGACCCAAAATGTTAGACAACTTGACAAATAGATCCAATTTCAGAATTTATTAATAATAGTTGTTTTTCCAAAACTTTATAAAATTATGATATGGCCCTAAAGATATTATTCTTTCGCAAAAAGGTAATTTTCAACATAATACCCATATTTTTTAAAGTTCTCAAAATCTTTCACTTTAGTCCTAAATATTCATAAATTATAGTATGGCCCAAAACATTTCAAATATTTGTAAAAAGGTCCAACTCCAAAATTCAATAATAATACTTATTAAAATCAAAGATTTTAAAACTTTGCATTTAAGTCCAAATTACTCAAAACCACAAGGTACTTTATCTTATAAAAATAAAACATTTTAGTTTATAAAAAGTAATTAATTAAATTAATCTCTTGAACTTCTCAAATGCTAAATCATGCATTAATTAAATCATACCGGTTTTACAAGAATTTATCACACTAATTTGTCCGTTCAGATCTAAACTTTATTCTTAATTTCGTCGTTGTCCGTTGAGTGTCTTGAGCTTGATTTCACTTGATTCACTTGCATAAATATTACCCTTCAAAAACTAGTAAAAATTTGAAATACAATATTTATTAAATCATTTAATACATATATTTATTATCATCAAAATTACAATATGTGTATATGTGTAGCCATTTAGGCTAACACTAAGCTCGAGAGCTAGCTGACTGATATTAAGTCTTACCTACAGGCTGCCCAAAGCGAGCGAGATACTCTGAAGACAGCCTACGAGTAGCAAATAAAGTCCTTGGACGAGCAGATAGCTGAGCTGAAGGGTAAATCTGTTGATATGGATGACCGACTGGATGCGGAGTCTGATTCTGGGCTCGCCTTTTGCTATAAATACATCATGTTCGTGGTCAAGAAAGAATATCTGGAGCTAATCATGGGCAAGCTGGAGGCGGCGTGCAGGCGTATATGGTCGAGCAGGGCCAGGGGGATAAGAGTTAGGGGGACCAAGACCAGGATGGGGCTCCTTTGAGTGGGGAGCCAGAGAATGAGATAGGGGATCAAGCTTTAGGAATAGGTAAAGGATCAGTACCTGCTCCTCCAGAGGTCGCTGGTCCTCCTATGTCTAACATTGCAGATCACTTTTCCGCTGAAACTGCTGAGCATCATAATCCATGAATTTTTATTTCTTTGTAAATCACAAATTCACTGCCTATTCAACAACTGTCAGAACTTTTATATTGTTTTTCTAATTGTTTCTTTATTAAAATTTTCTTTATGGATTGTCTTGGAAAGCAATTTAGGAATTGTACTTGCTTATCCTTAGGTTATTCTGTGCCTTGACTGATTTGGTAGATTTTGCCTGCTCATCCCTAGGCGACGGAGCAGGAATAGGTAATTCTTTTGTCTTAACAAAATTTGTTTGATTATCATGCTTGTCCTGAAATGACTGAGCAGGAATAGGCACATTTTTGCCTTAATAAAATCAATTTAACTTGCATGCTCATCCTTAAGCAATTGAGCAGGAATAGGCACATCTTTACCTTAATAAAATTGGTTTAACTTGCATGCTCCTCCTTAAGCAACTGAGCAGGAATAGGCACATTTTTGTTTTAATAAAATTAGTTTAACTTGCTTGCTCGTCCTTAAGCGACTGAACAGGAATGGGCAACTCTTTTGCCTTAGCGAATTTTTGTAGAATTTTCCTGATGGTCCTTTAGGTGACCGAGCAAGGATAAGCACTCTTTTGCCTTAGTTAATTTTGGTGAATTTGCCAGCTGGTCCATTAGGCGACTGAGCAGGGATAGGCACTCTTTTGCCTTAGCTAATTTTATTGAATTTGCATGCTGGTCCTTTAGATGACCGAGCAGAGATAAGTACTCTTTTGCCATAGCTAATTTTGTTGAATTTGCCTGCTGATCCTTTAGGAGACCGAGTAGAAGTAGGCACTCTTTTGCCTTAACTAATTTTGTAGGCATTCTTTTGCCTTAGCTAATTTTGTTGAATTTGCCTACTAGTCCTTTAGGCAACCGAGCAGGAATAGGCACTCTTTTACCTTAGCTAATTTTGTTGAATTTACTTGTTGGTCCTTTAGGCGACCGAGCAAGGATAGGCACTCTTTTGCCTTAGTTAATTTTGTTGAATTTGCCTACTAGTCATTTAGGCGACCGAGTAGGAATATGCACTCTTTTGCCTTAGCAAATTTTGTTGAATTTACTTGCTGGTCCTCTAGGCGACCAAGCATGGATAGGCACTTTTTTGCCTTAGCTAATTTTGTTGAATTTGTATGTTGGTCCTTTAAGCAACCGAGCAGGAATAGGCACTCTTTTGCCTTAGTAAAATTTTGTTCTAACAAGACAGTTATGAACTTAATTCATCTCTATTAAATTTTTTACGGGTTACAACAGGTAGAACTCAAGCACATGCTACAACTCATTAATACATCTAATGGAAATTACTTAATAGGAAGAAACTTCATGAAGTACTTTGCTTGCTGGTAATATTTCTTTAAGTGCTCGGTATTCCATGATCTTTTCACCTCTCGTCCGTCTGGGTGGGCCAGCTTATATGCTCCAAGGCCAGTTGTTCGCACCACCATGTACGGGCCTTCTCAGTTCTGGTTCACCTTTCTGAGTATTCAATCCCTGGCTTGGAACTACCTTATACACACATTTTGGTTGTAGTAGCGCATGATCCTTTGTTAGGACTGAACTACATTTCATGAGGCTTTTTCCCTTTTTTCCTCCAGTAGATCTAAGTTCAAACATATCTACTCGTCATTCTGCTCCTCATTAAAGTATTCTGTCCGGTGCGTTCCTATTACAATTTTGCTGGGACCACAGCCTCATGACCGAAGGCTAAGGCAAACGAGGTCTTTCCCATTGCGGTTTTATATATTGTCCAGTAGGCTCATAATACTTCGGGTAGTTCATCAACCCAAACTCCCTTCTTCTCTTCTAACCTGGTTTTCAGGAGCTTCTTTATAACCTTATTGGCTGCCTCTATCTACTCATTTTCCTGGGATGTGTAGGGGAAAACTACTTCAACTCTACTCCCAAGTTTTGGCAAAACTCTCTGAAATTGTGGTTGTCAAATTATCTCCCATTGTCCGTTATGATGGCATAGGGGATTCTGTATCTACAAATAATGTTCTTCTAAATAAAGCCGATTGTTTTCTTCTCCGTAATTTGGCTAAGGGCTTCTACTTCTACCCATTTTGTGAAATAGTCTATAAATACGATTGCATGTGTTGCAGCTCCTCAGCCTTTGGGCAATGGACTAATCAGGTCAATCCCCCACTGGGCAAAAGGCCAAGGGGATGACATAGCAGTTAGTTTTTCTGGGGCTGAGTGGGGATATCTGAGAAACTTTGGCAGGCTTTGCGACTTCTGATTATCTTATTCACATCATGGTGCATGGTCAGCCAAAAATATCCATGTCATAGTGTCTCGAACGCTAAAGTCTTTACTCTCGAATGATGACCACATATTCCTTCATGTATTTCCCTGAACACATAATTAGCTTTCTCATCGTCTAAGCATCTTAGGAAGGGTAAGGTGAACCCCCGGCGGTCAAATACTCCATCAAGTAATGTATACCTTGTTGATCGGCATTTTAACCTCTTTGATTATTTTTTATCCCCTGGTAAGACACCATCACGAATATACGAGAGAATTGGATCCATCCAAGACCTTTTGACATCCACCCCCATTACTTATATTTCTTCCTCAATGATTTGGGAACTTCTTACTTCCCATGGGACTGACTTGGGCAATTTCTGGTTTGCAATCGCAGCCATTCTGGCCAGCACATCTGCTCGGTAATTCTCTACCCTAGCTATCTGCTTTATTTCAACCTCTCGGAAGAACCCAATCATCTAATTTTCCTTTTTCAAATAAAGCTCAATTTTCTCCCGCCTTGCCTAAAAATTCTCATTAAGTTGATGACAGACCAGCTGGGAATCTACTCGAATCTCTACTCTTTCTGTTCGCAGTGCATGTACCAGCCTGAGCTAGTAATGAAGACTTCATATTCTGCCTGGTTATTCATGAGATGAAACTCAAATTTTACTGCGTAAGAGACCTCGACCCTCTCTGGGCTCCGTATCACCACTCCCGCTCAAAATCCTTACTCACTGCGTGATCCATCAACCACTATTAACCACACCCCTTCTGGCCTTTCATTTTCGACCGATTGCTGTGTACAGTCCACCACCAAATCAGCCAAGGCTTGTGCTTTAATAGCTCCTCAGGGTCGGTAGGTTATGTTGAACTCACTCAGCTCTACAAACCACTTCACTAAACGACCTGATGCATCTGGCTTCAAGAGCGTTTACCGAAGAGGTTGGTCGGTTATCACAATTATCGGGTGCGCTTGGAGTATGGCTTGAGCTTATATGCTGCTGTTACCAAGGTCAGCACCCATTTCTCCATCGTGGGGTATCTAGTTTCTGCGTTCACCAAGGCCTTACTGGTGTAGTACATTGGATGTTGTTTTTCTTCATCTTCTCTCACTAATACCGAATTGGTAGCCCACTTGGAGATAGCCAAATATAAATACAACTCATCATCCTCTCTGGGAGTTGACAATAATGGGGCACGGGCGAAATACTCTTTCAGCTGTCCAAATGCCCTCTCGCTTTCTGCTGTCCACTTTATTTTTCTCTCTTTCTTTATGATTTGGAAAAAAGGGTGGCATTTATTCGTGGCCCTTGAAATGAATCGGTTTAGTGCTACCAACTTCCCCGTGAGGCTCTGCAACTCTTTGACTGGTCAAGGAGATTTCATTTCTATTACAGCCTTTATCTTCTCTAAGTTGGCCTTTATTCTCCGATGGCTCATTAGGAATCCCAAGAACTTACCCGAACTAACGCCAAATGCACATTTCTCGGGATTAAGCTTCATTTGGTACTTTCTTAGCAAGTCAAAGGTTTCTTCCAAATGTTGCACATGGTCTACTAGTTTTCTGAACTTCATAATCATATCATTCGCGTACACTTTTATGTTGAGACCAATTAATGGCCTGAAAATTTTATTCACTAACCTCTGCTAGGTATTCCCTATATTTTTCAAGCCACATGGCATCACCCTGTAATAAAACATACCCATATTAGTTATAAATGTGGTGCTCTCTTTATCTTGTTTGTCCATGAGTGTCTAGTTGTACCCAGAAAAAGCATCCATAAAGCTGAGCAGGTTGTGGCCCATTGTTGAGTCAACCAATTGATCTATTTTAAGTAGAGGGAAGCCATCATTTGGGCATGCTTTGTTGAAATTTGTGAAGTCTACACACATTCTCCACTTTCCATTTGCTTTCTTTACTAGCACCACGTTAGAAATCCATTCTGGATATCTGACTTTTCTAATGAATCATACTCGTAACAGTTTTTCCACTTCTGCATTTAAGGCCTCGTACCTCTCTTAATTAAAGCACTTTCTTTTTCTACTTCACCGGCCTTGCAACTTTTTTTATTGCTATCTTATGGCAGGCAATCCCAGGATCAATTCCTGACATGTCTTCATGTGACTAGGCAAATATGTATACATGAGACTGTAAGCATTTCACCAACTTGCCACTTATTGCCTCGCCCAAGCGGACCCGATTTTTACTGTTCTGTTCAGATCATCCTGATTAACCACCACCTCTTTTAAGGTCTTAGCTAGCTCCTGGCGACCCTTTCTGAAATCTCTTCGGCTATCAATTGTCGTAACTTGTAAGGTTTCCTTGGAGGCTGTATCATAGCAACTCCTCGTCATCCTTTGATCACCCTTTACTACGCTCACAACCTCGTTCATGCTATACTTCAACACCAGGTAATGAGTGGATATGACATATTGGCTTACCTTCATAAACGGTCGCCCAAGTATTATCTAGTAGGGGCTTTTTTCTTCCACCACGACAAAGTCCAGCATCATTGTCTTTTCAAACGGCTTCGAGCCTACAGTAATCGGCAGCTCAACGATCCCCAGGGGGTTCAACCGTCCTCCTCAAAATCCTTTCAGGGATGTGTTTGTATGTTCCAATTTTAAGTCTGCAATTCCCATTTCATTTAAAGTTGATTTAAAGAGTATATCGACCGAGCTACTTGTGTCTACCAATATTCGCTGGAACTCTTTACCCGCCACTGTCGCCTTAATCACCAATGTATCCTCGTGAGGATACAGGACATCCTCTTCATCATCATATGTCCACATAATGAGAACTTGCATCACCTTCGCCCTCTTGGCTATTGGCAAATTGAAAAACACTTCTTTGCAGGTCAAAGCATATCTCATATAATTCTTCCTTACCCTCTTCGAATCTCCAGCCAGTGTTAGCCCTTCTGCTATCACTCGAATGGTTAGCTGTTCATGCTCTAGATTCCTTTCAATTTCATCCCCCAACGTATACTGCGACTCTATGACAGGAAATGCCCCATTTATATACTCACCCAGATATCGGTTCCTCACCAGATCCTCCGCCTAATTTTTTAAATCCTGGCATTGGTCGATGGTTTGACCATGAGTGTCATGGAATTTGCAAAACCTACCTTTATCTCGTTTATGAGTTGGTTTGGTTACAGGGGCAATGGGACACATAAGGTCTCTTCCTTCAATCCTTTCATATAGTTCTTCCATAGAAACTTTCAGTGGGGTGTACTGTTTATATGCCAGGCTCTGGTTAATCAATTGGACTGCTTGGCTGTTGTGAAAATCGTCTCGGGCTGAGGCTAGGGGGCTGGTTTGGTTGGCCAGTTCTGAGGTTAACTGCATTCAACACCCTGGGAGTGTTGTGATAAAGATGGGCAGCCATCTGCCTGAATTCTCGTTGCTGCTCCGGGAATGGGGGGCACTAAGACTGAGGTCAGCTGTGTTGGAACTGTTGTGGTCTTTGAGTTATCGGGTAGGGGCGGGGCCGAGCGTATGCTCCCCTTATTATTGATGATTCCCCAGCTCGCTTTCTCGACCCACGTCTACTCAGTGTTCTCTTCTCCTTTCGCCTCAGCTCCTCCAGATGTTCACTTTTAATCCTCGTCGTTTTCTCCTCTTCAATTTCTATATCTCTCTTCGCCTGCTCATACCCCGCTGAATAACTCTGAATGATGGGATTTCTCAGGTTGTACCACAATCGGCCTATCTTCACATCTTGTTTTTACCCTTTCAGTGCTTGTGGGTGATTAGAAGCCCCCAAATCAAGCACGGCCCGATGATATCTCTTCACAAAGTCCCAAAGAGATTTGTGCTCCTCTTGTTTCATCCCCGTTAACTCCATCATATCATCTATGGGGCTACCTCTGCGGAACTGTTCGGCCAACTCTTGGCATATATGCTTGTACCCCCTTATACTTCTGCACAACAACTTACGATTCCACTCCCGAGCTCGCTCCTCCAATGTCAATGGGAATACTCTGCACTTCTAAGCTGGTGTTAACCCTTGCACACCCGTCATGTCATTGAAACGTTCAATATGCACCAGTGTGTCGCTTTTCCCAGAATATTTGAGATCGGAAAAGCGAAAATCTCTCAGGATTACAGTACCCATGATCTAGGCTGATAACGGAGACTCATCATCCAATATTATCCTCCAGCTCGGTGGCTTTCTCTTGCCATGTATCTCATCCATCACATACGCCAACCGTCACACCTCTCCTTCCAATTCTAAAGCCCGATCAGGATCGCGTGCAGCTACCCGGTCACGCTCCTGCTCAACATTATGCAGCCACTATTTGAGTTCACTTTCCTCAGCATTTGCTCTTCAGCTATCAATTTCCAGAACCCACCCAGAGCGAGATTGGTCTCTCCCTTCATCTACATGATCTCCTGGGATCCGGATTGCACTTTTATGGGGGATGTACCCTATAAGGTTGCTCCCCCAATGAAGGAATTTCCTCGTTTCTACGCCTCCGATGACTAGGCTCTGCCATGGCTTTATCCCTCGCCACGATGGTCTCGTATTCCCTCCTCCGCTCATCCCTCAACTCATGCAATATAGTTGTGAGAGTCTTCATCTGCTTCTTCATCCGCTCAATTCGCTCTTGCATCATTTTCTCCCTAGCCTTATTCGCTATCTCTCGGAGAGTGATTGTCTCACCGATTTCATTGTCGCCCCTAGGGCATCCTTCCTTGTCACATCTATAACTGATCGCTCGCTACTCTTCTGATAATTACTATGTTGGTTGTAGCTTTTTATCCATCT
Source organism: Citrus glauca (assembly GCA_029633175.1). Taxonomy (NCBI): domain Eukaryota; kingdom Viridiplantae; phylum Streptophyta; class Magnoliopsida; order Sapindales; family Rutaceae; genus Citrus; species Citrus glauca. Next base: position 35,096,452 of record JAQOOD010000001.1, on the reverse strand, counting down.
TCCCCGCAGACGGCGCCAAAATGTTGATGCTGAAATCTGGTCGCCCTTTGCTCGACCAAATTGGTTCACCAACACGTGTGTTGACACTGACGAAAAGACTGCACTCCACTAATTTTATCAATTGTCCAAGTTCCTAGGGCCCAAATCATTCTTCCTCTTCTTTCCAAGCCTGCATTCACATAAACAAATCAGAGACACCGGTGGTTTTTCTAGCGTAAATCATCCAATGTTTAAGTCAGTATAAGGTGTTTACGGAAAAACTATATAATTCAAGCTGCGCAAATTAGCTGCAATATTCTTAAAATATAATGTATCAAGGATTCGTATGTAAAAATGTATGGTCTTAATTTGGCAAAGTTTTTCCTTCTCCCCTTCTTTTTTTGTCCCTTTTTCCATCGATTTCTCAGCCTTATATAGGCAATCATCCCACATTCTCTAAGTATTCTTCACGCCCCTCATTTTCGGGTGATCATGGACCTTAATGGGTCTTCACTCAACCAAGCGTGGGTAAACATGGGGTGTCGTGTTTTTCCAACGGTTTGGGGCATGGCAAGATTATCGGGTGTTTGTGAGATCATGTCCTTTCTCCTGGGTGTCAAGTATCTGGTCGGCATGAACTTCTGGTCGGCTCGTGCTTATTAAAGATACACTACTAGGAATCTACTCGCTACATTTAGCTAGAGAGATTTGCCCCTGAGTAAGGAATGGAGAAACGTATGAGTGGTACTTTTTATTATTTAACAGTTTCTTTGCTAATCATTGAAAGCGTGCTTCGAGTTTTGCACGCCTAGTTCTAGTACAACAAAAATAAATAAATAAATAAATAAATAGACAAATAAAATAAAGTAACAAAAATTCTTCACAAGAAAAAACAAAATATTCGAGGATAAGATAGCGACACGTGGAAAATAATATCATATGTGTTGCCAACTCAAGTTTCAAAACCCATCCAAAACGTTGACATTGATATGTTTGTCATTGCATTCGATTCCAAAAATTCACTGTTAAAACGTAATTTTTGTATAATGAATAGTCTAGTAAGTTGCGTACTATATAGTTCTAGAGTGCTATATAAATAACATTTTTACCATTTTTGCTATGTAACACTTTTTACCATTAATATAAGTGTCAATATTATACTACTGATATAAAATAATTTTAATAAATTTTTTATTATAGATATCGGTAAACCAAACAACTTGTTAACTTGGTTGTTTTAAAGCGACGGAGTTAATTGTAATTATAGATATGCTCTACCGTATATTTAAAAACAAAGAATAAATAATAGTTTATACAATCATAAAATGAAAGAAAAAAAAAAGGAGAAATCATTACCATGAGGATAATAGAAAGAAAACAATCAATCTTACTGACATCTAAAATGGGTTCACAGGGAATAATCAAAGGCCCTTCTCAAAGATTATTTTATGGAAACACTAGAGAAACCCATAGTAGAAATTAGATTTTAAAAAATGATCACAGATTCACGAGCTTGAACTCATAATTATTTCTCACTAAAACCATATCTGTATAAGAAAACATTAGTTGATTAAAAATTTTGGACAAAAGTTTTGTTGACAAAAGATCATGCTGAAACAGAATCTTGCAACTGGTAACAAATCTCCATTCAAATCCAGCGGGTAAACTTGACTAATAAGATAAACCCTCCCCAAATGGAGGTTCTTTTTTGTAGGCAATGCTTCAGTCATGAGCAAAGTATCAAAAACCCACTTGAATTCACTGCTCTGCTGCTCATTTTTGCATTGAAACTCCGTAATTGTTTGGATTGAATTCCTATAGCAGCCATTTATTTATGGGACGAACTTGAGAACCATCTTTCCTTCAATCGTAGTAGTGATATTGGGTGGGTTTATGGACCTAACAGGAAAAACTCACCCCACTAGCCCACCTGAACCCGCTGCTATGTTGGTTTATTTTTGCATTTTTTGCTTAGTTGTGAGTCACCCAGGCAAATCTGGGTTTTAACGGTAGGATTTCGTTTATTACCTGCCTTTTCTTTGATATATGAATAACACTGGCAGGATACAAATAGGAAAAAAAAAATAACCGAGTAATCTTGTAAGTTGTTAATTTTTATTTAACCTTTTCGTAAATTACATGAAATTTTTCTATATAAATTACTACAAAAGTATGTTGTAATGATCAATTTAAAGGAATCAATGGCCCATCCAAAATGAGAAATCTTCTACTGTCTCGAGCGGCAAGACCCTGTCGAATGATAAAGTAACAATTAGATGCTTTTCAGCACCCACTTTTCATGCATTTGGAACTACAAAGATAGCAAAACAAGGAGAAAAATCGAGGATTTGAGTTTTAAAATCCACTTGACGGACACCAGCATTCGTGCAAAATTTTCTGAAAATACAGAAAATACAGCACTGCTTTCGCAACAGTACTATACTACCGTGGGATCATCACCAAGCATATGCACTTACACCTAAAAACTTATTCCTCATCTACTAGAATGCGGCATCACCCTAAAATAAAAATCTGAATTTACAAAGTATGACGTCCAAGTCCTGACTCTTGAGTTGACTAATGAACAAGGAGACAATTAACACATTGTATCCATCTTAGGTAACAAGATTTGTACTATGAAATACCAGAAAGATGACGATAGACTTTTTGTAATATCAAATTCAATGTTTCCATTTTATCTAACGATATAAGACAACAAAAGACTTTCGTAATATCAAACTAAGTACTGTCAATATTTTATCCAAGGATGAGAAATGAAAACTAGTACCTCAAACTTCCACGTACTCTTTTAAATGGGAACACCCACCATTATACTAAACGAGAGAAGGCACTCATCAGTTAAAACCCTATGGTTGACCATTCTCATTAACCACTCCACAATCAATATCTCCAATCACAAAAAGTCATCCAACTACCAACTTAAATTAATACCACCTCAACCCTGAAAAACTTTGAGAAGTTATGCAACCAAAGTCATTCTACTCAACAAGCACTTACTAGCATCACTTAATTCACAGCTAACTCTTGATATCAAAAGTGACACTAAAGTGAATAGCATCATCCAACTATAAATGGCTTCTTAAGCATATTCACCTTGGATAGGTGCGTCACTTAATATCATCAAGCTGTCGCTGCCGAATCCCACAGGGCCCTCTAAAATCTTGTGCAATAACTAATTAAACAGTAGGCTTCACACAAAGAGTGAACTAGAGAGATACATAGAAAGGATAGTTTTGAAGGGACAAATGCTATTCTACATTAAGAGGTTGGGAGTTGGGAGTGGAGAGTTGTAGAAGTAGAACTCCTTATACTAGTAGTGAATGTGCTAAAAGTTGAAAAACTGGTTGAAAAATAATATGAAGTTCCTTTTAGCCATGTATTGTTTCTGTATATTGCTTGCCACTCAAGAGCGGTCATAATTTGGCCAAGTTAAATTGTTATACCCACGGGCTCAGATAGCCACTTACTAACCAAGATTATCAACAGAAAATAAAGGAGGAGAAGCAATCAAATAAAATTCATACATGTATATAAAAAGCAGACTTCTATTGAAATTACTCGTAGAAGTCAGAAATATATAGACAACTAACTTTAGTAATGGAACCAGGATACACAATCACATCTCCTCATAACTATACAAGGGCACAAGATAATTTATTGTGGAAAGCAAAGTATCTTAACCCAAGGCATAGTAAGCTACAAGGCAAACAAACAAATGCTACAGAGAGCCTGTTTCTAGCAAACGTGTCCTTTACTTACCATGTCTACAAGAATTTCTCTATGCTGGTGGTCAAAGTGGATTTAGGAACAGCACCAATCACTGTATCTTTCTTCTCGCCATTCTTAAATATCATGACAGTTGGGATGCTCCTAATTCCATATCTAGTAGCAATTGAAGGACTCTCATCAGTATTAACCTTATAGCATTTTAGCTTCCCCACATATTGCTTTGATAGCTCATCAATAATAGGGTGAATCATCCGGCAAGGCCCGCACCAAGGAGCCCAGAATTCAACAAGCACAGGTGATCCAGAGTCAAGAACAAGTGATTGCCATGTTGCATCTGTCACAGCAGGCACTGCAAATTTCAAGAAAAACAGATGACTTATGTTCATAATATGATGTAATTGTGCATTAATAATATGTTCGGAAGAGACTTTATCAGCATCAAAGATCTTTCAAACAACCCAAGTAGCTATGTTTGGTTGAAATAGAAAAGTGCTGAATTGCTTATGAATATAAAAATACACTTCGAATACTCTGGAGAGGCAAATGATGCACCCGAAGTGCTTCTTCAGAAGTACTTTCTTAGAAAGTACAAAGCACTTCGAAACGCACCCTAATATAGCCAGTCATACGTTGTCATCCCACAAAACAGATTGTTCATTATTTCGTCACCATTTCAAATTGCTCTTAAAAAATTTATTGATTTCTATAAAATCGCCATAAATAAACAATTTAATTATTTTCAAAATTTCAAAGAAAACATAACCTTTTTTAAAAAAAAAATCAATTTCACAACAGCTCAAGTATAACATAAACACAACAATTCAAAGCATTAATTTTCCAATTATTTAAACAAAATTACATAATCTCAACAGAGGCTAAATTAACGATTCGGACCTTCAACGGCAGTTTCTTGAGCCTCGCACACGATTTGCGCACCGCGACGGAGTCTGAAGCTCGAGCTCGAACCCTGACTCACCGATCCGAACGAGCGAACAGGTCTGACCTTAAGACCCTTGAACTCGGCGAATTTCCGACGGCCAGAGATCGAATTAATGGAAGAAGACGAAAGTTTAGCCGGGGAGGAGAAAACCGGTGAAGCCGAAGCGCGAGGAACGGCGACGCACTCGAGCACGGTGGCCATCGGAACAGAGGAAGGTCGGACGTCGGAACAAAAAGTGGAGATCTAAAGAGAGCTATGGGATGCTTGTGCTGTGCGTGAAGTTTATTTGGATTATACTTGAAAAGAGTGTGGATGGTGATGATGCCGATGAGGAGATTTTCTCAGGTGGATATTTTGCAGTGTGTACAAGTGACCAGTAATATATTGCCACGCGTGCGTCGATAATT